>OZ024678.1:600000-965686 GCA_964016965.1 Diacarnus erythraeanus
TACACATAAAGCTATACAATTACCATTCATTTCTGTAAATAATATTGTGACAAATGTTATATTCATCAGTGGGAAAATTCACCTCTAAAGTTAGCAACTTCTTTCTTAGTCTCTAGAAACATTTTACCTAAGGCACTGGTATTCCAGAATACTTCCCCAATAATTAGGAGTGGCTACTTCTATGGGCAGCAGTATGGCACCATGTGGAATAATGGGCTATTAATTCCTGGAACATGTTATTGTTTACATACTAGCTACTGTATTGAGAATTGTTTTCATAATTAAAAGCCATATGGACTGTCCTAGTGGCTATAATTAATGGACTGTCCTAGTGGCTATAATTAGCTATATAATATTATATGGACTGTCCTAGTGGCTATAATTAGCTATATAATATTATATGGACTGTCCTAGTGGCTATTAGCTATATAATATTATATGGACTGTCCTAGTGGCTATTAGCTATATAATATTATATGGACTGTCCTAGTGGCTATAATTAACTATATAATATTATATGGACTGTCCTAGTGGCTATTAGCTATATAATATTATATGGACTGTCCTAGTGGCTATTAGCTATATAATATTATATGGACTGTCCTAGTGGCTATAATTAGCTATATAATATTATATGGACTGTCCTAGTGGCTATTAGCTATATAATATTATATGGACTGTCCTAGTGGCTATAATTAGCTATTATATGGACTGTCCTAGTGGCTATAATTATTGTATGAACTTATGAAGTGTCCTAGTAGTTTTGGGTAAATAATGGAGGCTAATATTTTGATTCACAATGCTTTTTATAGGGAATGTCTTCCTTGGGTTCCAATCTTCTTGGGCCACAATCTATATCCTTCCAAAGCTAATTACTGATTGGAGGTTTACACCTAATACAATTTATTGCACTACTGTTTGAAGCAAGCAAATACCTCCCTCTTACCTCTCTCTTCCCCTTCCACTTCACCCCCTCCCCCCCCCCCCCCCAAAACAAAAACAAAAACAAGTACCTCTTGAAAGGATTATTGCTGAAGCCAAATGAGTGGGTTGTAACTAATCTATTATCCAAGAAGTTCAGAGTAAAAGATAATATCAAAAGATGAAGAAATGCCTGAACAAAATAGGAAGTCAACAAAGCATGATGACAAGCTGTTGATAAGATTCTTTTGTTTGTAAATTCTAGGAAAACAGCTACTGCACAGAGAGCTGCACTTGAGGACTATAATGTTACCCTTAATACAGTGAAAAGAAGGTTAGGAATCTTGTTACTGCACTGAGTACTGCACTATAATGCATACCTACCAACTATCCCAGCCACACCGGGAATATCCCGCAAAAACCACTGCTTTCCCAGTATCCCGGTACAACTGTGCAATTCCCGGTCTTTCTTTCTTCTCAGATCTCCTTTTTCATCTCCAACAAATAGTTATTAAAAGGTAATTAGTAGCTTGATTTAGGGTGTGGCCATAATCCCATCATCTCTAGAATATTACTCATTTTAGCTAATAGTTGCCTTCATGACACTGATGCTGTGGATACTAATTTTGTTTCTTTCATTTTTTAATATTCTCTTTGTCCAACTCTAGATTATTTGTGATCAAGCAAAAGTGCTTTTAATTCAAGCAAAAATATGAGTTTAATCAAGCCAATCAAAATTGATGGGTTGGTAGGTATGATAATGTTACTACTGCACTGAGAACTGCAGTATGGACTATAATGAAAGGAGGTTAGGATTACATTAGAATCTTGGGTAGTTCTACTGTAAAACATGGAGATGAAGAAATCATGGTGTTGGTGATGTTTCAGAATTAAAGGTGTTGGGCATCTTTTAAGGTTGCCAGGATGCTCATTTCACCAGGGTACATTGAGACTATCATGATATTAATTTTAGCATTTAATGCTCACTGACACACTTCAAAGGTGATTACAGGAATGAAGTTTGACATTAGTGGTCTGGTAGAGTTCTGGTCTGAACTCCATTGAGAACTCATTGGGGTGCAACCCAACAAACAAACAAGAACTATGAGACATTGTTGGAGAGCAGTGGTATAGCATACCTGGTGAGGTGATTCACAACCTCATAGAATCCATATCAAGTAGTAATAGATCCCAAAGGAAGTACTACAGTCCATTTTTGTGTTCACACTTGTTCTTAAAATTGCAAACACTCTGATAACAATGCCATTCTTTGATACTACATCTAGCTATGGGTCTTTACATTATCCTACTGCAAACAAGGTTAGTTGTACATCCCATAAGTAAGCACACAATGTGGATTGACCATTATTAATATTATAGACAGCTGAAAAGCATGTAGACACATAAGCAAAACCACATTTCTTGCTGTTAATTAATTTTAAAGCCATCTTCTGTTTCTGGAGCCCCAGTGAATTCCAATGGAGCTTTAGTATTGTGTAGCAACTGTAACCATCTAATAATATCATTAGCTACTTAAATGTGAAGGCATTATTTGTTTTGGCCTGTAGTGTACAATAATTATTATGTGACAGTGCACTACATCCAGTAATAGTTAACATGTTTAAAATAGAAGTATGTCTACTTTGGAAAGTTATATACTCTATGTGACAGTGCACTGCATTAAATAGCATATAGCTATCGTGCAGATCTAGCTACTTATTACTGCTTCATCACTTATAATGATGTCAGAATAGCTAATCACTTACACACGGTCATTGCGGTCTGAGTCGTCAATGGGACTGTGGTCGGAGCTGAAACCCATCACAAACTTGCACAGCAGTAGCAGCAACAACAACAGCAGAAATGGTGTTTCCTTGGCCATTATTACTCAGTAAAGTGGTCACAGATAGAATTATTCAGCAAGCAGCTAGCTATGCTATGTTCACACGTTTACATGCAGCAGCAGTCACCGCACACTGTTGAATCCAGTGTTTATTCACAATGTATCAATGTTGTCTGTGGAAACCATACACACTAGTTCAAAGGTTCAACTGCCTAGCTATTTACAGCAATATTGGAATCATTCCAAGAACATGCCTTATACAACTGCCAATGTTTGTTTGGATGTAGGTTATTGCAGTTGGAAGTGAAGAATGCAGCTAGCTGCTGACACTTGTCAACACTTCAAATTCATGACTGTAATTTATCACGTGATATAATTTAACTGCAAATAAATAATATTATTATTAATAATTATTATTATACAAAAATAAACCATATATAGCTAGCTATTAGTATATATTATATTTTTAGGAATTAATTGGCACTGACTTTCTCTTCACTCCATCAGCCCAGTACTGTTTTTCCCCTGAAGCTAATACAGAGTACAGTATAGCTCCAGATACATATACTTCTGCAGTGATGAAGAAAACATCTCTCCATTCACTGGTATAGTCATGCCTATAAACATCACTTCCTTTGGGTGCGGGTGGCTACATTGTAAAAATACAACGTCATACAATTAGACAACTGTTTCCTTAAAGTATAGGTCACGAGTTGTGTCACAGGAAAGATTTCCTTTTATCCTCTTTCCAAACTACTATTGTAATAGCTTGTATATCAAAGGAGCTCTTCTTATGTATTAAAATATACCTCTTTTGCAATAGCTTTGGCCACAATGGGACCTATGAATCCAGGTAGAGTTCCTACACAGTTAGTTATGCCCATAAGCACTCCAGAGAACTGTGGGGCTATATCCAAGTGGTTTATAGAATATCCAGCAATAGCGCATCCTTGGGAACCCACAGCAATGCTGAGTAAAGAGACTGCTATCAGAGGTGTGGTACCAAAATAGCTACAAAGGAGCAAGAATGTTGCTCCTGTAAGGAATGCTGCAAAGGAACATAAAATTACATTATTACGAGGAAAAAAATTATGTCCCTACCACCAGATGTCATCATCTTTCGAACTGCTGTGGTTGAGAGGCAGTGTGCTCGTAAGATGTCCGCCACTTGCCCAGAAACAATGGTAAAAGTAAACAGAAAAACATACGGTATTGCAGAATACAGACCATTTTGAACTATTGACTGCAGAATCATGATTATTATAACATGTTATATACTTATCAAAAGACATGAAGGCTTACTCCCTTCTCATAAATTTGAGAGTGAAGTGTTTGCTTGTAGAATGTAGGTATACAAGTGAGAAGTGTGTAGCCACCCCAGTTGTTACAGAAGTGAGCTATTGCGATTCCCCAGAAAGCAGGGGATTTAAATATATGGAACCATGGAATTGGGGCCTGAAACAAAGGAAAAAAAGTGAGTGATATTGAGAGATTTATGGTGTGGCATCAGTACCCTTTCTGCTGGTTTTTCTGCAGCAATGCTGGATTCAATATAGCTCTTTTCTTGGTTTGAGATTCGAGGATGAGTAGCAGGTTCACTGTAACCGACTATGATCCATAGTAAAAACCACAGGATCCCCACCGTACCTAGAGAAAGAGGACTCTCAACGGGGAAGTAGCCTTAATTAAGGTATTATGACAAAAACATTGCAAGAGATACATAGCATGTAAGCTAAAGTAGTGCAAACTAGCAAATCTATAGTATCCGGATATAGGCACCAATACACAAGAAACTGAGTCATAACTGTATAATCATTAGCTACATTCTATAGAAATTCATTTGATATATAGCTATAAAGTTGGGTGCTTCTATGTGTAAATTTCCTTACAGTATTCTTATAGTATATTACAGTAATCTTATTTTATAGTCAGTAATCTTATTATATATTATTGAATATTACAGGTATATTACAAATGACGTAATGTCCAGAATTTACACATAGAAGTACCCATAAAATTTGGTACACATAAAACAATGGATTCATGGAAGGATATAGTAAGATCTCTTGGCTTCCACATGCATTGCTTGTAAGATTAATTTTATTAGCTATGTCCTGTGGCTGTATTCACAGCAACACCACCATTTTTATTATTTCATTATGGTTGTCTCCATTCCTCTGGTCAAGGATGCATAAATTGTTAGATCAGTACTGATTTTAAAGGTCTCAGCTCCTCCTCCTCCTCCTCTTCCTCCTCCCCCCCTCCCAAATAATAAATAAATTAATAATTAAATCAAATAATATCAAATATCCTGTATATATGGTTTACAATGATAAAAATACACTGTGTCCTAGCAAGGCCGTAGCAAGCAGTCAGGCTGGTCAGGCTTTGACCGGATCACTTTTCAGAACATTGAAACCACACCTACCAGCACCACACCCATTATTTTTATAATTATTTTCCAGCTAGCAATGCAGTCTGTAGCTGAGACTGAGCCTACCTTGATATCCAGTGAGCCACGGTGGCTTTTAAGAATCAATTTAGCATAGAGAAAACATCTTGTTCCAAGTATAAAGTGGGTGTGGCACTAAAAAATTTTGCACGCATAGTCACAAAAGGCCTAATCACTAAAAATTTGCTTGCTACAGCTCTGCCTAGGTCCATGAATTACTCACCAAACACATAGAACACTGAGGGCCAGCCTCCTGCAAATCCATGCTCAACTAACAGAGCAGATAGAGGAAAGGAAATTATTGTTCCAAGATGGGGGCCAGCATAGCTGATGGTAGACAGTCGGCTCCGTTCTTTTGGTGGGGCCCACTTAGACCAGAGCACATGCATAGCTGGAAATGTCACTCCCTATGCCAAAACATGCTTTAATGGGTACACAGAGAGACACAACTATCAGTGCATATCAGGTCACATGAATTTGTCAGAGGTTTTCCTATATTAGATAACATGTCCTTATATAGTCACCTCAAAGAATCCTTCAAGTGCTCTTAATACCACTAGGAGCCAGACACTGACATAAGCAGCTAGAGGAGTAAGTAGCGTTAGAACAGCTGTCATCACTATCCCTATACCAAAAACCCAACGACCCCCAAACTTCTGAGCCAACAGACCACCTGGAACCTGTGTCAGGATGTATCCATAGAAGAATGCTGCCAGAATCTGACCTGATTATGTAAATAACTGTCAAATATTATAAAATGATATTCTGCACATCACTCTGGAAACAAGACATGTTTAGCATGTGTTAACCAGAGACTGGAAAACTTCATTGGCATCAGAAGTTTATGAGTTTCAGTAACAAGTACTGTATGATAGTATTGTTACTAGTGAGAGAAAATATAGATGAGGTCATAATGCAAAAAAAAAACAACAACAAAAAACAACAATAAAACACCAAGTCATACAACCACATGATCATGCTCAGACATTCCCAGGTGCCACTATATACATGTAATCAAGATTTTACACCTGGTTACAATCATTCTGCAATCAAATTTTGACACTAGTTACTTAAAGATATAGAGAGGGGGATATAGAAAGTTCCTTGTTCATTACTGTTTATTAGCTACTGAAAGTTTACGAGGTTCCTCTCACTAAAGGAGAAGGTGTAAGGTTTGTGCTGTGTAATTAACTTGCACTTGCTTGTTGGTGTATTTTTTGCAATGTAATCTCATCATCTCTACATTGCCATCACTTCAAAGAAGTGTTTTCCCTCTCACTTGCAGTTCACATTAGCCTTCAGTGATGATTAAGTGGGATTTCTAGGGACCATGTTATGAAGACTGGGATTCTACCCATAAACAAGTTCACATGCCCAGTGGTAGCTTGGCTGCACTGTGTCTAGCTTAGCTAGCCAGCTAACAGTTAGCTATCATAACTAATCAGTATCTGAGTAATGGTACCAATTTTTGAAGTGTGACAAGCTTTCTTTGATGAAAAAGGGCAACATTCTTTGCCTATAAAAAGTTTATGTTGACAAGTAACAAATTCTGGCAAAGAGATCATATAACACTACTTCAGCAAAAAGGCTTGTGAGAACAGTGTAGGGTAGTAACCTAGCTCTATAGCAAAGCCAGTAATCCCCTGTAGCAAAGCCAGTAATCCTCTATAGCAAAGCCAGTAATCCTCTATAGCAAAGCCAGTAATTCCCCTGCATAGCAAAGCCAGTAATCCCCTGTAGCAAAGCCAGTAATCCTCTATAGCAAAGCCAGTAATCCCCTGTAGCAAAGCCAGTAATCCTCTATAGCAAAGCCAGTAATCCTCTATAGCAAAGCCAGTAATTCCCCTGCATAGCAAAGCCATGCAGTAATCCCCTGTAGCAAAGCCAGTAATCCCCTGTAGCAAAGCCAGTAATCCTCTATAGCAAAGCCAGTAATCCTCTATAGCAAAGCCAGTAATCCCCTGTAGCAAAGCCAGTAATCCTCTATAGCAAAGCCAGTAATCCTCTATAGCAAAGCCAGTAATCCTTTAATAGCTAGCTATATTTTCATATTCCATTGTAACCATAATTATTAAAACTGGCAATAGCAAAGGAAAGCAGGGAAGTTACCTTCCTTGAATGCTTTGGCACAGAGTTTATGTCTTTTCAATAGTTCTTCATATTCAATATTATGGATCATGGCTAGCTACTGTTGAAATCATTAATCATTTTTTACTTGTACCAAGTAAACAGCTACAGCGATGCATGAAAATCATTCTATCTTGCAATCTACAAACATGAGTTCCTGCACTCAGAGGGTTCCAATCACATCACCATGAATTCATGATATGACTTCAAAAAATCCCACCTTCTGTAGCTACAACATCGCCTATTCAGGGCCTATTTTCACTGTGAATGAGTTCACAGAAATTGCTAGGTCCAGGCAACCCTGCTTTTTGACATGATGATTCAGTGCCTGCAAACCAGAGTCAACCTCAGGTCCATTGCCACCAGTTTTCAGCCACTTTTTTTTTTTTTTTTTTTTTTTGCAATACTAGGCCACATGGGTGGGGCAGGGGACTTCAGTGCCCAAGTGACCCTGTACCCATTTCCTACTCAGACTAGGACATTTTATCAAAGTGACTCAGAACCACCACTGGGCACTGGCCACTGGGAGAACCCACCAGCATAGCCAGCTAGGTCCTAGCCACCAGGGACAAGGCTCCTCCTTTGATAGGTTGGAGTCAGCAGTGGACAGGGGCATAGGCTCCAATCTAGGCTCTGTCTGTTCAGCAGAAATGGACCAGGGAGATGATCCTGACCGACAGGGTTCGGTCCAGCCCATGATAGTTGATTATAAAAACTGCATGTGCCTACTGTATGGATGCTTATGCACTTCTGGAGCATTACTAGAGAACAAGAAGCTACCAGCCTTCCCAAGAGGAAGTAACATCAGACCTCCATGAGGCTCACTGGCAACCTCTTTACAAGAGAGAAGCACCTTAAAATTCTCACTAGTGTCAATAAAGATCTTGTCCATATTATGACAAATGAAGAGTTCCTTTTTTGGTAAGAATCTGACTGAAAAACTTATGGCAACAGTTCTTCCACGCTCGTCAGTCAAGTCAGAATATGCACAATTTTAATACTGAGTTGACACTTTTCTTTTTTCCTCCACCTTACCACCCCACGAGAAGAGAAAAAAGATTGACCCATAGGACTAACGCATGAAGTTTTCCAGCCTCTAATAATATTATTATTACATGATATCTCATTTCTAATTGCCCACTTAGTGTTTAAACCATAATATTACTTACACTTACCACCACAAACTAATATTCATTGCTGTATTGGACTAATATACCGTATAGCACTTTATTTTGAAGGAGCTCAACTTTTGTGTTTTTGAGGAACTTTTGCTCTTAAAACTTTCTTCTCCATTTACCTGGGCCTCTGGCCTGTGAAAGTTGTTTGGTAAAAAGCTTAAGGATGACCTATTCAAGAAAGTTGAGCTCCTCCAAAATGAAGCGCTGTACTGTAGTACTAGAGACTATTTCTATTCTAGTAATACTAGTGGTTATTTCTATGACCATAATGAAATCTTGATTGTTTTTGTAGTCTTGCAGGCCAGAAAATAGAAGAGTCTGGTTTATAGTCAAGGAGAAACCCTGTTTCTGACAATCTCAACTTTATGTGTGATCTTAAGTTCTTAACCACTGGGTGCCAGGAGGGAGAGTTCTTGGTTTAATATTTAATATGTGGTCTTTCGAACCATCACACAGAGCACTTCTGCTGAGGTTAAGAAGCTCCCATGGAAAGTTGAAACTATCAGAACAGGTTGCTCTGTAGCAATGTATATACCAGGCCCTCTTCTTGTCAGACTAAAAGTAAATACCTTGCTCAAATGAACTCCATTGAAAACTCTGTGAAGAAAAGTTATTTTTAATAAGCTAGCAATAAAGTAGATACCATAGGACACACCCTTGCAGATCCATTAATAGGTATGGCTGTGGAGTTCTCCATTTGAACTATAGCAATGCTAAGGTTGACCCTTAGGGCATACACATTGATGAACCCTAAGCAACTTGCAAAGGCCATCATGTATCTAGCTGGAATACAGGGCAGAAGGTTCATTTTCCATGGCCTCCATTGTGTGTCATAGTTGGACTTCTCTGAGTACAGTTTGCATGTGGATTAAAAAAATTTGCAATTACAAGTTGGATAATTATGTAATATACCTTCGCTGGCAATAGACACTGACAGTAGAGGTCTTCTTTCCTCCATTATATAACGACCCAACCAACAACTCGCCCACAAGCCACACCCCGCATGCACCTCGTAATTTTTCCACTAATTAGAATAAGATAAAGAAATATTGAATAGAATGAGTTCTCCTAAGAATCCTAAAAAAAAGCAACCAAAGCAGCCGGCTCCTGGCAGCTGTGCTAAAGGCTCTGCAGGTGGGAAGAGTCTATCACCTTCAAAATCAGAAACTACTGATGATGATATAACTGCTACAAAGTCTGTGACAGGACAGAAATCATTCAAAGGTTCAAGGTAACTAGCTATAAATCATCCCTCCCACTTGTCTCCTCTCTCCCTCCCCTCTCCCTCCCCTCTCCCTCCCCTCTCCAGCTGCCCACTTTACACCCCTTTCCATTCCTCTTCTTATCTTTCTTTGTATTTTTATTCTTGGTGAGCAGTGATAAAGGTACTTCACCTAACAAAGATAAAAAACCTATTATGCCAAAGTCTGGATCAACAAGCAGTACTGTTAGATCCACTTCCCAGGATAGTGTGATGTCACATGACCAGGCAGTAATCAAAAGGACGGGATCTAAGGATGCCGGGGAAGGTGGGGAAAAAGATCAACCTGTCACTGCTGCTCCTTCTAAAAAGCCCACCACTAAAGCTGAGAGGAGGGCTCTTCAGGTCTGTACAATGGGAACACTTCATGAAGTATAAACCAACGAGGATAAATTTATTTCTTCCAACCCCTTGACGTGAGGGATCTTCTACAGTTTGTAATTCTGATGTATAACTCCCCAGGAGGCACAGAGGAGAGCTAAAGCTGAGAGACAAGTGGCATCAAGCAAAGCAGGACAAGTGGCCAGAGAGGAAAAGATCGCCAAAGAAACCGCCAAAAGTGGAGGTGACAAGAGAGTAGTGTCTGTGGCAGGAGAAGATCAGAAACTGCTTCATCACCAGATGAGTAGTCACTCCTCAAGATCAGGACCATCAAAATCCCATGTGAGCCCCCTCAGTTGGTCAGTGGGTGTACATATCACCATGGTAACTTGTTTAAAGGATGTGCCAGGGTTGAAACAAGTCCAACATTTTGCTCACCTTCCTCAGTATGAGAGGAAGACACATATAACTAACCTCCTCAAAGAGTAAGTCCAGCCTGTTGCATGCCTGTCTATCCATTCCACTGAGTTATCATATTCTCAGCTACCAACCTCCTCCTTGCATCCTCCGGTTGGGTCTGCAGTACTCAGAGGAGTTAATCTGTGGTTCCAATGCTCGTTGTGTTGCTATGTTGGCAGCCTTCAAGAAAGTTATACAGGACTACACTACACCCCCACAGAAGGAACTGAGGAGAGACTTAGATTCATTTATCAAACCTCACATCAAGTATGTGTATGGCTGAGGTACCATAATGGGGAAATTTTATGGGCTAAAAATTGCATATAGGGACTTTTTGTGAGCAAAAAAAAAAATGTGTGTGTGTGTGTGTGTGTGTGTGTGTGTGTGTGTGTGTGTGTGTGTGTGTGTGTGTGTGTGTGTGTGTGTGTGTGTGTGTGTGTGTGTGTGTGTGTGTGTGTGTGTGTGTGTGTGTGTGTGTGTGTGTGTGTGTGTGTGTGTGTGTGTGTGTGTGTGTGTGTGTGTTATGGCTTATGAGACCTTAAAATGTTCACAAGTTTAATTTCATGATGACAGGCTACATGAAATTTTCTTTTTCTCTTCCTCTCCTTACCCCCTTCCTCTTCCCCCCTCTCCCTCCTCCTCCTCCTCCTCCCTCCTTGTCTAGCTTTCTGGCTCAGTGTCGCCCCCTCTCTGTGAGCATGGGGAATGCAATCAAGTACCTCAAGCTCGAAATATCACATACTTCCCCAGAAATACTAGAGAATGAGGTACACATTAATACACACACTACACCACTCCTTAACATCCTTTGCCTTGCATCATGATTCCAGGCCAAGCAACAGCTCTGTAATAAAATAGACGTCTATATCAGGGATCAGATAGAATTGGCTGATAAAGCTATATCGGAATACTGTGGGAAAGTCATCAATGATGGAGATGTTATACTAGTGCATGCTTAGTGAGTCAAATAAAACTGACCAGTGAAACCTGTCTATAGTGACCACCCTCTAAGTTGCAAAAGTGGGTAGTATTTAACAATGATTTCAGACACGTTTGAACAGACTAAAGTGTCCTGATTAGAGCGGTGGCTTCATTTAAGGTTATTTGGGACATATCCAAGTGTCCTTAATACAGGGGTATCATTGGAATGGAGGGGATCCACCATAATTATAAGCACTATTAGGACATGACCAAGTGGCCTATGATAATATAAATCGGCTAGAACTTAATTCTTTGTCTAAGATGCGTAAGTGTTTTGTGGTTATGTACAAAACAATATTTATACAGCTCATCAATTGTTCTCTGCTCTCTCATTGATGCACACCAGAGTAAAAAGAAGTTTCGAGTTATTGTAGTTGATTCCAGACCCAAAATGGAGGGTAGGAGATGAAATTCTGTGTTGATGATAATGATTCATTAGTTTAGGTCGAGAGTGTCTGAGGAAACTAGTGAGCAGAGGAATAAAGTGTTCATATGTCTTCATCAATGCTGTCTCTTACATCATGAAGGAGGTGTGTATCATGGCTGTAAACAGACATTATAATAGCACCTTTTTTGTGATGACTACAGGTTTCCAAGGTGATAGTCGGTGCACATGGTCTCCTGGCTAATGGTTATGTGATGTCAAGAATAGGGACATCTCTCATTGCACTTGTGGCAAAATCGTATAACGTTCCCGTCCTGGTTTGTTGTGAGACATACAAGTTTTGTGATAAAGTCCTGACCGATGCCTTTGTTACCAATGAATTAGGCAAGTTAATTTTGAGGGAAGAGTCTAAAATGTGATATATTGTTACTCTTCTAGGTGACCCCAATGATCTTGTACCCATTCATCGTCGGCAAGGCGATTTCCTTCAAGATTGGAAATCCATTGAGAACTTACAGCTACTAAACTTAGTCTATGATGTCACATCACCTGACCTCATCACCATGGTGATAACACAACTGGGGAACATTCCATGCACTTCAGTACCTGTGGTGCTCAGAATTAGTCAAGGCTTTGAGCAAATGTCAAGCATTCAAATTGCATGAAAAAATATTAATTATTATTCACAGAAATTGTCGTGATCTAGTTTCAATTATTAATATTCTCCTAAGGAGTAACGGACAAACTTTGTGATTTTGGCATCATTTTTAGCGAGCATGTCTCCCACAATAACCTTGTTATCGAGTACAAATTCCTGCCGATTTAGGACTTTAGCTGGGTCTGTAATTCCCTCGTCCCCTTCATTGATCACCAGAGGGTTAAGGCCAATTATATGCTGCCCAAGTTTCTGCCCTAAATTCTCAATAACTTGAACATCAGAGAAGGTCTCATTACTTGGTAATAAGTGCAGGAGTGCACCATATTTCCCCATTGCAAGGTCATCACTTGACAGACGACTGTTGTAAACATGTCCAGAGATAACTCCTTGGGATGAAGCCATCAGACAGCCACGTTTTAGAATAATATTCTCTGCAAGGAAGCCTACTGATTCTGCTACCAAGTTGGCTAATGGTCTTGAGCTGGTGTCCTGGAGTTGTTGCAGATCTTCATGTGTGAAAAAGACAGAGGATAAATCAGCTCCTTGACAGTTAGGTGGTTGATGATTGAGTAGAGCACGAGTTACAGTTGTGACTAAGGTCTCAAACTTTTCATTCTTCGCTACAAAATCAGTCTCACAGTTGACCTGCAAGAAGAGAAAAACGTCTTATCTTCTAAAAAATTTATTTCAATCTCAGTCATGTCAGGTTCTTTGCTCCTCAGAACAACAGTTGGGAACTATGTACCAAGCTGTGTGGATGCTTACTGTTGGAGAGAAGGAATGATAGGTGCCGAATAATTAGAGGTGCCGAATTTTTAGGAGATATACGGTAATTCATGAACTCTTACCTCCACCATTGCAGCTTTGTTGTCTCTTATTAGCATGCCTATGAGCCCTTGACTGGCAGTTCTATCCTTCAGTTGGCCTAATTTGGCCCACCCTTCTGCTTGAGCTCGAGAGTACAGCCACTTCTCTGCTACCTCCAGATCGTCATTATTGCTCAGTAGAGCTTCCCTGCACTTGCCCAGTGGAAATCCTGTCTTCCTGCGCAGAAGAGCTAACTGACTCTTTGCTGCAGAACTATACAATCTAAAACACCTAGCCATTTACACGTGTGTGTGTGCTATATTATGGTGTTAGTATTATCTAATACTACATGCCGGGTCGGGGGGAGGGGTGCCGGGTCGCGAGGGGTGGAGAATGTCACGTGCTTAGCTGCTAGCTTAATTAGCTAGAGCTTCTGGAGTAGCTATAACTAGAGAGCTAGAGATGGAAGGAAGTGAGAAGTCGAAGTCCTCCAAGCGAGGAGCTAGAACAAGAAATTCATCCCAGAGTGAAGAAGAGGCAGGAGATGAAGACCATGGCAAACCATTCACACAATTATCTGAACTTCATGTGGGCATGAAACTAGAGGCTATGGATAAATACGGCAAGTGGTACATTGCTAAAGTGCTGGAGTTGGATGAAAGCTCTGTGGAAGTCTTAGTGCACTTTGAGAGGTGGAGTTCCAGATATGATGAGTATATCCCACTGAAAAGTGGTCATCTTCGACAACTCAGTCTTACTAAACTAGAAGAGCTAAAGAGAGACCAAGAAAAGGCTAAAAAGGTTTGGAAGATGTGCACAAATACTAATAGTTAGCATAATATTAGAGTTTGTATTGGAAAATGGATTAGAGTGTATATTAGAATATACATTATAGTGTATTAGAATGTGTATAGTGTATATTGGGATGTTTATTAGAAGAGAGTGCATTAGAGTATAAGATATTAGGATGTGCATTAGAGTATGTATTATTAGAGATATTAGGATGTGCATTAGAGTATGTATTAGGTATATATATTAGGTATATATTAGAGATATTAGGATGTGCATTAGAGTATAATATAATTATTATATTAGAGATATTAGGATGTGCATTAGAGTATAATATATATTAGAGATACTAGGATGTGCATTAGAGTATGTATTAGGTATATATTAGAGATATTAGGATGTGCATTAGAGTATAATATATATTAGAGATATTAGGATGTGCATTAGAGTATGTAATATTAGAGATATTAGTGTAATACTGATAACGGTGATATAGCTAATAATTATTATGCTTAGTAGCTAGATATAATAATAATCAAATGAGACTCACAGCAGAAACCCTAACTTGAATAAGAACTAGTTACTTTTAAGTATATACATGGCAGACATGCAGAAACATTAATGCAAGTTAGAACACGCATTGCATGTAGAATACACATATTATATAGAAGTGACAAAATGCATGCTAAAACATGCACTACATACAAACAGGTGAAGAAAAGCATGTTAGAGTATGCACTGGCTGAAATTAACCACATAATTATGTCAAAGTCAGTTATCATCCTCACATAAGGATGTGCATTAGAGTATGTATTAGGTATGTAATATTAGAGATATTAGGATGTGCATTAGAGTATGTATTAGGTATGTAATATTAGAGATATTAGGATGTGCATTAGAGTATATATATTAGAGATATTAGGATGTGCATTAGAGTATATATATTAGAGATACTAGGATATACATTAGAATGTGCATTAGAGTATGTATTAGAGTGCATTAGAGTCATATTAGAGTGTGTTTTATGTATTGTAGCAATTTAAACCTGGGGATCGAATTCAGGCCAAGTGGATAGATGGACGTATGTACTTTGGTAAAGTGATCAAAGTCCATGATGGTGAGTCGTAACCTCTTTATACATTATCTCAGTATAATAGGTTATTTAAAACAGCCGATGTTGACCTCCTATTTGATGATGATGTGGAATACACTGCGCCCATAGTCAGTGTCAGGAAACGGGTGAGAAATGACAGAATTTTTTGTTATAGCTCGGACATTTTCCTGGACTAAAAATGTCTTCATTTGTAGGGGGTTGTTGAATGCCTGTAACCAGACATTTAGCAATAATTACTTTAGCACTTAACCCTTAGCTCACTAGGTTCTTGGGTCATGGTAGTGTCAATTAAAACATTCTAGATATATTTATGTTAAGTGGTGTAGCTGTTTTGTTCGTGTGTCTATATTCTGTGACCACTAAACGCTTACCTTGAGATGAGGGGCCTGCATCTTTGTAGCATGTACTGCATAATGTTAACTCAACAGTACTTAAAGATAATGGCCTCTCTGGCTAGCAGATGTAGCTAGAATTTTGTTGTTGGTTACTTCAGATACCAGATAGACAAATAAGAGGCCATGTAGAAGACACCTCTCGTGTCATGTCTTTGGTTGAAGGTAGGAGGTGTAGAGCCATGAAAAGGAAGAGAGCAGAAGACTCCTCCTCTCAGACAACTCCCTCCCCTTCAAACTCTCCTCTTTACACTCCACCAAAGAAGATGCGCCCTTGTTATTTTGATTCTGATTCCACTGGAACTGAGTCAGACATCGATGACTCTAATAAGCTCCGATATGATTCACACGTTCCAAAAATTGATAATCAGACAAAAGTAGTGAAGATGAAATCAGCAGAACTGCCCAACACCTCTCAAGATTTGCAAAAACTTAAAGCATTATCAAAACTCTCACCTGTGAAGGAGGTGTTAGAGGTTGCTGAAGGACAGAAGCAGTTCAGCCCTCACTCAACATCTATGGAAATTGGTTTCACTTCAGAGAAGAGTTCAGAATTTGTCCATTCCTCAGTAAAAGCTCCTAATAAGACAATTCTTGAGACCATTCCGGTTGTAGCTCCATCGGCATCTGATATCTCTTCAAATCAGAAATCTGTATCAAGTTCCAGACCAAAAAGAGCCATGGCTCATTCTCAGTCTGGTTCAACTTCCTCTAAAGACACTGTTGCCACCCGAACAAGAGCACATACTAGATTTGAGAGTGTGAGCCGGAACAGTTTAATAGTTTGTTCTAATGTCCATCATTATTCTGCTTATTTGCAGGTCGTAAAGCCTAAATTAGAGAGGAAAGGTGGAAAGACATCTGGCTCCAAGTTTGCCCCCAAAGAGTTAGTGATAGCATGGGACCACAATGAATTCAAATGTAAAGTGTCTGGTTGCAATAAATCTTTCCGCAAAGACTCGCTTCTTCAGTCTCATCTGAAACACTACCACAGCCCTCCCCCGCCAAAGGTCAAGCCGGCAGCGAAAGGGAAGGGTTCAGGTACAGGTCAGCTTGGTAGTGTGAGGTGTGTGTACATGCACTATAGCTGTGAGTCAGCTGGGTAGTGTGAGGTGTATATATGTACATGTGCTATAGCTGTGGGTCAGCTGGGTAGTGTGAGGTGTATATATGTACATGTGCTATAGCTGTGAGTCAGCTGGGTAGTGTGAGGTGTATATATATGTACATGTGCTATAGCTGTGGGTCAGCTGGGTAGTGTGAGGTGTATATATGTACATGTGCTATAGCTGTGGGTCAGCTGGGTAGTGTGAGGTGTGTGTACATGTGCTATAGCTGTGGGTCAGCTGGGTAGTGTGAGGTGTATATATGTACATGTGCTATAGCTGTGGGTCAGCTGGGTAGTGTGAGGTGTATATATGTACATGTGCTATAGCTGTGGGTCAGCTGGGTAGTGTGAGGTGTATATATGTACATGTGCTATAGCTGTGAGTCAGCTGGGTAGTGTGAGGTGTATATATGTACATGTGCTATAGCTGTGGGTCAGCTGGGTAGTGTGAGGTGTATATATGTACATGTGCTATAGCTGTGGGGCCATGTTTCACTAGCAACCAACTAGTAGTATTGTACAATGTCACATATTTTTAGGTGGTAAATCCAAGGCCCTCAGTCCTCAACCTTCAAGCCACCATCATCAATCTCCGTGTTCTGCCAAAAGTACCCCTGAATCAAAAACCAGTTCAAGCCAGTCCCCCGAATCCATCAAACTGAAAGATTCTCCATCTGCTGTACCGAAATTAGATAATAAAGCCACACCTCCTCAGGTCCCAACCCAACACGATGCTCAAAGAAGTCTTGAAATCAAGAAGGAAGAGAAAGAAGTTTCAGAAGTAGCAAAAGTACCTACTAGCAACGAAGCTGATGAGAGTCAAAATACTTCTGTATTGAGCACAAAACCAAGAAAGCAACAAAGAGGAGATGTTAACAGGAAACAGAATGACCAGTTATCCTCTGTAGGAGAAGGTGGAGGGTTCTTGTCTGTTGCTGCAGTACCAACAGCCCAGATTCCCATGGCGGACGTCAAGGTTCCCTCACATGATTTACTTGTCCAATCTCCAAAACAGCAAGCATCTCAGCCTGCAAGTGAGATGCCATTATCTCAAAGATGATATTGCTAGTAATCACACCTCTCTGTCTTTGTAGATGTGAAACCCGACTGCCTTGAAATGGGGAGTAAAGTAACACGGCACCACTCTGCCTCCAGGTCCTCTTCCAGTGAATCCAGTGATGATGTAGTGCACTGCACATGTGGAAGTGATGTAGATGAAGGTTTCATGATACAGGTATAGTCCTTAACCTTGAAAGATGGAGGGAGGGTGACTTTCCCATTGGAAAACCCATTAAATGTCTGTTCTATAATACATGGTGACCTCTAATACTATTTCCACTGTAGTATTAACTGTAGTATTAACTGTAGTATTAACTGTAGTATTAACTGTTGTATTAACTGTTGTTGTACAGTGTGAACAATGTTTGTGTTGGCAACATGGGGACTGTATTGGCATCAGAAGTGACTTCTTACCGAAGAAATACATCTGCTGCATATGCTGTAATCCACCTGGCCAGAGAAGTAGAATGAAATACAAGGTATTATAGAATGCAGTCATATTTACAGATGGCATCATTATTATTATTTCATTCAGTATTCCCAGGACTGGTATGGGGAAGGTATCTTGCCAAGTATTCCTGGGTCCCCCTCTTTTCCTGCTTCACAGAGCAGAGCAGTTCTGGTCTCCCATGAAATAGCCAGCAGCTTGTACAAGGTGAAAAAGATGATACACAGTTCTGAAGTTAAGCTACAAGCTGCCAGGTGAGAGACACTGTACATGCACACACGCACACGCACACGCACACGCACACGCACACGCACACACACGCACACGCACACACACACACACACACACACACACACACACACACACAGAGGAGGGAACTCAATACAGTGGAACCTCTATTCCAGACACAGCAGGACAAATTGTCCTGATTAGAGGGGTGGTCTCCTTTCTGAAGATGAAGTTGTATACACAAGCTGGTATTTGGGACATATCAAAATGTCCTTAATACAGGAGTGTTCTCATTTCAGGGAGTTGTAATAGAGGGGTTCCACTGTATACAGAGATGTCCTCATTTCAGGGGGTTGGAATAGAGGAGTTCCACTGTATACAGAGGTCCTCATTTCAGGGAGTTGTAAGAGGGGTTCCACTGTATACAGAGGTGTCCTCATTTCAGGGGGTTGGAATAGAGGAGTTCCACTGTATACAGAGGTGTTCTCATTTCAGGGAGTTGTAATAGAGGGGTTCCACTGTATACAGAGGTGTCCTCATTTCAGGGGGTTGGAATAGAGGAGTTCCACTCTATACTGAGGTCCTCATTTCAGGGGGTTGGAATAGAGGGGTTCCACTGTATACAGAGGTGTCTTCATTTCAGGGGGTTGTAATAGAGGGGTTCCATTGTATACAGAGGTGTCCTCATTTCAGGGGGTTGTAATAGAGGGGTTCCACTGTCAGAAACTCCACCTTATCTGTTACTATGAAATATACTCTCTCTCTCAAGGAGAATGTTGTTTTGCATGTGCAGTAACCCTCATCATCCATACTTGAAGCAATGGGCCAAGGAATGCAGCCATTATGATAGAGATACAGTCTTGTCCTACTTGATGAGTCATCTCCTGCCAGTCTCATATCAGCCTACCAATGTCCCTAACCTGGAAGACTCTTCTAAGCAAAAGAACTCCTCTGAACAGGAGGGGGAAGAGAAGGTACATGATTCTAATCAGATTCTTAGAGCTTCTTCTTTGGATGGAACCGAGAATCAGGATGGAACCAAGTCTGGAGATGAAACTGGGAATCATGATGGAACAAAGTCTGGAGATGAAACTGGGAATCATGATGGAACAAAGTCTGGAGATGGAAGTGAGAATCAGGATGGAAGCAGTAAGACTAGTGATACTGAAACCAAGGTTAAAGACAACACTCCAAAGAGAGAACTGAGGAATTCTACAGTTATACAGAAAAATGCAGTTTACTGTACTCCAAAGAGAAGTAAGTCAAAGCTCTCTCCTTCAACCAATGTAGTAACTGCTTCATGTGGTGAGAGTGCCAGAGTTCAGCTTGATCCTTTGGTGCCCAATAATACTGATACTTCAATGGCTGATAGTTCTGGTGAGAAAAATGTGAATCTTAAACTGGCTCCACTTCCTCCACTGAGTAAAGAAGACCTCAATGCTCTCACTACTGTGACCTCTCAAGTCCTCAAGACATCTCTCCATCAAACAGGTCATTCCAGTGGAGCCTCGGATTCAGAGCGTCCTATCCCATCCCTTCAATCCCAGGACTGTCTTGATATGGCCATTACCAGTGGTAATGCCACTAAAACAGACAGAACACTCTCTGAAGAACCAGGAGTAATAATTGTCAGTGATGATGAGTTTGGTGTGTCAGAGATTCCTGTCTTTGCCATGGAAGCTGACACGCCCTCAAAACCCAACCTCCCTCAGTCTGGTTTAACCATATCTGTGAATACCTCTTATTCCAGTCCAAGTCCCAAGAGTTTTAGTCCTAGTGCCAAGTCAGCTTTCAAACCAGTTTCATCGAAATCCAACCTCATCAGTGTTGGTAAAAGTACTTCATTTCCCAGCATTAGTTCACTAAACTTTGAATCTATGCCTAAATCCACTACTACTTCTGCTCTGCGTGAGTTGTCCTCTAAGTTAGGGATAGAAGCCGTCACTTTGGGAGAGTTTTCTGAGGCATTTATGCGAGGAGACACAACCAACTGGTTCAAGAGGATGAAATTGCTGGATCACATTGAAGTTGTTCAGGATAATGTACAGGCTTGGCTGGAGATGATAGAAAAGAAACTAGAAGGTTAGGAGGAGATAGGAAATAGTCATATTATCAGAGAGTCATTTAGAAGATTGTCCATCTTTAGACACTAGGGACTATTTTTTAACTTTCAGGAAGAGGGGGGATGCCCCTCCCCCTAAGTGAAACCCTGATAGTACAATAAGACCTTTTGACCCTCTGATAGACCCACTGATTACACAGCCTGTTCCACAAGGTGTCTTCCCTTGGGAAAAACTTATATGAAAGTCTGTATGGCAGACAGGCTGGGAAGACAGCACAGTTGTTCTCCTTGATTGAAACCATGCACCCAAACATGTATCTCAATGTACAGAAGTTCCAGATGATGCTGACAGGCTAGAAGACTGCGAGAAATTCATAACAGAAGTACATTCCACAGTGAACAAATTGAAGGAGTACCAAAGAAATGTATAGTAGTGACATGTTTTCACCAGCAAAATAATTTGATAATTTGATGTACCTGATTAAGTGCTAAAATCTATGGTGTTGATTCTCCCTACTGTGAAGTGAGTTATGTAATAATATTAGTCGCTGTCTTCATCTGAGTCCTCGACATCTCTATAGCTCTGTCTGACGGCTGCACTCATTACATCTCGCACTTGTCTCTTCTTTCTAGGGTCTTCTTCTAGAGCACTCTTCAGTGCTCCTTTCTCTGACAACATCCATTCCAATTCTACAAGTTGATTTCATATTATTATTATTATTGTTATTACTTATACCAAATGGAATGCAGGGCATTTTGGGGGCAAGTGTTTGTGAGTATCGGTATGTGTGTACAAATAATACTGCACCAACTCCCTAGTCACTTGTCCCCAATAATGTGCGGTATATTAACTGTACAGACCTGATTGCTACATGTATCATGACAGTGCATGGCCAGAGGTACTGGTACAACCACAGCCATACCACTTTTAGGAGGTTTTCCTTTTTAACCCTTTTTTGGTCCACCTTTAACTCCAATATTTTTTAGATTTGTACATGATTCTCACACAAGTTGATGCATCTGATGATATGGAGTTAACCACATAATAATAGTTAATATTTCTTGAACTTTATAAGTTATTGCCTAGATTGAATCTAAAATTTCTTGGAGGACATTCTCCCTAGATGGCATGGCCATACCACTATAAATGTGTTGGCTCTGGCTCTGGCTCTGCAGTGTGTGCATGTTTACCTTCTGTTGTAAGATTCATGCCCCCAAACTGAATTGGTCCCACAATCTGCCCCTTCATGTCTCCCTCAAAGTAAATGAACAGAGTGGGAAGGTTGTGATCGGGGTAGTTAGGGATACATGTGGTAGAGATACTCTTCAGGAACTTAGTGGCAGGGAACTTGATAGCTAACTGTGCGAGATGTTGGTTTAGTAGGGCACAGAGTGGGATACTGCATGGAATCACTATGATAAAATATTGTATAGAATACTGGTGTCATATAATATAGTGAAGAAGAGGTAAGGTATAGACATTGGGTAAGGTATCATCATGATTTATTAGTGGGCTGTACAAGGAGGGAGCACATTAAACAACCAAAGGTGATCATTCCTGCTGCTGGCAGGGAATGGGTGGGTGGTGTCACATTAATGATACTTACCCGGTCCTGTAAAGATGAAGTACTACCCACACATCTTCTCCTGCCTTGTTGACCTCATCCACATAATCCACAGCTGATATTTCCTTCACGTACCCAAACTTGGCCTTCTGTTGAATGGCCAAAATTTCTGCCATTCGCTGTTTTCTGGATATTGTCACAGAGATCCTTGTTATAAAGGTACCACACAGTCACACTTCTTTACCTGTATTGAAAGAGAACCCTTTCATCTTCTTCGTCCTCTAACTCATCCAGTTCCTCCAGGGTCATGTCTTCAAGAGCTTTTCCTTCATTCTCCCTCTCTTTTTCCTGGATAGACTCTTCCACCATCTATACCTCACACATCACAGACTACCTGACAGTGGAAGGAGACTCAGAACTCTGTTTTACCTGAACCAGTGCATCTTCACTAATGGTTGCTTCTTTTTGCTTGGGTGGTAGAATACCTTTTGACCTGAGTACATCGTTCCATTGAGTATCTTCTTCCGGGTTCTGCATTTATAGACTGATTTGCTATGTAGACTTGAAAAGATAGTGAGTGCAGACTTGAACAGATAGCAGTTTCTGTAACATGAGGTTTTTAGAAGTGTCGTCATCAAAACCACATAATTACTAGCTGTCGCTACATTAGAGTTTTATACTGTGTATCACAGTATGTAATCAGACTATACACAAAAACATTAATATCCAAATTTTGACTCAATCATTAAGAAATTGTGTAATTTCATGATTTACTCCTAGATCTGTGTCTTTTATGTTTGTGGACTCTCTTTTGGTTTTTTTCTCTGGACTTTGACCTCCGATCCCTATCCTTTGACCTGTGCTTCTTTCTATGTCCTCTCCTCTCTCTTTTCTCTCGGGATTGAGATCGAGATTGATACCTCTTCAACTTTCTATGATCTTGTTCTCTACTACCAGACCTGTACCTTCTCTTCTCCTTCTCTTCAGAAAATTTAGCGTCATCACCAGCATCTTCTGGTTTATTTGAGGGAAGGTCTTTGTCCACATCACCACCTCCATTGTCATCATTGGTGGCTTTCAGTTCTTCCATTCTGTTATTGATAATTGTACGGAAAATCTAAAGAAGAACAGAATTCTCTACTGAAACTTTTCAGCTCTTTCTCTATGTAACAGAATCAGACTACATCATAATTTGATTATGTTACATGGAGAAAACTTTTCAGTGTAATCCTTGAAGTTATGGCCCTGAAGAAGAGAAATCTTAAACGTGATAATTCCTACTTGCCTCAGTTGGAGTCCTTCTGGTGATGTGAACGTTCTTTGCCCTGTACTTCTGCCTCCTCCTCTTGTAATCTCTCCTCTCCTTCAGCAGCTGTAAATACGTCTTGCCCTTTGTATCAAATTCATCCCTTTCATTAGCCTCTAGATTTGACTTGACAGCGTCCATTTTCCCTAATACCTTCAATTTAGCTGCACAACACCAGAACATTATGAAACTCTGACTTTTGAAGTTAGCTTATAAATGGATTATAGGTTTCAATAATTTCATTAAAGCTTATCTCATGCTGTTTCAATTGAGCATGACAAACACTCACCTTTCATGAGAGCCATATCGTCCCTGTACAGATCAGGTTCAAGTTTCATGAATGCCTGGTAACTAGTCACCTGAAAAAGGTCCCATATATAACAGCTTGTGTAGAGAAATTCACCCTATGAAATATAGCCATTCCTTTATCGGGACACTTTGATTTGTCCCAAGGTGTCCACAATAGAGAGGTTCCACTGTAACTATTGTCACAACTAATATACTAATGTCCACTTTATAATATACTAGCCTCTACCTTATAATATACTAACTTCCATGTTCTAATATACTAACCCCAACTTTCTAATATACTAACGTCAACCATATAATACTAACCTCCACTATATAATCATATAATATTCTACGCTCTGAAGTGGAGAAGTGCCAGGTCACATGATCTGGTGGGAGGAGACTTGGCGTATCATCTGGACTGACATCATCCTTCATCATCTCCTACAAACAGAAATGAAGCCATGAGTATCATGACTATAATAATTACAACATGTATACTGTAATAAGCTCAGATATTGAAGGAAGAGGCACATCCTCCTCCCCTTTTGACTCCGCCCTCATTCCCTTGACTATCGAAGGAGCCATGGCAGCAATATCATTTACAAAACTGTCAGAAATTCCATACTCCTTCTGCAGCCGGCTGATATGAAGGAATTTCCATAGATCCAGCACAAGAGACCTGGCATCTAACATTTTAACACAATATTATTATTATTATTATTATTATTATTATTATTATTATTATTATTATTATTATTATTATTATTATTATTGTTACCCATTAGCTACTACCAGCTCACAACATACCAAGTCCTAGCAGTGGTTGGAGTCTGTTCATGACCATATTTGGGGCTATAGCAATCTTCTTGACTCTGTTGAAGGAAGCAGGTGGGGAAAGACAAGCCATAATAGAATCCACCATTGTAATCTCACCACCAAGAGAAGAGCTGAGTTTAATGGAGGCATATATTAGTTACTATTACTGGGTCAGAAGATCTTGGCTAATATTATCATAATTTTGGGGAGGAGGGAAGGAGAGGGTGGGGGAGGAGGGGAAGAGAGGGTGGGGGAAAAGGAAAGTTTTAGAGAAGATTCTTTAGGAGAACGTTTCGGAAATAAATTGAATTTTATATTTTAACCTGACAACATTATTTTATATTGACCTACAAATGATTATTACACTGAACATACCTATAAGGATGTTTCTCAGGTAGATTCTTGAACAGCCATCCTTTAACTTTGACCAGATTGAGGGAAGAAGCATCAAGTTGAGCAAAGTCATTTGGCACCAGCTTCCAGGACTTGATGTAACTATGAACCAAAGTACATATACAGTACAGTGAAATCCAGTAGTGCACTATATAGAGAACTAAGTAGAACAATATAGCACCCTGAGACCCAGTAGAACTACAGTGCACTATATAGCACCCTGAGACCCAGTAGAACTACAGTACACTATACAGTACCCTGAGACCCAGTAGAACTACAGTGCACTACAGTACCCTGAGACCCAGTAGAACTACAGTGCACTATATAGCACCCTGAGACCCAGTAGAACTACAGTACACTATACAGTACCCTGAGACCCAGTAGAACTACAGTGCACTACAGTACCCTGAGACCCAGTAGAACTACAGTGCACTATATAGCACCCTGAGACCCAGTAGAACTACAGTACACTACAGTACCCTGAGACCCAGTAGAACTACAGTGCACTACAGTACCCTGAGACCCAGTAGAACTACAGTACACTATACAGTACCCTGAGACCCAGTAGAACTACAGTGCACTATATAGCACCCTGAGACCCAGTAGAACTACAGTACACTACAGTACCCTGAGACCCAGTAGAACTACAGTACACTACAGTACCCTGAGACCCAGTAGAACTACAGTGCACTACAGTACCCTGAGACCCAGTAGAACTACAGTACACTATACAGTACCCTGAGACCCAGTAGAACTACAGTGCACTATATAGCACCCTGAGACCCAGTAGAACTACAGTACACTACAGTACCCTGAGACCCAGTAGAACTACAGTGCACTACAGTACCCTGAGACCCAGTAGAACTACAGTACACTATACAGTACCCTGAGACCCAGTAGAACTACAGTGCACTATATAGCACCCTGAGACCCAGTAGAACTACAGTACCCTGAGACCCAGTAGAACTACAGTGCACTACAGTACCCTGAGACCCAGTAGAACTACAGTGCACTATACAGTACCCTGAGACCCAGTAGAACTACAGTGCACTACAGTACCCTGAGACCCAGTAGAACTACAGTGCACTATATAGCACCCTGAGACCCAGTAGAACTACAGTACACTATACAGTACCCTGAGACCCAGTAGAACTACAGTGCACTATATAGCACCCTGAGACCCAGTAGAACTACAGTGCACTACAGTACCCTGAGACCCAGTAGAACTACAGTGCACTACAGTACCCTGAGACCCAGTAGAACTACAGTGCACTATACAGTACCCTGAGACCCAGTAGAACTACAGTACACTACAGTACCCTGAGACCAGTAGAATTACAGTGTACTATATAGCACCCTGAGACCCAGTAGAACTACAGTACACTACAGTACCCTGAGACCCAGTAGAACTACAACAGTGCACTACAGTACCCTGAGACCCAGTAGAACTACAGTGCACTATATAGTACCCTGAGACCCAGTAGAACTACAGTGTACTACAGTACCCTGAGACCCAGTAGAACTACAGTGCACTATATAGTACCCTGAGACCCAGTAGAACTACAGTACACTATATAGCACCCTGAGACCCAGTAGAACTACAGTGCACTACAGTACCCTGAGACCCAGTAGAACTACAACAGTGCACTACAGTACCCTGAGACCCAGTATAACTACAGTGCACTACAGTACCCTGAGACCTAGTAGAACTACAGTGCACTATATAGCACCCTGAGACCCAGTAGAACTACAGTGCACTATATAGCACCCTGAGACCCAGTAGAACTACAGTACACTACAGTACCCTGAGACCCAGTAGAACTACAGTACACTACAGTACCCTGAGACCCAGTAGAACTACAGTGCACTACAGTACCCTGAGACCCAGTAGAACTACAGTGCACTACAGTACCTTGAGACCCAGTAGAACTACAGTGTACTATAGCACCCTGAGACCCAGTAGAACTACAGTGCACTATATAGCACCCTGAGACCCAGTAGAACTACAGTACACTACAGTACCCTGAGACCCAGTAGAACTACAGTGCACTACAGTACCCTGAGACCCAGTAGAACTACAGTGCACTACAGTACCTTGAGACCCAGTAGAACTACAGTGTACTATAGCACCCTGAGACCCAGTAGAACTACAGTACACTACAGTACCCTGAGACCCAGTAGAACTACAGTGCACTACAGTACCCTGAGACCCAGTAGAACTACAGTGCACTATATAGCACCCTGAGACCCAGTAGAACTACAGTGCACTATATAGCACCCTGAGACCCAGTAGAACTACAGTGCACTATATAGCACCCTGAGACCCAGTAGAACTACAGTACACTACAGTACCCTGAGACCCAGTAGAACTACAGTACACTACAGTACCCTGAGACCCAGTAGAACTACAGTACACTACAGTACCCTGAGACCCAGTAGAACTACAGTACCCTGAGACCCAGTAGAACTACAGTGCACTACAGTACCCTGAGACCCAGTAGAACTACAGTGCACTATATAGCACCCTGAGACCCAGTAGAACTACAGTACACTATACAGTACCCTGAGACCCAGTAGAACTACAGTGCACTATATAGCACCCTGAGACCCAGTAGAACTACAGTGCACTATATAGCACCCTGAGACCCAGTAGAACTACAGTGCACTATATAGCACCCTGAGACCCAGTAGAACTACAGTACACTACAGTACCCTGAGACCCAGTAGAACTACAGTACACTACAGTACCCTGAGACCCAGTAGAACTACAGTGCACTACAGTACCCTGAGACCCAGTAGAACTACAGTGCACTACAGTACCTTGAGACCCAGTAGAACTACAGTGTACTATAGCACCCTGAGACCCAGTAGAACTACAGTACACTATACACTATACAGTGCACTACCTTATCAATTGTGGAGGTTTTTGGCAACGAATCTCTTCTGGAGAAGGTTGGATCTCTTCCAAGCTTGAAAATAGTTCCTTCACATAATCATGTGGTCTGGATACCTGCTCACCTTCTGGCATGTGTGCAGCAAGTTTCTTAACAGCATCTTTAACACATCTCCCTGTCACACAGAAAACAAAGCTATGTACAGGTCACTTACTACCTGGCCCTTTACAAGGACCTAACACTCTTTATAGATGTAGTTTAAAGTGTAGATAATGTATACCTATCTGTATACTCTCAACACTGGAGTCTTTGTAAAGGAAGGAACTGTCAGTACTATGCAATGTTAGCTCATCATCAGCTAGTGAGTGTATACTAGTGCCCATGAATGATGCACACTGACACTTCTTCTTGTGCTCCTCCATGGATGAACTGGGTAGATAGTGGTTAGGGTTGAACGGGCACTTAAGCAGTTCTGATTGATTCTGCGTTAGAATAATGAAATGACATAAATAGCTACTAATGTTTAATATGATCATTACTTACATCAGGATTCAGACTATCCAAGGTCCAGCCAAGTGCTGTCAGCCAGTCATTTAGCCATTGTTCTTGTTCAGTTATGAAGGATGATATCAAACACAACTCCCTCTGGCGTTGACGAAAGGTTGCATCCATGGCTGACGGCCGAGCGAGAGAATGTGTGTGCTAAGTTACACGTGTGCGTGAACTTTGAACTTCATATCTCTGTTGCATGCATGTAGTATGGAGAAGTGGCACTGTTGTCGGAGGAGAGTGGTTGCTTTGCTGTTTATATTTCTTTCTTTGATCATGGTGACTAACAGCTCTGTTCATGTAGGACTATGCTAAATCTAATCTATGTTAAATATAATCTCATTGCAGATGCTCAGTATTGAAAGGGCGGTGATAGATGCACTTGGCCGGGTGTGGGCTAGCATGCTGCTCAACTGCATGGCCATAGTGTACTCTCTAGTGGGATTACTTGGAATCTGTGTAAAGGATAAGCCAGTCATTTTTCTGGTGAGAGGTAGCTATTTTATTATATAACTGAATTTGGAAATTTTGCAATCATAAAAATATTGCAGTCCAGCTAAAAATTTCAGCTTAAAACTGGCCTAGGTATTGTCGATGCAGCTCAGTTAGACATCCTGGTGCCTGAAGTACAAAATAAGATGTTTCTTTATCACAGATTGGTGTTTGTTGACAAGTGCTAGACAAATTTCATTCAGATTGGTGTTTGTTGACAAGTGCTAGACAAATTTCATTCAGATTGGTGTTTGTTGACAAGTGCTAGACAAATTCCATTCAGACAAGTGATTAAATCTTGTGGCTTTTCTCTGGAGTATAATTGACAAGGGAGTTGTGTTGTCAGCCAATGTCAGGCTATGTAATACCACAAGCAGAACTAAAGGGAAGGGCCATCATCCAGCTATTATAAAATAAGAGTGTGTATAATAATAAACTTTACATGTTTGTTGCAACTGTAATCCTATAAATTATGCAACATAATACTGTATTAACATTGATACAGTATGCTGTGTGGAGTGTGCTGTCAGTCTGTTTAAATCTACTGGTAGTGTTAATTTATAATGAAGTTGGACATTTGGCACAGGTGAGTTAAAATTACCATCTGTCTGTCCACTTCTTAATTAGTATATCATAGTATGTATGGTAATAGGACTAGCAGACTATGTCTCACTGTGTGGCATGTATTTCTTGCTATGAACACGCATTCCACATTATAGGGGGAACAGTATCTTGGCTTCAAAATTGGGAATGAAAATTTATGGAGAAGAATTGTAAAGTGTAACTCATCTCCTAACAACAGTAGTGAAGATGGCAGTGGTTCTTACGGTGGATCTGTGGAGACAGAATGTCAGATTTCATACTCGACAATAGAGACTATTCATGCAGCAGTTTACATGTTGTTTGCAGTGAGTATATTATAGAATCTGGATTTCTGTATATACAGACAGTGAGTGAATAGGGAGTGAGTATATTATAGAATCTGGATTTCTGTGTTCTATATTATACAGACAGTGAGTGAATAGGGAGTGAGTATATTATAGAATCTGGATTTCTGTATTCTATATTATACAGACAGTGAGTTTCATTCTATGCTTATTACTACTCTCCCAAAAGAAGAAAAGACAGAATTATAACTATGATGTTAATACTGCTGATGATGAGGACCATGAGGACTGTAAGTTCACAATTATTGGTTAATACCTAGGCAGATTGAGTATGGGGGCAGGTCAACTAGATTGTGGTCAAAAGTGTGGATAATCATACTCTGTGTCATGTCTCATGTTTTTAATAATGTGAATTGAAAAAAAAAATAATAATAATAAAAAAATATTAAAAAAACAAAACATTTTGTCTAAGAGAGTTTGATGACATTATAAAGGTGTCTGCTAGTTAATATGTCCTTATGTGCATGTAATAACATGGTCTTGCTTTGATAAAGTGATTATAAAATGGAGGCACTTCCCCATAGCTGCCGGAAAACAGGGCAAGTGCCCCCACTTCCCCCATGGTTCCTCTGTCTATGCAAAATTAATGTACTCTTTGTATTTTTTATTTTGCAGTAGGTTATGTTAGTGTTGCTATGGATTATGACTACCCCTGGAGAAACTCTAAATCCAGGAGAAAGATGCTACTTCAGTCATTAGTCATCTGATGTACATAACAGAACAACTGTATCACTATTCAGCTCAGAATTCATGACATGCTTGCTGCAATGCATGCTTTATTACATTCTCGCGCACACTGACATTAATTGCACATTTTGCATGATATTTTTGTCTATGGCGTCATTTGTTTGTAGCTGCGCTTTAATTGGAGGAGAAATAATGGCGAACCATTTCAAGAGCTTTCAGAAATTGCTAGGAAATGCAAAATTACCGTTCCTCGCCGCTCAACTCCAGGTCAGAATAATTTGAAGGCACTTCTGCTAGTAGTACTTCATAATTAATATTCCCTCACTGCCTGCAGAATGTACAACATAGTTCCTCAGCTCTTCCGCAGAGGGTCAAGGTAGTAGAAGTGGGACCAAGAGATGGACTGCAGAATGAGAAAGAGATCGTCCCCACTGATACTAAAATAGCTCTCATTAATCACCTGTCCAAGACAGGGCTCAAAGTAGTTGAGACAACTAGTTTTGTCTCTCCAAAGTGGGTTCCTCAAGTAAGTTTTCAACTAAAGGTTATAAATAGTGTAACACAGTTATATGACTAATAAGAGGAAATGATCATCTTTATACCCTTGTAGAATATTTAACAGTGTTATTTTGCCAATAATTATCAGCAATTATTCCCAATTATCAACTGTTATATATCCCCTGATACTTGTGCTGACCTTTACCCCTTCCCCAGGAGAAAGTGAACATAGATTATGTTGTAGATAGTTACTATCTTGAATTGTGTGGGTGCATTATGTACAGAACTACCTAGTCTCTTGAAATAGGGACTGCATGCTCCTTTCTGACTGTTCAGTTCCATTTCATTTTCCAGATGGCAGATCATACTGAAGTTATGCTAGGAATCACAAAGGAACCTGGTGTGTCTTACCCTGTACTTACTCCCAATCTTCGGGGATTGGAAGAAGCAGTGAGTTTAAACTCCATCATTAATAAAGCCAAAAATAATTGTTTAGATAGCTGTTGGAGCAAAAGAAGTTGCTATTTTTGGTGCTGCATCTGAAAGTTTTAGCAGGTAGTGTGTAGAAGAAGAAAAGTGTGTATTGTAAAAGACAATTTTATAGGAAGAACATAAATTGCTCAATTGATGAGAGTCTGGAAAGATTCAGGGAGGTCTGTGTTGTTGCAAAAGCAAAAGGTGTTCTAGTCAGAGGGTGAGTCAATGTTATAATAAATATATAGTTGACAACCATCCCGGAATGTCCAGGACAGTCCCAGATTTATTAGCTTTGTCCCAGATAAAAGGCCTCCTGTCCCGGAAGTATGAGCATGAAGTTTAACTGCGATGATTGTTGTGCTGACATTAAACTTCTTCCGCAGAAATGTAAAAAAAGTTACCCAATCTGCACTAGGAAGTAGCTAGCTGAGCTAACTGAACTATGCTAACTCGAAGTCATATATAGTCATAATAAGCAATAAACATTGAACAAAGGTCGAATGTACTTCTAAATGGGTGTGATCTGGGGGTGTGGCTTATTGTCCCAGATTTTCATCTGGCAACTATGTAAAATATGTGAGCCCTTAAACTCTTCTCTCTGTAGCATTATTATTATCATCATATCTCACTACACACTGATAATTGATTCATGCACTTCCTGTATATTATGACATCACAATAAAATCATCAGGTGATATCAAGCAGTGGACATGTTCATACTGACTGTATTTAGAATACTAACCGTAGACTAGACAAATATTACACTCTCCGAACTTGTCTCTCTTTTCCCTTCCTGGTCAAACAGCTATGTGTCATGTGTGTTAGGGTGTCCATATGAAGGGTACATCTCACCTAAGGTTGTGGCAGATGTAAGTGAGTAATGAATAGAAAACTCTGATATTATTCCTCATAAAATTAGGTTGCGGTAAAATTGAGAAATTTGGGGTGCTATGAAATTTCACTTGGAGACACTATAGGAGTTGGTACACCAGGTTGGTTGGTTGCCATAGTAATATCTAATCTGTATGTATTGAACACATGCTAGGTTCTATGGCAGCAATGCTCAATGAAGTAAAATCTCATCTTCCTGTCTCTGCACTTGCTGTTCACTGCCATGATACTTATGGACAGGCACTGGCTAATATTTTGATGGCAGTTCAGATGGGTGTGTCAGTTGTTGATGCTTCTGTATCTGGATTAGGGGGCTGTCCTTATGCCCAGGGTGCTTCTGGCAATGTGGCTACTGAAGATGTTGTGTACATGTTTGATGGATTAGGAATTGAGACGGTCAGTTTTTATTTAGTTGGTAAAGGGTATATATCCCCTCTCACTTAATGAATTATTATAGGGGGTGGAGTTAAAGAAACTGCTGGAGGCCAGCACATTCATATCTAAATCATTAAACAGAAAACCTACTTCTAAAGTTGCTCAGGCATTGTGTTCTACATTATGATAATCATCAAAATTAATTATTATTAGTAGTAGTTAGTAGTACCCTGATGACGTCATGACATGCGCTTGCGCATTATTTACTTTACTCCTTTACACTGTGTGTAGTTATTCTCCATTCTTCATTCTGTGACGAATGGCTTGTCGTGTGCTCTTTCGACGGTCGTCCTGGCCCAACCTCCTACCGTTCCTTCTTAGTAGTCGAGATGCTATTTCGACTGGGCCCCCTCCGTCCCAGTTCTGGGGCGACCAATATGTAAGAGATAAAGTCGGTAGTGACCACAAAAATTTACATCAAAATCCGCTGGAAAAATACTGTGTAAAAGTATCAGAAGATGTTACAACAGTATCAATAAATGATATTTTAAAGGTGAGTACTGAGAACAGTTTGTGCAAACAGGACTTACCTAGCTAGCTACCTTAGACCAAGCTAAAAATCCAGTATTGTGTCTGGGCTATATAAAATGCAGTATCATGTCTGTTATCTTAAACTATCTTTAAAAAATGAGGTGACCTTGATTTGGTTAATAGGATATTGGAGAGGCAGGTTTAAAAAAAGATGATCCTTGTCTCAGCTCCTTAATCAAGCTACAAGAGCAGGCAACTTCAGGAACAATAACATTGAAAGAATTCTTTGAGTAAGTGCTATCAACAGTTTGTAGTAAATAGCTGATACACAAGGTAAGTCAGGGATACAGCTTTGTATAGCTTGATCTAGTAAAAAGTGTAAGAGTGTTTATAACTGCTAACACTTCCTAAATCTAACACTACCTTATTAATTATGTGTTAGTGTTGCTTCTCCAAACATGGCATTGATAGAGAAGGTATTGAGAAGAGAACTTATAATACCAGAATTTGCCAACTTTACAGCGAGGATTGATGACCTCTATAAGGAATGTGTGAACATTAGGGAAGGAAAGGTACATAGTTACAGAGGACTCACATCTATAGTGAGGTTATAGGCTAGATTACATATATCTTTGTCTTCATGGGTTAAGTATTGAATCACAACTATTACTCGCTTCTTTATTTTTTTTAGACTGCTGATTACATCCCACAACTAAAAAATATGAACCCTGACCTGTGGGGTGTGTCCCTATGTACCATAAATGGACAGAAGTAATATGAGACCTGAAAAAAATTTATTTTGCCTTCACGGGTTTTATATTTTGTTCCAGGCATTCGATAGGTGATTTTTCTTCCAACTTTACTATGCAATCAGGCGTTAAGTGTTTCACTTATGCTATCGCTGTGGAGGAATATGGTGCTGACTTCATTCATAGACACGTTGGGAAGGAACCAAGTGGGCAGTCTTTCAACTCTCTATCTCTAAATTCAGAGTGTATGTATAATATAAGCACTGATTATCTGGAATGAGTTCATATGCTTCTTGTATAGTTAAACCTCACAATCCAATGATTAATGCCGGAGCACTTGTTTTCTCCTCACTCATCAAACCAAATAATCAGCTGACAGAGAGAATAGACTTTGTAAGTCCAGCCTTTCTCTCTCTTTATCTGTCTGCCTTTCTCTCTCTTTATCTGTGTACCTTTCTCCTACCCTTCATCAGATGATGCAAAAACTCTGTGAGATAGCTGGCTTGCCATATGGTTCTATCAAGTGTGACATCTTGACCTGTGATTCAGAGATGGCAACTGCTAATAGGAATTACGCTCTCCTACACTACATGAAAGATATGAAGGTGTTACTAATATAACAGGCAGTTGCAGGCCAAATAGTAAACTAATGTCTCCTATTTCAGGTCCTTTCACCTGGTGTAGATATAAAAGAAACACTGAGGTTTTATACCAGGGTTAGTTTCCTATTTATCTAATAATATTCTGTCACTGTCCCCTCTAATTCTTCCAGCTTTGCTCATTGGAGATTGACTGTCAGAAAGGAGCTGTCATGGCTGCTACACTAGCTAACTCTGGTGTGTGTCCTATCACTGGAACTAAGGTTGGCTCAGCCTCTGGCTCTAATGGCTTCAATGTTATTATTGTTACAGGTATTTGGTCCCAGTACAGTCTGTAACACTCTCTCACTCATGCACTCCTGTGGTATGTACGATTCTGCTGGAGAATTCACTTTCACTGTGAGAGTAGTCATGTTAATCATCTCTTGCCTTGCCTCACCTCCTTCCTTCCTCTTTCAGGTTGGTCTCCCTGCCAAGTCAGGGGTCTCTGGGGTGATCATTGTGGTGGTACCCAATGTTATGGGCCTCTGTCTCTATAGCCCTCTAGTCAACAAGAATGGAAACAGCCTTAGGGGGCTAAATTTTTGCCAAGTGAGTGTTGGTAGTGTTGTGGTGTGTGGTATGAGTGTTAGGTGGTGTTGTGGTGTGTGGTATGAGTGTTAGGTGGTGTTGTGGTGTGATGTGTTAGGTAGTGTTGTGGTGTGAGTGTTAGGTAGCGTTATAGTGTGTTGGTAGTGTTATATGGCACATGATGTGATCTTTTATAATGCAGAGATTGGTGGAGACTTTTAACTTTCATAGCTATGACAGCCCGACCAGTTATGAAAAGATAGACCCAAGAATAAGGAGAAACTACACCTCTCTTCCTAGCTAGTGAAAGCTACCCTTTGACTCACAAATCATTCTCATCTTTATAATATAGATTTTTTTCAGGTGGACATTCAGAATAACACTACCCTGGTGCACAATAATAGTATAATGTATGTCTGTCTGTGGCAACCAACAGGCTTGTGAGCTCAGAAAACACTCTATACAGTATCAGCTCCTTCCATATTATTCAGATTACATCATTGTCAATTGTACTATTGCATGCTATGGGCCAGGCTAAGGTTACAATAACAACAAAATAGCTAGTGTACAATTAACAATGATGTAATCTGAAATGTTACATCATCAAAACTGCTTGGTACGGTGTTATAGTATAGTAGGCTATACAGCTATACCTACACCTACCTATAATTAATTAGGTGCAATTCTGAAATTTTGAAATTGGTTGAGTGATTAGAAAATGCCTAAGAGGAGAAGAGGGCCAGTACCAACTGTGAGGAGAGTAAGACCTAAAAGGGGAGAGACAGCAGTGGAACAAGATGTAGCCTCCACACCCACCACACCAGCTCCTCCTACCTCTGCAGGGAGAGGAGACCCTACACCAGGTCAGAGTGGAAACAATGAGAATGAAGTGGCCTCTATGGTATCGAGTTTTAGAGATATGCTCGTATCACACGTTGCCTTGCACCCAGAGTGCAAGAAATATGCCCCTATGATCAAAAAGTACATGCGAGGTCAGTTTAACTTCTTTGGGATCAAGGCTCCTCCCAGACGTGCTGTCCAAAAAATCTTTATTGATGAAAATGTGGAGAAATTGCAGAAAAGACAGACAGTGATGGCATTTGTTGGTGCATTGTGGGAGGAAGACGAGAGGGATTTTCAGGGTTTTGGGGTTGATTTGATGATTAGGTTCAGAGAACTCATCCTTGGAGGAACAGAGGTGGAGTTTCAAGAAGCAGTGGGACTGGCAGAGCATTGTGTAGTCACTAAGAGCTGGTGGGATACTGTTGATCCTATCTCATATTCAGGTCAATAATACACACAGTAAATACAGAAAATGTCAGGAGAATGAAAAAATAATTACTCTCCACATAAACTGAAAGTTCAACTCTGTAACAGTCCACACTTGAATATTTAGTTGTGAAGTTTTTTCCAGCCCTGCAGTATACCTTTATGCTATCTGCTTTCTTATTGTAACTATAAGTACATCATTTGGGGGTTCTAAATGATAGCATTGATTATCAATTATTTTTCAGTGATTGGTTACTTTGTGAAGCAGAGAGTTACTTTGGGTGTACCACTGATGAGAGAATGGATAGATCACAACTACCTGTGGCTAAGGAGGGTGGCTATCTTACATCAAGTAAGAGAAAGGAAGATACTTTGTCCACAAACACACTGACTGATGTTACACCTCTCTTAATGTATATATACCTCTCTAATAATTAGGGGTAGCTAATGTATACCTTACCTTTCTAATAAGGGGTATATCTTTCTAATAATGTTAATCTAGTAATAGGAGTACACAAGTAATGTTGGGAGAGGTGTTGTGTACATATCATAAAGTTTTGGGAATCTGTTTCTACATGTGTACATGTAGACTATCCTTGAGACATCAATGTCTGTTCTTTTGAAGCCATGCCCAAGGTCACCAATACTGTTGGGGGTGCTATTCGTATCATTAACTTCCTTTGTTCTACAGCTCTGTTGTAAGGATAAAACAGACTCTGACCTCTTGTTCAGCTTCTGTTTGAAGAGAGCACATGAAACAGAGTTCTTTATCCAGAAAGCCATTGGCTGGGCATTGAGAGACTATTCCAGAACTGACAGAAAAGCTGTGAGAGAATTTGTTGAGAAGCACAAGGCTTCATTTTCTAGCCTGAGTGTTAGAGAAGCACTCAAACATTGTTAATATTGTTATAGTTATTACAACACAGCTTGGTGACATCTGATTCCAAACAAAGTACGCTTGGTGACATCTGATTCCAAACAAAGTACTTGTGTAGCACAGACATATAGAGACATTTAAATACATAACTTTCTAATTTACTCTGCCCTCATAATGACATCATTATTATTAAGCATTAGGTTAGTCAGAGCATTGTTAGCTAGCTCAATTACTTCCACTGAACATCTGGAGTTCTTTATCAGCTTCACTTTCTCCATTAAAGTTGTCTCTCGAAGCTTTGATTTAGTGTTGGTGTCTAGAACAAGACAGGACTCATTACCTTCATCCCTTACTCACTTCCCCAACCAAAAAAGGTAGTTGATATATGTATTACCCAAGGAACGGGATACAGTAGGTTGCAGGTGGGCTGCTACCAACTGTGAAACTTTATTGTAGGGAGGTGGCTGGTGGATCCTTTGTCACTTACAAAATAGGATGTCATAAGGGGTATGAATTCTCCTCTAATAACACACATAGGTTTGTTTGCCCATAAGGGTATATGAATTTCTCCTCTAACAATAGGGGTACACACATAGGATTATCCATGGGTATGAATTCCACTGACCTCCACTAGAGAACTGTGCCATGATCCACAGTGAAATATGCATGAAGTTAGTCTCATCAGAGTTCATGAATTTGACCAGAAACTCCATCACAGATGGATCATTCTCCAACAAGCACTTGTGATATTTCTCTGCAGACAGCTAGAGTTCATAGTCCACTCCACAGTATTACACCAGTCCTACATACCATTGATAGCTAGATGACCTATGACCCCAGCACAGTTATAGCGGACTTCTGAATAGGGAGAGTCCATTAAATTGATAAGAGTCTTGTAGAAGTTTCCATCATACAACTCCATGATCCTTTGTCTTGCAACCTCTGAAGAATTATATGGCTGTTGTTGTTTTTGTTGTCCTTGTCAGTTGTTGTTGTTGCTATTGTTGTCATCGTCAGTGTCTTGCTTACCATTTGATGCCAGGACAGCCAGAGCAGCACAGATCTCAGCCTGCACAGATCCTGGCATGTTCTGAGAATCTGTAAGTGATTCAGCCAGTGACTCCAAACAACCAGCTGCCAAAACAGCCTAATGAGTGGTGTAAAGGGTTAAAACAAAATACAATAGCCATCATTAACATAATGGCAATGCAATTATCAGCAGAACTGAAGGAGTTAATACTCGTGTACAAGGGGTGATTGTTTTTGGTGAAGACTTGATGAGTTTATAATAAACTGATAATACATATTATGAACCCACAGAATTTTTCTTTATACATCAGAGCCAGGGAAAGTACACTTTATTCAAACTACACTGACCTTGGTCTGGTCTTCAGCAGCTAGATTCCTAAGGGTACCAGCTGCATGGCATTGAATATCTGGGCTCTCCTTCACCATTAACAGTCTCTTCAAATCCTCCAAAGCTCCACTTTCTACTATAGCAACCTAGATACATGATGCAGATCCTCCTCTTCTGGGTCAGGTTTGGAATTAAAAATGAACTCACCTCATTTCCATCTTGTATGGAGAGATTTCTGAGTGCTGCTACAGCAGCTGTTACCGTTTCCCAGTCAGTACTTCTCAGCAGTGGTATCAAAGCCTTCAGACCTCCTCCATCTACTATCAGTTTCTGGTTGGAACCTATAGTTTTAGAAATCCCATGAAGTCAAAAGATTTCTGTCTCTCTCCTGGCACTTACTGTCCGAGCCAAGGTTTCTAATGGCTAAACAGGCCTGACAACACACCTGTAGTTATAGAGGGAGGAGGTCAGATTAGATTATATGACCTTTTGACAGGAGTCTGTTGGAAGCCTAAGGCATGTAACCCCATTATTAGTCACCACTACAGAGTATATAGTGTGGGGGTAGACTTGGCAGGACTAACTGCTCCCCTACATTTTAAGAGAAAGGTAGGGCTCAGAACTGACCTAAGACACAATTAATGTGACGAGGACAAGGATAATGTCTCCTCCTTCCTCCTCACAATTGATATAAGCTACAATGCTAGTTTACAGGACTAGGCTCCAGTCAGCTTTTCCCCAATACAACCCACTAATTATCCAATTTGTGTTGTTTTGGATTCCCAAGTAGCTACAGGACCGCCTACCCCTAAGCCCCTGGGCATAAAAGCCCTCACTGAATCAGTTGTAACAGTTTGATTGAGTTTGATTGAGTTTGATCAAGTTTGATTGGAGTACCGCATACCTGGGCACACCGAGACATTTTAACTGTTGACACACCACTCACTGAAGACACACTTCACTCACTGAAGAAAGAAGATAATGGAAGTCCCCCAGACAAGAAACCTGAGGAAGAGAAGCTCTATACCTATACCAACCAAGATCCCAATTGGTTCCAAAGCTGTCAGAAGACCAGACACCAGGCCAAAATTGGCCGCTGTAGAAAACCTTCAGCCAGCAACAACGAAGTGTGAACCAGGTGCCATGGAAAAGTCTCAAATCAAGGAAATTACCAAGGGACACTATATAAAGAATGATTGTAAACCTACCCACAACAGAACTGCTAGAATCAACAAAAGACCAACAGAGATAGAACTACTGTTACCTCCACTACCACCTCCACCAGCAGAGGCTAAAACCAGGCAGCGAACTAGTAGGGTCACTACAAGAGGTTGCAAGAACACAATTTCCACCAAATCTCTGAATACTTCCACTACTTCAAACAAAACTGAATGTAAGGTCTCCTCCTCTGGTGAAATCTGCAAGAATACTGAAATAGTCTGTAAAGAAACTGGTCTGATAGACAGCAAAAGAAGACAGAGACTAAGGCAGTTCAACACCACCACCTCTGAGCAAACAAAGAATGTAGACTTGCATTCTCTCTTCCCTGATTGTGTCACAAACCTGGACTCTCTTCCAAATCTCTATGACCCTGACAGCAAGGATGTTGATGACCCACAGCTCTGTACTGAATACATCAAGGATATCTACCAGCACCTACTGCATGCAGAGAGGCAGGAGGTGTTCAAGATCAGCAAGAATGTGATGAAAAGACAGACCAAGATCGAGGCCAGCCATAGAAGGGTTCTCGTGGATTGGCTGGTGCAAGTTCATGCCAAGTTTAGCCTCCTTCCAGACACTCTACATATCTGCATCGATATTATTGACAGATACTTGGAGGTAAGCCTTCCCATACCTATCTATCTAAGTATAGTATGTTTTGTACAATACCACCAAAGTTGACTCTGTATAGTGATTTTAGAGTCAAAATGTAGCTATTGCATGTGCTTTCTAATGTACAGTTAGTAACTTTTTGTATTTTTTTGTGGTCTGAAATTACTTTTTGTTTGTTGAAGTCTTGACTAAGTACTTTGTTTTTCCTTTTCATTGCAGCAAGTTAATGTTCCTAAAGAAGAACTCCAACTTGTAGGCATCACAGCTCTGTTCCTGGCTTCAAAGTACGAAGAAATCTACCTTCCTTCCATTACAGAGTTTGCATACATTGCAGCTGACACTTATACACCCAAACAAATCTGCAAGAAAGAAGCTGACATCCTCTTAAAACTCCACTATCAGTTAGGCAAGCCCAACCCTTTGACCTTCCTTAGAAGATACTCAAAGCTAATGGGCACTACAACGCAGATTCACAATCTCTCCAAGTACTTCATAGAAGCCAGTTACTTGTTGAATGAGTGTCACACTCTGCTTCCTTCTCAGTGTGCAGTAGGTGCATTGGTGCTGGCAACAAAGGTAATAACCAAACAGGAAGACATTGCAAAACTGTGGGGGCCAATCATGCAACAATACACCTGGTATTCTGCAGAGATGTCATCTATATTCATGCAAGAACTGCTTAAACATATCCATCACTATTACCAGCTCTGTAGAAGCAGTACAAGACTCTCTTCCATCAAAGAGAAGTATACCAATGGTTATAACAGTGTGGCTGCTTTCCCTAGACTCTACAGCAGTCTTGAAAGCCTGGCTAAGTCCACAACATAACTGTAGTCTAGTGTTTGTAACTAGCAATAATGTTAGTGTGTGAATATACACTATTATGTAAAAATTTTAAATTAATAATTTTAAATACCTTTTCCTTGTCCGATCTCATGAGGTTTATCAGACTGCTCAATACTCTGCCTCCACCATACATCACTATGGCCTTCTGATATTCCTCTGAAAGAATACAAATAACACAGTCATTCCCAGCCACATTCCAGGATTTTGTGACTGTGTGCTATGTGGTGAAAAACTGATTTGAATCTGAGATTTCATCCAAGATACCAACCAAAACCACTAATTTAATAGCCCCTACATAAGATAGCAGTGTCCCACATATACATACCATGAACAGCCAAGTTACTGAGAGCAGCTGCACAATAGAATTGTACATCTTGGTCACTGGAATCCAGCAACTGCACAAACACTGGGACTGCCCCTGTTTCAACGAGGGTGTGGCGGTTAGATTCTAAAGAGCATTACTTATATGTCAGGATCTTGATAAGTGAGTGAACTCTGACCTATGTGAGTGAGGTTGAGTAAAGCTCCAGCTGCATTCCTTTGGACTTTGGGATCGAGAGAATGGCTTAGATTGAGGAGTGGGGAAACGGCTCCTTCTTCGACTACCTTTATCTTATTGGACTCTGGATAATGGTGGGGCATGTGATACAGTGGAACCCCTTTAGTCCATACCCCTGAAACGAGGACACCCCAATGTTAGTTACATATGGCCCAGGCCTGATGGAACAATGGAAGATGGTTTCTCTAAAGGGAAGGGGGAGAGGGTGGAAACAAGAAATGGGGACCTTGTAATGACATCCTTTCAAGTACAACCCTGGCTGGATGAAGGTTAGCACATACCATTTTAACCCCACAACTAACACATGTCATTATAGTATACGTACCCACTACTAGAACATTGCAAGGCATTGTGGAGAGGTGAGCATGATTGAGTAAGGATTACTACAGACAAAAGTCATTAACTAAAGATGTATATATGCAATTCACCCTTCTCAAATTAACCCTTCTCCAACCACACACACCTCATATCACAACCTATACTTTATTATTAACCCCCACCTAAGGTGGCCAGGGTAGTAATGCAACCACATGCATTGCATTGGACATCAGAATTGGTTACACCCAGCAGAACAATGAGAGGTCGAAGTGCACCTGCATGGACTATTGTCATCTTATTCTCCTCTACATAATAAATAAAAACATTTAGTCATAGAATTATTGAGGGAAAGGGACACAGATATTATTTTCACAAGCTGGTATCATTGCACAGCAACATAATCTTTGGCTATATTAATCCTCAGCTATATGTATACCAGTGCAAAAAAAAAAAAAAAAAAAAAAAAAAAAAAAAAAAAAAAAAACAACACCAACAACAAACAAACAAGCAAACAAAAGGACATAAAGAGAATTATTGGTTCTAAAAATAGTGATTTATCATCCTCACTCTAGCTATAAACCCTGATAAAAATATTAACCACAATTCTCTGCATGCAACTCAACTCAAACTCTACTTGTTATACACACACAATGTGTAGATACTCACCAGCTCCATGTAAGGCTAAATTGCTAAGTGCATGTGATGAAGCCTTTTGAACTTCAAGATCAGATGAAACCAACAGATGAATTAATGGTTCTAGTACTGTCTCTGATACTGGTTCTGTCACTGAATATATAAAAACATGGAAATAACATCACGTGGAATGGAACATAGTAAGATGGAGACCATGCAGGCCAATACAATGCAACTAATAGTCATAATTATAGACTAAATACAGAAATATTGAAGTTAAACTTTGCACTCATAATTACAGTACAGACTACATTCTCCCAGTTACACTTCTGAAGTTAATTAAGTATATTATTATTACACATGCTATTTATCTGTGTCTCAGTACAGTTCTTTCATACAACACACCAACTCTCATCATTACAAACAATGATAAACTGGCAATGGGAAAACATCTTAATTCTAAAGATAAACAATCTTTTATAAAAACCAACTACATTAACTAGAACCATTACTTTTGCATCCACATTCTATTAATACAGTAAATATAACATAGCATTTGCCTACACAATGCATTATAATACAGTAGGTTTGGATCAAATTCATCATTTTATCTCACATCAGCATTATGTGAGGTTTTGTATTTGGTCAAGGGAATGAATTGGGTCAAGAGAGAAGAATTGACCTTAATCTATTATTAGAATACCTTACATTTCTCACTAAACTCAGAGAAACAGAGTGCAGCTGACCTCTGGAGGTCAACATTATCTGAATAGGCCAAGGTACAAAGATTTAGAAGACTGGCTTCACTGATGGTTCCTCCACCAGATCCTAAGAGGAAAATACAACATTACAACATCACTACAAACAGAACAAGCACACCCACAGCCTATCCAGAATAATAATACACTATTACTCTAGTTGTATCTCAAACTACCAAAACATAGAAATGAAATTCCTTACAGTCCAACTGGCACTGTATTCAAGTATTGTAGCTGTAATAACGCAGCCTACATGTAAGTTGTATGTATAAATCATTTATCAATACCATGGTGCAGCAAGCAGCTTGTCACACTATACTTTGTAAGTTATTATCCTGGGCAGTGGTGGATCTAAGTACTAGATCGCTATGATAGCTAGCTAGCTAGCTACATACCTTCCTCCAAGTACTTGAGTAAGTTACTAACAGCTTCTCTTTCGTTTTCACGGAGTAAAGGTTCTGTTGCAGAATGCACAACTCTACTGCGCGCTCGCCGTTTCTTCTGAACACCCCCACAGCAGTTAGCTCCCATCAGTGATTCCTTCGCCGCTACCGGAGAGAGTAGTGGAGGCACCAAAGGAAAATACTAGCTACGTTGACCTTTGCACCTTGCCACGCAGTGCACTGCAGTGCAGAGCGAGTACATGGGTAGATGATCTCTCAAAGGAACTTTTCTCGTCGCAGGTTCTGACTATGTCTAGAAGGAATCGAAGTAGATCTCCAAGAAGGCGGTATAGTATGTCATATATTCTAATAGATGCACACCATACTTTGTTGATCAGGTATGACTCGGAAGAAGGAAGGAGGAGACATGAAGAGCATGATCGGAGATACAGAAGAGAGGATAGACTGCAACACAGGCCAACAAAGTCTAAAGAGAATGGTGAAAAGTAAGTTTGAGTGCTGTGTTGGTGTGAAATAAGTGTGAGCATGTTTAGGCCACATATGGTGGTCTCCATTGTGATAACACATCATTTGCCATGTTGCTATCTCTTTACATGGCAGCATGGAGCTTGATTCAAAGGAAAAAACCAAAGCCAATCACGCTGAGAACCCATCTTCTAGTAATACAATGAGAGAGCGGAGTGAGAGAGGAGGAGCTGGAGAAAGGAGGAGCAGAAGGAATAGAGATGATGAAGGAGGTGCTGGGGAACAGAGAAACAGGAGGAATAGAGATGAAAGAAAGGAGAGAGATGATAGAGAATCTGGAGTCGAGGGAGGGAAGGAGATTGTCAGAGAGGAGAGGAGGAAATTTGTTGAAGAGGAAAAGACTTCGGCTGGTGGTGAAGGACAAGAGGGAAGAGGGAGGAGACAGAGGACAGGGGAAGGAGAAGAAAAAGAAAAGGAAAACAGAACTGATAAGTTTAAGAGTGAGCGGACTGAATATCCCCAAGAAGAAGGAGGAATTCAATCAAATGATCAAGCAAGTGACCAATTGAAGGAGAGTAATATGCTTCCAGACCACGAAAGATTCAATGACACGGGTATATAGTTGTATATTAAACACCTTTCCCACCATGAGATCAACCTGACCCTCTGGGATCTCTATTTACATACAGTGGAGCCCTTCTCTGCTGACTCTTCTAAGTATCTACTATGTTATTTCTTGTTTAGAGAAAGACAGAGAAGGAGACCATCAGCGGAGGGAGGATTGGAGCAGGAGGAATGGAAGGAGAGGGAGGTGGGGCCGAGGAAGATGGCGTCAGGACCAGGAGGGAGAGAGGGAGTATCAGGATGAGGGAGAGGAGGAGGAAGATGTTCCTGTTAACTCCAGATTGTTAATGTCTCTGACTGACCCACAAGAAGTTCCAAGGAAGGGATTCTTTTTTGAGGTATACAGAGACACGTAATTGGAACTACCTCTGTTCTAAACCTTCAGATCCCTGGGATAGCACAATTGACTGTGTGTACAGTTTATAGATGTGTATAGCTCATCTTAACTCCACCGTATTGCATTTAGCATGATGATCGGGAAGCCCTACCTTTAGATTCCAACAGACGGACCTCTCAAAGAAGATTCAGTGAATTCCGTCGACCTCCACCATCAGACCATGCCCCCCTCAGGTGGAGGGACAGGGATAGAGACAGGGAGGCAGGACAGCGAGAGAGGGGCTCACGCTACAGGAGACACAGTGATGGGCAGTACTTTGATAGGGAAAGAAGTAGAGAGGAGCGGCAAGAGAGAAGGAGAGATAATAGAGCATCTCTGAGTGACAGGTTAGTCGTTACACAGTGGGTAGTTTTATGAGCAGAGTCCCAGTAGGATACATCTCTCCAGACAGTTATATCTATTCTATGGAATACCCAAGTAGGTCCATCTTATTATATATAGTAGTTTTATACCCACGCTTGAACTTTTGCCCTCTGTGCATTGCCTTCATGCTGACTAAATTTTGTGTGCAAGGTGGGAGAGAAGAGGAACAAGAGATGGCCGGCCAAGAAGTCCAGCACGATGGAGGCATGATAAGTTTGAAGATGAAGAAGAACAAGCCAAGGAAGAAGAGCCAAAGATGAAGTGAGTTGATTGTTTAGTGACATGACTGACTAGTTCTGTACATGCAGGAGCACTGGAATAGACGGCATGTGGTCACATGACAAATATGACGAGTTAATTAGCATGGAAGTTGAAGAAACATAACACTCCCCACAATGTACCTACTCACTGTTTCTATATACTATTGTATACATTTACCCTATACCCCCAATGATTTACCTACCACAATAGAGAGGTTTCACAGGGTAATACTGTTAATAGGTATAATGCTATGTAACAATAATATTATGTGTTCTAAATATTAATATGACACTGTTTGGTATAATATAACTCAAAAGGAGACTAATTTTAAGGTTTAAACAAGTCATTTTTAAGCCATGTACTTTACGGGCATCCCAGCGACAACTCCAGACTCTATCCCGACCTCATCTCTTCCACGGGCAATCTTGAAGAAGCCTATAGACAAAGGAATAAAATTAAATGGAGGAAAGAATAGCTATAACCCATATTATATATACCATCATCTCCCCAATCAGTGTTCCAGGAGTTTGCCACTAGCCAGTAATCAGCTCCATCTTCCGATCCCCATCCAAGGATTCGGATAGCATGACCTCCTAGCATGGTCCCACTGTGGTGTCGATACACCCCTGATGAGGCAAATGCACATTACAAGCTGAAATATATCTGGCTTGTGAATGAAACCATTGTATATGTCTAGTTTCAACATTAAATTCACTGGTTACGTAACTAATTCTAGTATGAACTGAAAGATTTTCACTTTAACAATTTCTTACCTGTTTTGTAAGTGAGGAAATCACTGTAGACTCTCATGGTCCCTTCAACAGGTCCATTAGTCATGATCTCTGTAGCAATGCTCTCTACAGTCTTGAAGGAGTGAGGGGCCATTCCAAAATGTTTGTCCTTTTCATAAGAAACTGGATAACCAGATTCACACTCTTTAGAACATTTTGGAGTCCTTTCCTCTGTCTTGGAACAGGGAGACAACTTGCCTGAATTAAAAAAGGAATTACTAGAAAACCACATACCAGAGAACTCAAGACTTACCTACAACATGGTGGTCACAGGCCTTGACTAGATAGGGCTGACATCCCATTTTTGAGTTGTACTGCCCTCCAGTAACAAGACCAGTCATTTTCCAGTAGAGCCTGTGTATATCACATCATTACACTGGAAGGTATATTATATAGAACACAACTTACCAGGCATCCGTAGGAAATCCTCCACCACATCTAGAATTATTCATAGATAATATTTATATTATAATAAACCCACTCACACAACATGTGACTTGCATTCCTTATCCCACATATTATAACATGCAATAGCTAGCTAGCTAGCTATGGGTGTTACATACTGTTACTTAATGAGTGCTATGTACAATTACATGCTACCTGAGTGGTCTAAAGTTGACATAACCAAAGAAATGTACTTAATATGGTGATCACTGCTCACCCATTCCCGCATATCTTGCAACAGGAGTTCAAATCTTCTGCAGAGATATGTGCAGTCAGGTTAAAATGGATGCAGTAACGGTCACTCATCGATTCCACAGCACCAAAAGCCTTTTATTGTTAACAGATAAAAATAAAACATGAACTAACATTCCTCTTCACATACCCAACAGCTTCCACAGGAACCCTGGTCTCTGATCTCAGAGATAGTCGGACAATTTGGCCAATTGGTACGGGCATCAAAGTTGTCGGGTAAATCTTTGGCCTCTACATTCTTCACTGGAAGGACAGAACCTCCTTCCAAGAAGGTACCCATCTGCCATTGGATCTCTTCCTTGCTGAGACCTAGGAAACGACTATTGACTCCAGCTGTCCATGTAGTATCGAGGGAGTTGACGTAGTTAACGATGTCCTCTTGGCCCAAGGGGTCATAGGCAAATGCTCCTACTACACCGAGAAAGAATACTACAGCTGCTGTAAGCATCATGTTTTACAGAGATACACACTGAGATTTTAATACTCTAGCTCGATATCTACCCGTACTCGAGTCTCGTGCTCTAATGTAGTATTAGTAAGAGATGCGCACGCCCGCGCTTGCGCATCATAATAATTAATAATAGCCTACATACAAACTTAATATTTTGGAATTCCTGCATATGCATAACTTTCAATGTATGCTTCATTTTCCCCTCGAAGAATCTTGAAAAATCCTATTTTAAATATGTCGATATTATCATTAGGCTGTTATAAATTATCTCTTGACCTTCATCTCCCCAGTCAGTGTTCCAAGAATTTGCTGCTAGCCAAAATGCTGTTCCATTCTCAATACCCCATCCCAAGACTTTCACTGAGTGATTTCCAAGATAAGACCCAGTCACATGTTTATAGACACCTTTATAAAAGATATTTTATTCTGTAATACAGAACATTGTGTTTGCTCAAGGCAGAAATAGCTAGTGATCAACAGCAAGAAAATGTGTTATGCAGATCACCAATTTTCCCCCATTTTTCATAGTCTGTTGAGTCATATGATTTCTGTATGATCAATGGCACACTGTACTTGTTTATGGGACATGCAGCTAAATTTGCAGTGGGATGGTGTTACAGGCCCAGCCATAGATAATATTGAAGAACAGCCTTGCAATCAGGAGTCTGCTAGTCTTTGTAGTTTGGAAACAAGTAATTTATTAATCTTTTTGCTAGGGCTCAAATGAACTCAATGGACTCTAGCTATGTATCCAGCAACTCTACAGGACGACATCCATTAAGTTATAGACATGCATAGCTGTGCTATGAACCTACCTGATTTGTAACTGAAAAAATCTTCATAAATACAAAAAGTTGCTTCAACTGGTCCATTTGTATAGATCTCACTCATGATATTTTTTTCTCTACTAATCCAATAGAATCTATCTCCAAAATGCTTGTCTCTCCAATACTTCACACCATAACTTGATTGACATGACCTAGAACAACTTGGGGTGCTTACTGTTTGTTCTTTACAGGGGATATATTGACCTTTGAACAACAAACAAACAAACAAACAAACAAACAAACAAAAAGTTAAACACACTAAAAGAATAACCTAAGTGGTAATTTATTTGGGACCTATCTCATGCACCTTAATACAGAGGTGTCCTCAAATTAAAGGTTATGTGGTGTTTAAATTTATATTCACCTGTCACATGATGGTCACACTTTGGTATGGTATATGGCTTGCACCCTTCATTGGAATTATATTCTCCTCCTGTTGTAACTCCTTTGTTTACCCAGTAAGACCTGTTAGATAACATAAACAAGTTCAAAATAAGAGAGCTGGTCCCACTTACCAAGCAGCCCTTGAATAACCACCATTGCAGCTATAGAAGCAATACAGCATTTTATAATTTTAACATAACTATACTAACATGATCCAGAATTCACCCCTTTCCACAAGTCTTGCAACAAGAGAGTAAATCCTGTGATGAAATTTGAATGCGTAAATTTAAATGGATGCAATAGCGATCGCTCATAGTTGCAGCTGCAGCAACTGCCTGGAGAATGTATAGATAGACACATGCAATAATAGGTGTACCTTTGAATGCTGGTCAGCTGGAACCATTCAAGGTATACAAGAATCAGTGTCCACAGAGAACAGGCTACAAGAGTCTTGAAGCATCATAAACAACTTGCAGAATGCATGCTATTTATAGACTGTAATGTATCCATTTAGTGTGCAGAGTGCATGCTATTTATAAATGTGCAATATCAGTGCATCTATAGCTATGCTTCCTACACTTAAAAGATCATCATACAGCAAGTCCTTTAGCTGACAAGAACTTGCAAAACAGTTATAATATGTCTATAACCTTATCGAATACTTACCCAGCAACTACCACATGAGCCTTGGTCTCTCACTTCATGGAGAGTATCACAGTGTTTCCATACCTCTCTTGCATCAAAACTTTCTGGTAATTTGATCAAATCTTCTTGATTCTTATGTAAGGATACGAACTTATTTTTATGTTCTAGCAATGCACCCATGTAGTTCCGAATGGAATTCAGGTCCAGACCTTCAAAACGATGATTAATGTCAGCTTTCCATGTTGTATTTAATGAATTCACAATATCAACAATAATCTTTTGCCTCAGCAAGTTACTCCCTTCAAGAAGATCAAACTTCACGAAGAAAACGAGTGCCCATATGAACAGAGAGTAATAATTAAGCATGTCTGATCTAATTTGCTACTATCTTCTATAGTATAACAGCACTTACTGTTAGGTCTATTTAAGGGAGAGGTAGCTAACTAGAGAGGTAGCTAACTAGAGAGCTAGCTCTCACATTAGTAGAGCGGGCGAACATCACATGGCTGATTAGGTGTTCCCCCCACGCATAAGTTGAGGTAACCAGCTATGGCGGTTGCAGCAGAAGGACTGTTACTGAAAAGGCTACAGAGAGTTCTGGGTCAGTGGCCGACAGATGCTTCTAGAAAAGGCAGAGATCTAGGAGAATTCCTATCACAACGCTATAAAGCAAAATTTCAAGAAGAGATTTTGTCTGATGTGAGATGGTTATTTTGTTACACCCCTTTATCTTTATTAGGGGGCACCTCTAACTTATGCAGTCAGTGAAGGCAAATGAAGTGGTAGAAAGTTTAGAAAACCTAAATTGTGATCACTACCGAAAGTTGTATAGGCGAAAAACGGAGTACTCTTTCTGTGGAGACCAAGTTACCGAAGTTACCTCACAGATCCTCTCCACTGGTACATACTGCACACATACTCATACTAATATAGTACCGTATTCAGAGATTCCACTATGGTGTATACTTTCCTTCAGAGAACCAGACCAAGATCAGGAAAGATTCTAGAACCTGGTTGGATAAGATCTTTGGACGTAGCTCTTCTTTTGAAAAATAAGACATTTCTAAATCATACTAATCATAGGACACTGTCTAATCATGGATTGAGGTCTGCACTTGATTGTTTTGTAGGCACCATGCCTTAGTTGACCTTTGACCTTCATACTGTGATGGTAATATCTTCTGCAGCTAGGGAGATGTTTTTACTTTACTATAATTTAATTAACTTGAATATAGTTAAAGGTACCTCTGTCCCATCATGTAGCTAACTAGCAACTTCTAGTGACCACGCCCTTTGGACCACACCCACATCCCGGCCTGACAACTCCAAATTGTTATAGGCTTGTAGAATGACTATATCTCCTCACAGATGAACTTATTACAGCAGTTTAAAGTCACAACAAACCCACAATAATTTTAGCTAATGACGATCATTACCATGTAACTAAGTTACAGGTGATCATGTTTTTGCTTCCTCTGTTGTTTGTTTGGGTTCAGCTAGCTGCAGCTGTGAATAAAGCTAATGACTGTGGCCAACGTGATTCAGAAGTGCTGATTCTGGGAGCCGGAATAACTGGCATCAGTGTTGCAAAGACCCTCTCTGAGAATGGTATCACTGACTTCCTCATCTTGGAAGCTGAGGACGGGATTGGAGGGAGAGTAAAGAACACTGTGCTTAAGTCAGGGGTAAGAGTAGAGCTTGGAGCTAATTGGATACAAGGGATAGACCCAGATCACCCAGACAAGCATCCCTTATGGAGTATAGCGCAGAAATGTGGTGGTCTTGGAGGTGTCTTCATGGAAACCTTCAACAATGAAACTATGCATGTGTTTGATCAAAATGGAATAAACATCACCGACAGCATAGCATTCAAAGAAAGGTTTGGAAAGTGGAATAAGACAATTAGCCCTGGACTGACAGAATATTCTTTAAAACGGCAAGGATCTGGTTTACCAGACATAACTGCAAGAGAAGCTCTTGCCTCAAATGGCTGGATCCCCAGCACCCCAATGGATGATATGATAGAGTGGTATGGATTTGATGCAGATGAATATGCAATATCACCAGAACACGTGTCACTTTATGGAAACTTTCCTGATGACACATATTTCGATTTTGGCAATCCCGATAACACACTCAACTACTTTGTCACAGATCAAGAAGAAGGCTTTGTGAAGGTTGTGAGATGTCTTGCCAAGGAGTTTCTCTCTGAAGATGACAGTAGATTGCTCCTTGACACCACAGTGACAGAAATAGATTGGAGTGACAATCAATGTGTATGCGTCTCTACTAGCAAGAATAAGAAGTTCTGTGCTACTGATGCCATAATCACTTTCAGCTTAGGAGTATTGCAGTCTAATACAGTTAAATTCATTCCTTCTATACCCACTGGAAAGAGAAGTATTATTGATAAAGGACAGTTTTGTCTGTACCTTAAAATCTTTCTAGAGTTTGAAGAAATTTTCTGGAAAGAAGATCTAATTGTGGATAGTATTATTCGCATTGACCCTATTCGTGGACGCTATATACAATTTCAACCACTTAACAAATTCACCCCTATACTTTTCACAACAGTGACAGGTGAAATGGCCAAGATGGTCTACAATCAAACAGTGGAAGAAACCACCAACCAAATCATGAAGATTCTGCGTACCATTTATGGAGAGGCAATTCATGACCCCATCAGTGTGACCATTCCTGACTGGTGGCTTAACCCTTTCTACAAAGGCATGTACACTACCTATCCAGTTGGATTTCAGGAAGAAGAAGTAAAGATCCTTGCAGAACCTCTAGGTAGACTGCACTTTGGGGGAGAAGCCACTAGCTATCAGTATTCTGGTTATGTACATGGAGGGTATTTCTCAGGGATTGATGTTGCCAATGAGATCATGAAGAGAAGGAAAAAGGACTATTATTGTGAAAGTAAATCATGTTAGATCCCAATATACATTTTTAATATAAATAATAGTAGTATCAAAGCAATATTGATTAACCTACAGTCCAAAATATGTTCATAGTCTCTCCCACAAATCCATACACATCTGCACACTCTTCAATCTAATACGACACAGATACAACACGGCACAGCACAGCACAGCACAGCACACAGATACAATACAACACAGCACAGCACACAGATGAATAAGAATTTCAAAGGTCATAATACATGGGTCCAGGAAGAAGAGAGGGTCCTTGTAGTAATTTCTACTGACACATGCCACAATCAACCTCGCTCGCTTGTTCCTTACATATTGACATTGTTACTCACTATTTTTGAAGTGGGTTTTCCTCTGCCATGACCAGCTTTCTGCTCTATACGGATCATGAGTGGATTGGTCTGAAAACAACAACAATATACTAGACCTAAATATTTGTGAGCTGAAACATTTCCCCATGTATATAATACCTGTTTCTTTACATCTCTCATGACATGCTGTAGTTCTGATATGTACTTGTAGGAGTGCAGGGGGACGACCCTGTCATCATGGTCTGCAGTCAAAAGCAGCATGGCTGGATACTGCACATTTCCTGGCGGCTCCCGAATAGTGTGAAGAGGAGAATATCTATAATAACACAATAACAGAAGGTGTGGTAGCAGACCACTCCCATTAATATGATAGGTGTGGTAGACCACTCCCACTATTATAATATACTTGTATATCCACTTGAAGTCCTCCTCTTTATCTGGATTTCCATAGTCAGTGCACCTGATAAATGTAATGAATCAGTATATCTTTGTATTCTCACTCTGAATACTTACCAGGCATGACCTATTGTAAACTTATGAAACCTCAACATGTCCAGTACTCTGTAAAGACAGAGACAGAAGATGGATTGACAGAGAGGGAGAGAGAGGATGGATTGAGAGAGAAAGAGACTGATTAATACATAGAGAAAAGGATTGCATATAACATTACCCCACATGAGAGATAACACATTGAAATAGATCAGGTCTCTGATTGGCTACGGCACACACCAACAGTCCACCATTTGAGCCACCATGAATAGACAACCTAAAAAACAAGAAGATCGTCACACACAATTACCTAAAATTATTCACACACTCTCTAATTATTCAAAGAGTCAATAATAATTTCCAGATACATAATCATTTTGGTTCAAGTAGAGTACAATCATCTACCAATTAGCTATATTCTAATTGTGTTGGACAGATATTGTAGTTGGTTGCAATAACATAATATTACTCTCTATTTATACAATACTTACCTGCTGCTGTTTGTGTATTTATTCTCTATCAGGTACTCGGCAGCTGCTATGAAATCATCAAAGACATTCTGTTTCCTCTCATTGATCCCTGCTTTATGCCACTCCTCTCCATACTCCCTGTGCAAACATACACATGCAAGTATCAGGTGACAGTATGACATCATATGAACGCACCCTCCTCCTCTTAGATTAGGGATCGCACAGACTCCTCCCATGTGCTGCATGAAAATGACTCTAACTACACTGAAGGATGGAGTCAGGGAAATATTGAATCCTCCGTAACCATAGAGATATGTTGGATGACTCCCATCCAGTGGGATGCCCTAATAAAGCAGTATTTCATTGTCATACATCATACTATTTCTGGTTCTATTAAAGTACCTTTCGGTGCAATATGAACATGGGGATTTTGGTTCCATCTTTACTGGAATAGAAAACCTGTTTGGTTTGGAACTGGGTCTCATCAAATCCCTTAACTTCGATCTTCCTAAAAACCTAAAGAAAGAGGATGTCCCTAACAATTAGCTATTCGCAATCACATACTGTTGGGACAAGGTCTTCCTTGGTCATGTCACACCGATAAAATATCCCAGGTGTCAGAAATGACATAAAACCATAAAACATTTCCGTCTGGTAGCACTTCCCCGAGTAGCTTGAAATCGTACCCATTTCAAGAGGGAAATTCTTAACAAACTTCCCATCACATAGATTGTGTAGAGACATCACATTCTAAAGTGGAATAAGACACAAGATGACCTGTACTTTCCTGAGATGTCACCATCAGTACCTTGACATCTTTTAAATAGCAGACCACGAGGTAATTAAAATTGATACAAGCTACCCATTCCAGCACATCTGTATTGTGTTCAGGGATAAGGGTAACCCAGTCCACCTGAGGGAGAACAAAGGGTGGAGGGTATGTAAGTGTTATTTATGGGGATGAACATAGGTGGATACTATTGGACTCTTGGCTGTGATCAATAGCAAAACTTAAGACTATATTATACAGAAAAAATATATCTGCAAGGTACAGTGAACACTCTCCAGGATAGATTGGGACCTTGGACTTGAGGTCCTTAATCACACTGATGTATGAGGACCTTGGTTTTCTGTAATGATTATATGTTCTTAATCATTAATTTGACAAGTGACCTATTATTTAAAACATTCCTCACAATATTGATGGAATAATTGAGGTAATGTGACCATCAACACAAAACCATTAGCCATTTGCATGATAAGAGTGGCTACATTGTCAGATGTACAATCCACTCCACACCATATGTTCTTTAGGCCAACTCCAGCTGCCCTAAAAACATCGTTAGCTCATTACATTCAGCCTCAAGTGTCTCTGTTTTATCTAATGCGTGTACGTTTAGACAGTCACTTGACGGTGTTAAACACATGTGTTGTTGCCATCATATGAGGCTGCATATAAAGGGATGCAATACCCAGTCAGTCAACAGAAAGAGTGAAAAAAACCCTTTTTTTAAACCCTTTTTAACCTTAGCAAAGTAGCTTATACCAGGAGAGCAACTGAACTGAAATGGCCACCTATGTTATCAGCCCTATTCTTCTGCTCCTTATCCTCTATCTGGGAAGCCCAACTTCCGGTCTTCTATCTGATGAAGACAAGGAAGAACTTATACGTGCTCATAACTTCTACCGAGCAAAAGTCAAGCCTACGCCAACCAACATGGTGAAACTCGTAAGTGTAATTAAAATAGGCTTTTTAGTTGGGTGTTCAGCCATTGAAACTTCCCTCCATTACTGACATAGATATGGGATGAAGAACTTGCAGCCTTGGCACAGTTCTGGGCCGTAAACTGCATGATGGAGCTTAATGAGCATCGTCATGAACAATCAACTGAATACGACTTTGTGGGGGAAATTCTGCATGGGTCTGGAAATTACTCCATCAACCTGACCTCCATGGTCTTTGAGTGGTTCTTTGAAGGGAGGAATTACGACTACAGCTCTGCAGCATGTGTGGACGAAGATGGAGAACAACAGGATGAAGAGGAAGAATGCAGAAGATTTATCCAGGTAAAGAAAGAGAGAATGAATGGCTGTGTTCAACCAACCTAATCTATAAAAAAAAGAAACGGGAAGGAGAAGTATTGAAGACTGGATTGTGGTGTATAGCACTGTGCCTATTTGTTATGCAGCTGGTGTGGGCTAAGACCTACAGATTTGGTTGTGGTGCATATCGCTGCGAGGAGATTATGGGACTTGAAGAAGAAGTTGAAGAAGGACAAAGTGCTTTGATGGTTGTCTGCAACTATGGACCTGGGTAAGTAACTTATCACCTTATGACTATTATCCCTACACACAAACACACACACTACAGGGGAGGGTTTGCTGGAGTCCAGCCTTACTCATCAGGAGGAGAAGCTTGCTCTTCTTGTCCCAGTGGATATAGCAAATGCAAAAACAAGCTCTGTGGTATGTTACCATCACTTCCAGCATTTCCATAGACTTAAAATGCTACTTATTCTACAGTTCTTGATGGAGGTGGCATAGCAACAGTCAGTCAAGTATCCATGGCAACATCATTATTAATGGTTACCATCCTCTCAGTGCTGGTGTAAAAACAATGTAAACTCCACCCTTTAAACATTGTAGACCACACCTCTTTAGTTTTTATGTGCAACTAATATTTTTCTTGTGTTAGAATTACCTTATCTGGTTTGTTGATGTCAATGTTGAGCACATAATACCTAGCGCCTTTGAAGTCGGTCTTAAACGTGAACACAGTTCCTTGGTTACAAATAAACTGCAAATAACCAAATTTAAAACAGCACATAACAAAATACACACTTACATCCCACGAAGAGTCAAAGTCGTCAATTAGCCTCTCCATTGGTAGAATCCCTATGGAAAGTAGATGTGGTTAAAGGTGTCCTTATAGAGGGGGGTCCTTATAGAGTGGTCTTATAGTGGTGTCCTTATAGTGGTGTCCTTATAGAGGTGTCCTTATAGTGGTGTCCTTATAGAGGGGTCCTTATGGTGATGTCCTTATAGAGGGGTCCTTATAGAGGTGTCCTTATAGAGGGGGGTCCTTATAGTGGTGTCCTTATAGAGGTGTCCTTATAGTGGTGTCCTTATAGAGGGGTCCTTATGGTGATGTCCTTATAGAGGGGTCCTTATAGAGATGTCCTTATAGAGGGGTCCTTATAGAGGGGGGTCCTTATAGAGGGGTCCTTATAGTGGTGTCCTTATAGAGGGGTCCTTATAGAGGGGGGTCCTTATAGAGGGGTCCTTATAGTGGTGTCCTTATAGAGGTGTCCTTATAGAGGGGTCCTTATGGAGGGGTCCTTATAGAGGGGTCCTTATAGATGTGTCCTTATAGAGGGTCCTTATGGAGGTGTCCTTATGGAGGGGTCCTTATAGAGGGGTCCTTATAGATGTGTCCTTATAGAGGGTCCTTATGGAGGTGTCCTTATGGAAGTGTCCTTATAGAGGGGTCCTTATGGTGATGTCCTTATAGAGGGGTCCTTATAGAGATGTCCTTATAGAGGGGTCCTTATAGAGGGGGGTCCTTATAGAGGGGTCCTTATAGTGGTGTCCTTATAGAGGGGTCCTTATAGAGGGGGGTCCTTATAGAGGGGTCCTTATAGTGGTGTCCTTATAGAGGTGTCCTTATAGAGGGGTCCTTATGGTGATGTCCTTATAGAGGGGTCCTTATAGAGGTGTCCTTATAGAGGGGGGTCCTTATAGTGGTGTCCTTATAGAGGTGTCCTTATAGTGGTGTCCTTATAGAGGGGTCCTTATGGTGATGTCCTTATAGAGGGGTCCTTATAGAGATGTCCTTATAGAGGGGTCCTTATAGAGGGGGGTCCTTATAGAGGGGTCCTTATAGTGGTGTCCTTATAGAGGGGTCCTTATAGAGGGGGGTCCTTATAGAGGGGTCCTTATAGTGGTGTCCTTATAGAGGTGTCCTTATAGAGGGGTCCTTATGGAGGGGTCCTTATAGAGGGGTCCTTATAGATGTGTCCTTATAGAGGGTCCTTATGGAGGTGTCCTTATGGAGGGGTCCTTATAGAGGGGTCCTTATAGATGTGTCCTTATAGAGGGTCCTTATGGAGGTGTCCTTATGGAAGTGTCCTTATAGAGGGGTCCTTATGGAGGGGTCCTTATGGAGGTGTCCTTATAGAGGTGTCCTTATAGAGGTGTCCTTATGGAGGGGTCCTTATAGAGGGGTCCTTATAGAGGGGTCTTTATAGAGGGTCCTTATGGAGGTGTCCTTATAGAGGGGTTAATGGTTATAAAGGGGGCTTAAATGGTATCCCTAGAGGGTTTGGTTATCTATAGGGGTTGTAGGGTTATCCCTAGAGGGGTTGGTTAGCTAGAGGGGTTGTTGGTACCAGTGATTTCTCTTCCATCCAATTTCTCCAGGTCACAGTAATAGAATTTGTTTTTTGATTCTGCCCCCTTAGAAATGTAGAGCAACACATACCTACCACAGTCACTCACTTCTATACCACTGTAAACAAAAAACAACAACATTATAACAACAAACATCCACTATACACAACAATTGATACAACAACAACAGCTCACAAGATCCAATCTTTATTCTCTCTGTCCTCATAGCAAAGAATGTCTGCTGTTTGTTCTGTTCCAACTCTGTGGTAATAAACCTGAAGTGAAGACAACTTAATAGTGGCTACATTTACTCCACAAAACTTCCATTACCTGGTGACCCAAAACCTGAGTGGTTTCAGTTCCTGCAGACTTGGTATCTGGTTCAGGATACCGCTGCAACAAGACAGTGATCATGTGATTAGCATGCATGTGATCTCAGAACCAGTTGAGATTACCTGATAGAAGAATCCCAAGTGATCATGAGTCCAAGCAATACTGGAGAACTTTACCCATCTTAATACCTCCGGGAAGTGTTCCTTATCTGCAACCTTCATTACCTATCCAGTGAACCAGGAATATGACAATGTGTAAACAGGTTATAACTTAATAGTGCTCAATGGTGTGCACTCTTAAGTATATTATCAGCTGTAAGGCTCATTAGTGACCCTGTTTAGACTTAGAGTAAGCCACCACTGATTTGTAGAAACATATTACACTATACAAAAAAGTTGTTTTAGTAGCATTTCTCCCACACACACACACTCATGCATCATGTATATGTCCATGTTATTACAAGCCAGACACACAGAGTCATGATTTTGCATATTCATGTATTGAGGGCTAACCTACTTATGATAGTAACTGGAAAAGACATTTGAGATGAGGACAAACAAAATTCCTCATTACAGATGAGGTCTTCTAATTGAGTTTACCCTAAATACCCACATGGATGTGATTCCAATCAGAACCACTTTCACTAAGACCATAAGCAAAGAGTTCTCCATCTTCAGAGAAGGAGCGAGAAGTAAGGGCAACAGTTCCATCGTCTGATAAAGTGTTTGGATCAAAGAATACCTTGGGTTCTGCATCCAGTGTCTCCTGTACATAGAGGACACTGCAAGAGATAAGCCATTGACTGAAAGTGGAGGAACAAGGGTTGTTACAATAATATAAACCTTTGGTTCTGTAGTCCTGTGTTCATGAAATAAAAGTATCGACTGCCTCGTTTAAAGGGGGTAGAATATTTGGGATAGTTGTAAAGCTCTGTCATTCTGAAAAATCATGGGTAAAACAGAGCATTCAGTAATATTGAGTGAATACAACACACAAGACCTTTCATGGAATTTGTTTCGGATTGGACTGGAAGCTAAGAAAGGTCTGCTTATCTCATTCTGTGCCTTCACAAAGGAAGTTGTTTCCTCCCCATCTGGATCTTCAAGCCACCTATAAGGATCTTTCACTTTCACTCCATTATGATCTTCACAGCAGCTCTCATGCCTCCTAGTGTTAGGATAGGTCCACTGCTGAGCCATCATCATTCATCACACGCAGGATGACTGCGCGTGCGCAATAGAACCCTCGTCTTTCCGCAATCTGATCAAGCATGCATGATTAGAGATTAATTATTGTGGGCGTTTGCAAAAGGTATGTAGGTAAGTACACAGTTGGTCCCACTTCACTTGACCACGGCATAAAACTTTTCCTCCCCTGCGGTCTAATATAATTAAGATCATGTCAAGCAGCAAAAAAGAGCCAAAACAGAAAAAGTCATACGGTGGCATAATAGGAATAGTGAAGAGAAAGACATCCAAAAAAAGAAGACAGTCTCCAGAATTCAACGGATCTTCCTTATCAGAAGCAAGTAGTCTAAAGGAAGCTGAGAGTCATAGCGAAACCTTGGATTCTTCGGATCAAGCAAGAGAAATGGCAACCGAACTCCAAGCCGCTCAGGATGAACTTGATGCAGCTGAAGCTAAGATAAAGCAAGATGAACAGACCATACTTGCACTCCAAAGTGAGCTGCAGAAATTGCGTGGGGAGCTGGATGAATCCCATGCTAAGATGAAGAACATCACTGAAAATCTTGATGGTAATCAAGCACAGGAGTTGCAACATAAAAAAGAAGTTGGAGAATTGCAGGAAGCATCGAATAAACGAAGAAACTTAGAGCAGCAAGTGAGACAATTGAAGGAAGAGATCCAGGATTTGCAGACACAAAATCAAGAGCTTCGATTCCATGAAGAAAGAAAAAGCACTCAATCAAAAATGCAGAGTTTATCCAAAGAAAAGTCTACAAAAGAAGAGGTACAGAAATTGCAAAAAGAACTCCGGATGGCTGAACGAAATTTGCAATATGAGACATCTCACTTTGAGGCACAGTTGAAGGCTTGTCAAGATGGGAATGAACGACTGCAGGAGAAGATCAAGATCACTCAAAGGCAGTATGATGAGATTGAGAAAGAAAAATTGAGTTTAAAAATTGAAAATGGCCGCCTTCTGAAGAAGCTGGAAAGTTCAGGAGGTTTTGCTGAGAAGAAGCGGCTTCAGCTGGAACAAGAAACTGCAGAGCTCGAGCTACAAAATCTGAAGAGAAAGAACCAAAAGCTGGAGAAGCAGTTAATAACAATCTCCAATCAAAAGCTGAATCTGATAAATTATGATGGTGAGGTAGAAGATCAGGAGAATTTGAATGGAGTATCCTCTACCATTTCTCGTCCAACACTGTCAGAAGCTAGAGTCATTAGCCTTGAGAAGGAAGTACGTCAACTTGAAATGGCAGTACACAAATTAAAGAAAGAAAACGAGTCTCTGACAGAAAAGGCTTCCTCTTGTGAGCAAACTTCTGAAGTTTTTGCACTAAAGGTAAAGCAACTTGATGGACAACTACAGAAAGAAAAAGACAAAGTGGAAGAATTAGATGCTGAATTTAACAAACTAAAGACAGTAACAGCTGGGGAGCTTGGAGAGGACCATCTCTCCAATATGCTGAAACAAATTCAAAATTTGGAGACAGCTATGAAAGAAAGTGAGACAAAATTTCACGTGAAAGAGAAGGACCTCTGGTCAACGATAGAGGCACAAAAGAAGCAGATCCAGGAATTGGAGATGGAAAAATTGGCACTTGAATTGGGAGAAGAAGAAGAAGCTGAAGAAGGAAATTCCACTGCAAACCACGAAGATGAGTTTACTGAGAAGATTAAGTTACTCCAACAAGAGATCAAGACCTTGACAATCGATAAGCAGAAACTCAAAGAAGATCTAAATGCTTCTATAGAGAAGCTGGAAGCTGCTGCAGGGAAGATTGAATTAGGGAGTTCACTTCAAGAAGAAATTGAGGTAACTAGGGGTAAAAATGAAGTTCTGAAGGCAGCACTAGAGGACAGCGAAGCTATCAATGCTAAATATGCAATTGAAGTCAATTCTCTGCAACAAGAAATAGCAAGTTTGAAGGCACAAATTAAGGAATATGCCATTAAAACCAAAAACAAGGAAACTGATAGTGAACAGCTGGTACTACTCAATAACAAAATTGACAAACTGAAGAAAGAAAATGAAAAATTGCAGCTAGTCATACGTGAGAGAGATTCTGACACAACCACATCAAATATGATCAATTCTCTGGAGAAGGAAATTGAAAGGCTAAAGAAGGAACAGGCACAGCTGCTGATTGACCTTGAATCAGCTGAGAAGGAGCTGGATATGAGAGCTGAACAGTCTGGAGGAGCTGACCAGCTTAAAAAGGAGATTGAAAAGCTAAAAGACGAAAACAAGAAGCTTCAGACAGACCTTGATGGTGCTGAAGATGAGCTGGAGAAGATGGATGCAGAGCTAATTGAACAAACGAAACTCCTACAAAAACAGATCACAAAATTGACTGAAGAAAATGCCAAACTCTTAGAGAAGGAAAACAAAGCAGTAAGTGTCAAAATAATTGTACAATACTTTATATTTCCAGTATTACTAGTTCCCACTGCAGGTATAAGCTGATATCCATTCACCTATATCATTATTATACACACAGGGAGCTGAAGAAACCAAGTCACAAAGATCTGCATCAAAAGAAACTACAGTATCAAGGTACTATAATAATAAAATGATGCATATCGCTAGCTTGAGAGTTAGTATACGTGAAGCTTGGTGGGTACTCAGATATACATAGCCTATATAGTTTTGGATTTAATTGTCTGTGTCTCTACTCTCTGGAACATTGAACCATTTGCTTAGGGGTTTTGTATTTCTGTCTATAGTTCTGATACTCCAGTTGGTTCAAAGACAAAGAAAGTTACAGTGACAGGAGGGATCAAAGTGGTGACAGCACCAATAATTAAATCTAAACCTAAAGCTGCAAGCCCAGGACCTAAAACTACAAGTCCTTCTCCTAAAGCTACAAGCCCAGGACCCAACGCTGCAAGCCCAGGACCCAAAGCTGCAAGCCCAGGACCTAAAACTACAAGTCCTTCTCCTAAAGCTGCAAGCCCAGGACCCAAGGACTCAGATAAGGTTAGAGATGAATGCTTCCCCTCACAGGGAAGTGATCATAATTCTTTGGGTATATAGTACTGTAGCTAGCAAGGGTAATAGAGAAGCTGATACTCTGGTTTTCCAAGTTCAACTGTTGAAATAAAGTTTCTTCCCTGCCTTAAAAGCCTTATCAGGTTCCTAACACAGAATGGACTAAATTTGTTTCAACAAGAAAATAATATTAGGGTAGTTTGCTAAGTTTTATCATGCTAGCCATACTAGGACCAAAGCCTACTCCATTTACAAATAGATAAAATTAATAATAGCTTGCATATGGCATTTTTGTGGTTCAATGTCTTTAGTTAACTTGCAATAGTACAAATTGCTACCTGTTGTGTATACAAGCTAGAAAATGTTACTAAGTGCATTGTAGAGTATTGTACCGACATAAACCGGAACATAATGTCACTAGTTTTCCTCTATATGTAGGTTACTGAAGAACCACCCCAACAGGCACCATCTCTGACCCCTAAATTCAAGAAACCCCCTCCTGCCCCCAAGAAGAAGCCCACTAGAGATTCCTTGCGTAAAAAAGCAGAGGAGAGTGCATCTTAAAAGACTAGTAGTCGGAAAACAATAGAGAAATACTAGTGGGAAGAAAATAAATCTGTATTTAGCCACATGTATTGATAGATAGATAGTTATTATTTTGAAATTGTAGATATTCTAATTATGAATTCTTAGTCTTTCAGTCTCTCCCGAGCTAATTGCTCCACCCACCCCTTCACAACAGGATGTTGGAATTTCTCTGCAAAATAATCTGAAAATAGCAGCAATTACTGCCAGATGCTCACCTTTTGTAGAATCAAAAAAATTCTGTAATTCTAAAGGTCTATTCTGATCTAGAATTGAATATAACAGGTTATTACTATACTAGCACCTGCACATATCATGTGCTTGCTCAATTTATTACACAAGAGTTTTTAAAACTGGAGACCACTTACCCTTTTCATACTCAAATGCTTGGAAAATCATGTCAAATTTATCCAGATCTTTGACTATTACAGCCTCTGTACTTGTTCCATCTTCATATTCCTGGTCACATGATACTTCCAAAATTCGTAGTTGTGATCAATATCATACAATGAACTTTACCTTCCAAAGGTCATAAAACTCTGTGCCTACCTATTATAATACAATATATTTTTGAAATTGCTGATCCTTTACCAAACTCACTTCTTGAGGGACCAAACTTTTAATGTGCTCTAATGCTTCCTAATAAACACTTATTAAGAACACTCCCACATTAGTTTGTTCTTCCTTACTAACTCTCTACGACATTTCTCTTCCTTGGTCACTCCATCCTGAGGAGTGATGTCTCCAACAATGCTCTCTGCCAGATCATGTATCAAGGCCATTCTAATACACCTGTAAATAACACCAAAGATCTTGTAATCTACAAACAGGTGAGATTCAAAAACAGATCAGAGATGCATTTTCCATCAGCTGTGGCCAGAAATACAAGACCCAGCTGGCCAAAAAAACATGTAGTGTATGTTACAGCAAACATTATTATCATGCCTTATCCACTAAATTTTTTAACATCATATGTACATGCATGTAAGACCAGGTGACATGTATGTGCATATGTAGCCATACACATAACTGTCTTTTCAAAATTTACTTTTCTCTGTCAACTTCATCTCCATAAACACTCTCTCCTCTAAAGAGGAAGGCCATTATTGCCATTCTGTACATATGACCAGCAACAGTTTCAGGATCTTGGACAGCGTTATTCACCCAACCTGTGCGCTTGAGGTGCTAAGGAAGAAAATAGAAATAAAACTATGGCTTAAAAAGGCTGTTTGATTTAAACAACTTTCAATTTTCCACAAAGTTGAAAAAAGTCGAATAACCTAACAGTCGCCATGGATCATTAAAATTTTGACTCCAGTTCTGATCTCAGTTTTGATCACGTTTTGATCTCAGTTTTTGATCTCAGTTCCTGCCTCCCCCCCCAGACGCAACTAGAAAGTTCGCTCACACTTGCAAAATACACGTGCAAGATAAACCACAAGCGCATTGCCAAGCTTACGCAAGCCAATGAAACGCTGGGAAAGTGGGTAGTTGGAATGTTGGGAATGTTATGAACGACCTATTGAACGCGGAGCTGCATGCGGGGCGGATATTTATACACACTTCTCACCTCCGAAAGCTTAGTGCCCCTTCTTTTGCTTTTTTTTTTGTTGCCCTTTCTTCTTTCTCTCCTGTGCCTTTTGTCGATATTTTTTTTATTGTATTCCCTGCTGTTTAAATCTTCATTTCTGTTCAGTCTTGTTTCTAATCTTTGTACTGCATTTCTGCAAAGATAACTCTGAAATAAAGTTGTTATAATGAAGCGCCATTTAAGCGACTCAGAACCCGAGAACTGTGACGACTATGAAGAATGTTCTAGGTAAGCTTTATTCGCTGCGAACCTAGAAACTAGCCGGGAACAAGGTAGCTAGCTAGCTCATTGATTTCTGTTATTTTTTCCGCAGTCCTGATACGATGCAAATCTCCCGCAAGAAGCGTCGTGGGGTAAGTGTGGACTAAAATGCTTAATGTGGATAGCTAGTTTTACGACCTCCTTCCTTGCAGATTATCGAGAAACGCCGCAGAGACAGGATCAATAAGTGTCTAGTAGAACTGCGGAGACTTGTACCTGCTGCATTCGAAAAGCAGGTGAGTGAAATTTTTTTTTTTTACTTTTTGTAGCGGTAAAGGTGCAGCCCCACCAGCTAGCTTTGCAGGTGTTGCTGTGGCCTGATAAATGGGATCATGAATTTCTGAGAGGAAGTAGTAGCTAATATTCATGAAATATAGTGTGTTGACAGTTGTTTCTTTATCTTATCTGCATCCCACTGTTGGTTAAACTTGTTTGTGAATCATAGTGTGATTGTAAGGGTAATGTGAGTACAATAATATAATTATGTGTTCCATTTGGTGGCATGAAATCATTCCCTGGCAGCATGTGCTGAGAAGGTATAGTAGCATGCTTGCAGTGTGTGAACCATGAATACTACTGGTTGTCTTGTATGTGAATTAGATGGTTACCTGTGTGAAATTCAAGAGATGATGTCTGGTTTGATGTCTGGTTTGATGTCTGGTTTTGATAGTGGTTTACACCCTGACCTGGTAACACTTGGTAATTCTGGAGGGGTGGAACAATACTTTCCCATGAAATTAGGAATGGAGGAGTATGTAATGTATTTGGTTAGCTATGTAGCTCCTGTTTCTCCTGCTCTAAAATTTAGATGGGATGTGAGTTGGCTCCATGTGGTCACCTGTAATGATAGCACCTAAAATGACTAATGTATCCCTGATTAGTGATCAAAGCTAGTTTCTGGCTCTCTTTTCATACTAATCGAGTTGTTAAGAGTTCCCTCCCAGGGATCAGTTACAAACAGTAAAAGCTTTTATTCCAGCTGTCCTAACCATTCCCAAGAGATGCAGATGAAAATAAGAGCTTCCTCTTAGAATAGAGATAAATATCAGTTTACAAGGAGACTGAATGTCTGCTATTGGAATAATTGTGTGTAGTGTATTCCCATTATTGGAGCCACATTTCTTGGTTGTCTGTGTGCAACCAGTAACCCACCATTATGTATTCTTACAAACTTTTTTGTTGTGGGCTCTCTTATTACCTCAAAATGAATCTTTCAGCAACTGCACTCTTAATCCAAGTTATCACTTGTAGGGATCAGCTAAGCTGGAGAAGGCAGAGATCTTGCAAATGACCGTGGAACACCTGAGGCATCTCCAGTCTCGGGATCCTAGGGGTAAGACTAGTACCTTTGTGGTTGGTTGTAATTGTTGTGGTTGACTGGAAATGCTTGCCTAATATGATTTGACAAAATTGGAGTTACCCTGTACATGTATGTAGTTGGTTGCATGTCTATAAGGTTGCTCCCAGTGTACATGTATGTAGTTGGCTACATGTCTATAAGGTTGCACCCTATCCTAATGGAAGACTTGGGGAGTTTTCCCATGAGTGTTTTTGTTTGTGATCTGTGTGTAGGTAGAGCTGGATTAGTGACCACAACTAAAGAGTATCCTATTACGCAGAGGAAATAGCTTTGACAAAACCAACCAGAAAGTCATGCTTTTGTTTGCTGTATAAGTATTGCTTCTTAGAGGAACCATTCTCAACTTCTTTCATTTATTCCATAGGATTCAATGACCCTTATTCTCCATATGGAAACACTCGAGCTTTCCTGGATTACGGAATTATGGGGTTCAGAGAGTGTACTGGTGAGATTGCTCGCTACTTGGCAAATATGGAAGGAGTTGATGCTAAAGATCCTATGCGTTCTCGTATTTTAAATCACCTTGAGAATCTCCTTTCCCAGAAAGAATTGGCTGTTAATGCTGCAGTGGCTGCTAACTCACAAATCACTGTGTCTAAGGTCACCGGTTCTCTGCAAGCATCTTTGCCTGTAGTGAGCATGCCCACTGTGTCCATTCCTTATGCCCCCCTTACCCCACCAAGGGCCTCTCCCGACAACCTCTCCCCACCAGCCAGCTTTCCTGTGGGAGTGCCTGACTCCCTCCCTCGGTTCAGCGTTGCATTTCCCGTCCCAACCACACCAATAATATCCCTTGCTAATGGGACAATGCCAACTGTTTTCCACCCAGCACCATCGGGATTTAAACCAGTCATCCCTGTGTCACAACCCTCAGCCCCTGTCAGTGTGGTAAAGCCTTCCCCCTTGATTGGAGTTGGATTGCCACACCCAACTACCCGACCTCTGACTGTAATAACGACTGCACAGACGAATACTGCCAACCAAACTACAAATGTGCTTAGCCCTATCTCCCCACCCCTTGACAAGAACAATATCCTGAGGCTTGAGATGACATCCTCGGCTTCTGTTCAACCCAGGTCTCCTACGAAAGCACTAAGCAACTCAACAAAGGCCCCTTTCCGTCCATGGGCTGACTCCGTAACTGTGACAAACAACGCTTGATCGACTGAACTGTAACTTGACGGACAACTACTTGCTACGACAGTATTGTTGGACCCTTAGTACGTAGCACAGAATTTTGACAAAAGCTGTACCCCCTTGTATATACATATATATATACTCTACTGCTCCACGAGATCAAACTACTAAAGAGGGGGTCATCTTGAAAACTCATCCCAAAACTCACCCCAGAACTATCTCCCCCCCCCCCCCCCACCTACGATATCTACAGAGGATGAGCACTGACCAAAGTCAAATATTCTATTTTGAAGACTGTTATTTGAACTATTTACACAAGAAAGTATTACAAATATTTACAAGCAAAGAGACTCATGTCAACCAACTATTTATTCTACATCTGCGATACTCTACAATCTTATCTCCCTCCTATCTTGAATGTTAATTTTCTTTCTCTTCCCGACACACTGCATTGATCAGAACTTACGACTAATAGGTCAATGCATTTATATTGACATACAACAGAAATGGAGCGTCTTTCTTAACTATGTGAATCTCCATTTATGAACACACCCAAAGACAATTGTTCACTAGAAACTCAAAGGCAGTAACACAACGGGTTCTGCAAAGAGAACCACCTAACCATGATAGAGACTAACTGAATCACCTATCATCAAACTTCCATTTTTTTTTTTTTGATAGCATAGTAGTTCATTTATTGTACAGTAGTGTAGATTTATATAACTGCTGTGAAGTAGTAGAGTTATTATATAACATTTCATGTATATATAGGCTTACTAATGTATAGATATAACATTATGATACTAGATTAATTTTTGTTGATAGCTGTACACCTGCATATAGCCATGTCTTTGCTAAAATTAATTATCTCCACTCATGAGGTCAGATTCCAACTGTGATAACAACACAGAGGCTATTTGTGCACTTTCAGCCAAATTTACACCCATTTCAGTAGTGGTGGTGTCGTCCCCTGCTAGTTTCTTGCCATCACCACCCTCACAGATCAAAGGCACTGTAATTACCGAATCTCCTTCAATTGCAGTAAATGGCACTGGTGGGTGGCTAAAGAGATTGGAGTCTGCACTTGCTATAGGCAATGTTGCTGTGGTTTCAACTAATGGCATAATGGAATCAGTGTCTTCCCTTGGCAGCTTGCAAGCAACATCAGGATCAAAGCATTTCTCAGGGTCACTACAATGTAATTGGCTGATTTGTTTGCAGTCACCGAGTCCAGCTTGATCACAGCTAATTAAGCTCTTTTGAAAGAGTTCCTGTTTCCCAGAAGTGGTCTCAGCAGGTATATGCATTTGACTGGGGATAGAACACTGCCCAGCACCTGAGGTAGTGTAAGCACGCCCTAGGGAATCTTGACTAGTGCTTTGTGGCTGCAGTGCCTCAATATCTACACTTCCTGCTGGAAAGTTGTTTGTGCCAATGTCTATGACCTTTGCTTTAACAGAATCCAAAGAACTTGGATAGTCACACACACCATATTCACTAACCAAACCTCCCTCTTCAACAAGGCCACTAATACCTCCAGAACTCCTACCTCCAACAAACTCTGTGGATTCATATGGGAGTGGCTGATCCAGTTTTTCTCTATATGAAGTTGATAAGTTTCCAGAGAAGGGAGGTGGCTGTTTTGTCTTGACCCTTAATGTGTCATCAAAGTGTATGGATGATGTATGCTCTGTTCCAGAAGATGGGTAGACATCACTGGAGCATGGTTGAGAGGACAATGGTGAGAAGAGGAGAGATTGGGTTATGCCACCTACTAAGGGGCTTGTGGTAACAGCTGGTAACACACTAGCATTTTTCTGAGGTGATCGAGAAGAGGTGGCTTGCACAGATGTAGTTAGAGGAAAGCCGCTGAAGTTTCTGGAGTGTTGTGAGGTTGTTGTGGTTCCCAGTACACCATGACTGGTTGACACGCTCTCCAGAGTTGGCTTGTCCAAAGAAGGCTTCACCTGACCATGTTTTTTGTCATCTGAGTCACTTTTCCACGGTGAAGTTGAACCATCCATAAAATATCTCCCCCCTACATCCTTGCAAGATTTTGAGTCGTTGATATCATTTGGATGAGTCACATTGCCCACCGGAGAGTGTTTGGTTTCACCACCTCTAGAAATAGATTGTGGAGAGCAATCAACTGTTTCTCCTTTATGTAGGTCAGGGGAATAGCAACCATCACTCTCTCCAACATTTAAGGTACCTGAAAGTGATCCTGGGTCACCATAAAGAGTGACATCAGTACAATTATTATCAGTAGACCTTGTCAATTTGCCTGAGAATTCCTGGTGTGTACTTCCACTTGTATCTAAGCATGATTGACCTTCTTGATTACTAGAGGAGTTAGGTTTCACATCAAGGCTTGGAATGGTGTGATCTTGAATATCTGATAAACAGTTTCCAGTCAGTTGATCGTGGAATTGGGTTCTTGTCACAACCCCGATGTTGTAAGGAGTAGACTGGTTGGCTGAAGTAAGATTCTCAGCAGTTCCATCATTAACTGTTTGATCTGTGCTATTTGCAAACAATAATTGTTGTTTCTGACTGGAATCAAGTGAGGCTATGATGGGGTTAGAGTCTTTTGATTCACCAGCATTGTATATTACACGAACAGTAATTCTATAGATGCATAATTATAAGATATAGATTGGGAATATTAATAAAATGGAAGCTTTTAACACATCAGTATATAAATGCATCTGGCTGAAAGGACATTAGAGTAGAGACAAGGCTGGCAAAAACAGGTGCCTTATACTAACTTGGCATAGAGAATTTAATAACTAGAATAACTGCCTGCATTACTTAGACATGAGTCTAAATTCCTACATGGAATAATAATATATCACCTTACCTGTAAGTTGTATCACTGTCAAGCCCCTCTATGTAAGCCTTCAGCTTATCTGGTCCAACCTGTATGCATATCCACAATGCATACTATAATAATAATATTATTACAGTCATGAAACATTCCCAGGGTAGCAGAATGCACTGAGTAAATTACTTGTGACTGGACCTACAGATAAAGTGACCACACATACCATCCTCCAGGTAATGTGGTCCATAGTACATGGAACATGTGAATTATGCAGGTTTCAAACTAATACCTCTCTATTCAGGACACCTTGAGACAAATTAATGTCTTGATTAGAGGGTGGCCTCATTAAAAGGGGTTAAATACTATTAATGTTAATATCCAAGCTGTTGCTTAGGACCAAATATCCTAAGAGGCAGGGGAGTTGTGAGGTTCCACTAGATTTCACATTTTAGAGGGAGACAAGTAGACATGAACCCCCTTTATTTCAGACATGTCTGGACCAATCTGTATAATAATAGAGATCATACATAGACCAGACAGAGACGGTTATCCCATCTCCTCTCTAATAAAGTTTCACTTATTGCTTTTGGAAGGGAGAGATACCCACAGACTGAGGAGTAGCCTATACAACAGTAAACTGTAGGGATTCAGAGTAGTAGCCAATAGCTAAGTAGTGGGGAACTGACGTATTACACACTACCATGAACATGATAGCATTTCATAGGTGATCAATTAAGAAACTGGATATAATATAGTCTAACAGGTGAGTGTAGGCTGTGGGTACACTCTCTCAGACTCGGTGTCTTCATGCAGCACTTATCATAATGAAGGACAGAGGACAAGAGTTCATAGGTCAAATAGGCAGTAAAGTCTTGAGTATTTAGAGTGGGCAGGAGCAAAGTTATAATAATGCCTACAAGAAAAACTCCATGATGTTAAACTACAAGGAGATGTGTGTGCAAGCATGTCTGGTCAACTTTTACAATACTATAAGCAAAGATATTGTGTGCATTAACAAGACTTCATCTAGGGAACAGTGAGGCTATGTTTAGCATGAGTCCACTGTTTCCTGCTTTATCTCTTTCATCCATTCATTTGAATAGAGATTGAATTCCATATAGTACCAGCTCTCATGACAGTTTTACATAAACAGTACATCTGAAGAATAGCTGGAAAATTCCAACAAAGTAGATAGCAATAAAGAAGAGGATGTGATTACAGAGAAACTCATTAAGAAACTCATGGTCATTATATACTATCAGAGAGAAAGGGAAAGTTTACAATCTTTTGATATAGATTTCAAAGATTTGTGTGTAAATGCATGCTACATAACAGGGGGAGTCCTTGAACATGTGCAGTAAACATGTGATGGTTGGCTTCTCATTGTTCATAGTATGTGTGAGTATATAATTTCATGACTGTATAACAGAGGTAATCACACTCAGGATTAGCTACAGTGCTGGATACAAGCTTGCTCACAGGCTGGCATTTCATGGCATTTCAGCCTTAGGCACTGCATGATGCAAACTTGCATGATGTAAACTAGCATACAACCACTCGCAGCCATATAATCAGTATATAGACACAACATAACACTGTGTACTCCTCTTTTGCTGACAAACAGGTTAGACATGCATGTACATACCATTCCTTCAGAGACTCCATTTACATAGACTTTGTAGCCTAGTTTCTTAACATTAGAGCCAGAGAATGCAGTAATAAGAGGTGGGTTCCATCTTAACAAGACACATGTATTAGAATAATGAGTCATTTGAAGCTCTTGGGCACAAGGAAGATCCTCTGTAACAGTAATAAATAGTTATAATTCACATACACAGAGCTCATATGTCTTTACCCTGAAATGAATCATGACTATTAGTTTTAAAACTTCCACCTTTCTCTGAATGAGCCAATAGAAACTCAATCTAAAGAATAAAACAAAGACACTGTAGAATTGTCAGACAATGAAATAACAGCCCTGACTGAAGGCACATGGCATGCATGTCTACCACACACAAACATTCTGACCCAACAACCATTCCTTCTATTAACTATCCAAGGACACAACGCAAACATACCAATCATGGAGGCTGGCTGTTGTGCCTGGTACATGGAATAGAAGCCAAACTCCAATGGCATCCACATAACCACAACAACACATGTGCAAGGATACATCCTTAGGAATGAATCAGCAGCATGTCAAGGGCAGCCAAAGAAATACAAGAGGGATAGAACACTTCCCACCTAGTAAGTTTGGCCCCTCCTCAGGATCCCATGAGCAACCCCAGGGATTACCACTTGGAAATGGGACCACAGGGGTAAAAATAGAGGTGGACAGATGTTAGGGTAAGGTAGGCTGGATGTGGTTCTGACCAAGTGTTGATAAGGAGATGAAAATGACAAACAAAATTACCCCAAACCAACTTCCGACAGACACTACCAATAAAGGTACTAAAGTCCTCATATTATATGGGCAAGCACAATAGAAGTAAAATTGATTTTTAAAACCCACACCTAGGTCATCATTGGGAGTAGATGTTCGCACACTGCACACACATGCATGAACATTGGAACACATGAAAGGAGGGGAAGAGGGGGCTTTATTAGCTCCATAGCCCCTCCCCCCCTCCTCCTCCTCTCCCATCCCGAGTGGGGAGATGCAAGTACAAACAATTTTTCCTTTACTAGCCCTAGAGTGACAAGCGTTCTTAACTGCCAGAGGTATGGTAGCATACCACCCCATTGAGGTCAAACCTGAGGTAGAAGAGAAACCTTGAAATATCAGAACTGGTCAAAGAATCTTCAAAAATGTCACCCAATCAGTCACCATCCCCATGCGACCAATTGGAGAGCTGGTAAGGCCAGTTAATATTCTATACTATTACCCAATTCTTGATTACTATGTAGTTGTGTAACCTAATCCTCTAACTGGACTCAGATACCTAATTAGGAGTTGCTGGCAGCCAGAGAGTGTAGGATTTTTGGAATATTTAGGGATGAACTAATGAACTTTGCTCTACAATTTGGTTAAGACTAGGTTTCCCTCTGAGATCCAAACAGGTAACATAATGTTTACTACTATCAAATACTCCTTCATTCCATAGATAGTGCTTGATAGCTAACTTCCAATGGAAAGGTGGTTTGGATCTGACTACTAATTTAAAGAACTTTCCCACGAGAACTGGTGTATCATATCACATGTTTTACCAGCGAGGATGTGACTGACTCATGAAGTCACAAATGCTATTAATAGCTAATGGCAAAATGGAAGGTCTATATGCTACAAAGGATACTTTATAGAGGATACACTAAAGCAATTGTTGGCTACAAGAAAAGTGTCCTCTGTATGAAAGCTTGTTGATCATTTCAGAGTTCCTTTATCAGAGCTTCCACTGTAATAAACTCTGAAATGCAACAGAGAAACACACATAGATAGTTCCCTATCGCTCTAGACACAGTTATACATTTACAAGGAGTGACTGCTATCTATGCAACTAATGTACCATTATATAATTACTCTTAGAAGCATTCCTTTAGATGAGGAGTCAGTGGTTATGGGAGGTAGACAATACAAGAACACACCACACTTGCTAGGACACACAAGCTCAAAACATATCCCAATGACACAACTAGGAAATAAGATCAGGGATCCCATAATCATTTGAGGTATTGGCTAAAATGCCTAAAGCAAGTGCTAAGTCAACTAGCTATCTAATGTTAATCCACACATGGGAAAACAAGACTGCCCACTGGCACTGCATTTGGGAATTCACCATTTGACCATAGGTATGCCATGAATCCATTGACCATAAGCATGCCATGCACAGTGAATATTATTAGTCAGCACTGCTCATCTGTTGTCCCCCCTTGAGATGGTGCTGACCTGTTTTTGGAGAGAGCAACACATCTTCCATAACCCCTGCCTTCCAGGTACAAGTATTTTAGTGTTCTGACAAAATTTCTGATTGGATTTCTGTGAGAGATAATTATTATTATGTATAATAATAATTATAATTATATTATGTATAATAATAATTATTATAATTATAAAATTGCATACCTTTCTGATTATGTAACCTCTCCAATATTTCTGTAAAACCACAGAGGCCTTCTCACTCTCCCTAAAAATCACCTGATTTCTCCATGACTGTAAGTCCTTAACCTATATTATGTCATATTAAAGTTATCCAGTAATTACGTACAAATGCACTTTATCAATCTATCCCATGAGGTATTCTATGCACAAACAAGTATAAATTCTGATATCTCAGTGTATAGGGAGAGCTGATTAAAGGTGGGTGGATGATGAGTTTACAAAACTCAATGCCAGAACTGTAAGAGTGTTTTGGGTACCCAAGCTCCCTATTATACATAATTAGACATAAGCAATGAAATAGAGTGACTGATGCAAGTGATTCACAAAGAAAACCAACCTCTTGAAGTAAAGTCTGAATGGTTGCTTCATGTACCTTGATAAGATTATCTTGATGGACTAGTTCCTGTTTACAGCTGAATACAATACAACTTAGTCTAATCTGCATAATTACTAGATTGGTTCATATGAAGAGGTAAATTCTATTGTTAAAAACAGGGATTATTTAATAATGGTCCCAGCCTGCTGACTCTAGCCTGCACAAACACCCAATGGAATTTGGTATGCTTTGTGCCAGGGTATTGTGACAGGAAGCAAGCTGGACTGCTTCTATATTAGGCATTTTAGACAGTCATAACAATATGCCCTCAGTAGTGGGTGTGCATAAGAACTCCCCAGGGCACAATAGAGAACCTCAAGGTATTTATGTTCATTGCACACAGCAGGTAGGAGAACAACGCTGCATGCAGCCCACAATTCCAGCAATTCTTTCGTGTACTTTTACTAAAAATAATACAAATAACATAATACCATGATGTAATATGACCTTCTGGGCACTCCATCAAGCATAACATGTGCAATATAATATACCCAAACAATATACCTCTAACATGCACTCTCACCTCTGCAGATTCTTATGCAAAGCACTGACATATGCTTCAAGCTTGATTCTACTGAGCTCAGCTCGAACCCTCATTACATGAGGGTCCCGCCTCCTGGAGATGAACCCTCTCCTGCAACAATACAAATTAAAATCAGCACAACCAGTAGAGGATATTAACTTTACCAAGTTGCTTGGATCAGCGAGGCTGCTCTAACTTGACACAGGTACAATTTATACTTCTTTCTCGCAGAGTAGCCTCTATATACTGCTTGAATCCGAACTGCTTCCTTGTCAAAATCTGACACAGACTCTTTTCTACTATGCAACTCTATCCCAACAGCTTTCAGAGACTTGGAATAGATTGCACCCTCTGGAGCAATGCTATCCATAAAACTGGCTTCCTCAGATCCCACAAGATTGGAGAGAAGTCTAGACTTCTCAGCAATACTGGAATATCCATAAGCAGAATTGAGAGAGGACAAGAGGGAACTGACAGAGAATTCCATGTCCTGACTAACATCCATATGGGGTTCGATAAATGTGCTCTCATCTGTACTGATAGCATGTCTGTAAAGTGCCTGATGGCTGTTATCTGGGACAGGAAGGAAACTGGACTCCGATTCCAATAAGTCGCTCTGGAATCCTGAGGTGTCATTCTGGGAAGTAGGTAAAGGGTCTTTTGTAGTATCAGTCAACTTGGGAGTAAAGGTCAGAGGTAGAGGTGAGCTTGGAGTGTGGAGGGAGCTGTCTACCAAAGAAGTAGATCCATCTGTGATTTCAAAAGGCATCATTTCTACTGGTAAGTTCTTCCTTGGTAATTGTACATTCCTGATTAACTCCCTGTTACTTTCTCCAGTTGATTGACCTACTCTCCTCAAGCCCCCAGTCTGTTTAACCTCTTCTTTCCCCTTGTAACTCTGCATGGAATTTACAAATAACCCTTTCTTAGGTTGTTCCTTAATCTTTGAGACCCTCTCCACATTTGGAACAGGTGGAGCTTCAAAGCAAGTGGACACTTTAGCATGGCGAGGTGAAGGCTCCTTACGTGGAATCCTGGAGTGCCTCCTTGCCAATTTTTCATTAATCAATTTAAGCTGTAGTTTTCGATGATCTTGTATATTCTGTGCCATAATGATACCAATTTGAGACAGAGTAGGTGTTTGTTCATATCCTTCTTCCTTCGCTACCACATTAGATTCCTTGACTGGAGGCTCAACATCTGATCCACCATCAGCTACCTGCGGAGAGTTGACATTAATCTCTGTTGTCAAATCATTCTTGGAGTCAACCGTTTCTCTATCCAATGCACTGCCAAAATTCTGTAGGTTACTAATAGCTGACTCAGCCATGGCCTCATCGGCTGCTCTTGCAGCGTATCTATCCATTCCACCACCATCACCTACACACATGTACACACACACACACACACACACACACACACACACACACAGGTACAGTAAAATTTGCAAGGCTAGATCTCATGAGGACAAAATTATATATTACATAATAATAATGTTCAATTTAGTATTTAAAAAAAAATTGAATACTATGATTAGGCCCTCCCAAAACCCTCAGGCTGTACCTAAATAGGTGGCCCCACCTTCTTTGCTGCCCATCAGTTGATGCTGTGTAGCTATCATCTGTTCCACCAGCTGCAGAGCCCTTATCTTCTCCATCAGGCCTGATTTGTTTGGACATGAAGATGACCTGGCAAGGTGTTCTAACTCCAACAGAGAGGCTTCAGCAAGACTGACTGGCAGGCTAACATGTTCCTTTCTTGAGGAGACACCAGTTACACTAGAAGGCTGAAAGAATACATGTGATATATGGTGAGGGTGAGAGTTTGTGTGCAATAACTAAAGAACATGCTTCACTCTGATGAATTGTTATCTTCATCTTAAAAACTACAATTGGTCAGAGATAACTCCATGCACGACTTACTGTTAAAGTGATGTCACTGAGAGGGTGGATGGAAGTGAGGTAGTGAACCAGCACACGATGCTCACCCAGAGCAAAGGGGTACGGCTTACCGGGAGGGAACAACATCAACGAACTCCTCCTAATGCACCCGATAAAGTCACACCCAACAGTCACGCCCATCAGTGAAACTTGGAATTATTATTCTATTCAACTCACTTTTCCTCTTGCGTCACCTCCATCCCATCCAGTACAGTCAGAATGGGACACCAGAACAAGACATAAGGACGATAATCAAACCTGGACCATTCCCATACCACAACATTAAACTCTCTGCCATAATACTGTAGCTAGCTAGCTCACATTCTTGCTTCAGTAATGGAGACACAGGGATTACTCAATAATGAAAGCTCTTCTAAATGTGGAAGATTCCAAAAAAATGAGACCTTGACATAATAATAGCATTGGTAATTAGAGACACGCCATTTAGTATTTCCATTTTGTACATGCTTCTAATAATAGCAGACTCATTGGTGTTATTGCCAATGTGTACCTCATTCAAATCTGACACTTCATTCTCGGCCATAGATAGAGATGTTAAACCAGTTGGCAAACAGTGAGGAATACTGAAGGAAAGATCATTATTTTTAAGCAATTATTATCCAACTTACCTTTGAAATGTACTGATTGCATTGCCATGGAGCAGTAGGGTCTGGATATAAAAAAAACATGATTTACTCAACGTTGTGTAGCTTGGAAAGAGGAGCTGATACCTTAAGGTTGTGAAGAGGTGTAATGTCTGATAACTCTGTAATGCTGAGAGTTGGTATGTCAAAGAAGGAAGGAAAAACAATATTTATCTACATACCAATTCTCAGATAAATCCAAGTAGTTTAATTTACCACAGTTACTCAGTCCACTCATAGTCTGCAAGGAAACAAAGGGAGGGAGGGAGAGAAGAGGGAGGGAGGGAGGGAGAGAAGAGGGAGGGAGGGAGGGAGGGAGGGAGAAGAGGGAGGGAGGGAGAGAGAAGAGGGAGGGAGGGAGAGAGAGAGAGAGAGAGAGAGAGAGAGAGAGAGAGAGAGAGAGAGAGAGAGAGAGAGAGAGAGAGAGAGAGAGAGAGAGAGAGAGAGGAGAAGGAGGGAGGAGAGAGAGAGAGGAGAGGGAGGGAGGAGAGAGAGAGAGGAGAGGGAGGGAGGAGAGAGAGAAAGATAGGGAGGGAGAAAGGAGGAAGAGAAGGAGGGAAGATGGAGGGAGAGAGAGGGAAGGAGAAAGAGGGAGGGAGGATTACTAACAATAAAATTAGACATCATGTTACATACCTTGATACTGTTTCTTGCCAAACTGACCCACTGGAGGTTACTCAACTGGTCAAACCCGGCAATCTCAGATATGCTGTTCCCCTGGAGGTTAAGGGTCACCAATCTGGAGAGATGCTGGATAGCTTCAATCTTCACCATATTATTGTCCTGAGCAGAGAGCTATGGAGAGAGAGAGAAAGAGAGAGAGTCACCTGGTCTTGGTATACCAATGGACATTTTAACACCTGGATTAGTGCCAGGTAACGTTCTACTCCAGTCAAAGTGGAAAGATTATTGTTGTCTACATTCAGTACTGCTACTCCATTTGTTGGGCCTGGACAGGATACCTGTGATACCTTTCTCAGGCTCTGGTCTGCTCATTAAAAAAATAATGTAGTATAATATACCAGGTTAGCAGCTGCCCAAACCCACTGGCATTTTTATGACATGTTAGCTACCAGTCCACAATAGCCCTAGCAGCCCAGCTGTCTTACTTGTTGCATTTAGTATCATTTTTGCAGGTAATATCCCAGCTGAAGACATATTTTTTTCACCTCTAACATTCAAACAATTCTACTAAATGTAGCCCGCCAAATAACAAACCTACCTACCCAACCCAGAACCGGAACCGGAATCAAATGTAGACCGCTGAACCGGAATCGAATTTAGGTCACTGAACTAAAGATGGTGGAGGTTCTGCAGAACTATATCAATGGCGAGTTTGTGGCCTGTAGCAGGCATGTGGACAGCTATAATCCTGCAACAGGAAAGATCCAGCTAAAAATACCAGACAGTGGGAAGGAGGAGGTTCAGACTGCAGTAGAAGCTGCAAAGGAGGCCTTCAAAAAGTCAGTTACTATCTTAATACTGAGCCCTTTCCCTACACACTAAAAGGGAAGGGTCTGGAATTTAAAAAAAATCTTGGCACTCCAGCTTCTCAGCAGGCTGACCAATCAGATAGCTTGAAAGTACCATCTTTGCTAAGAGCTTGGCCAGCAGCTGGAGTGTCAAGCCTCTTGACTTTATCCTTCCCACATGGAAGAGGAAAACAGACCCTCTCTTTCCAATATGCCAGAGTGGAAGAGGAGGAGGGGTGTGGGAAGGGTGTGGAAATGAGACTGCATATCACATTATAACTGATGTATGTTCTCAGGTGGTCACAGACCACTCCCAGGGAGCGCTCCCAAGTGATGATGAAAATAGCTGATATTGTTGAGTCCCGATTGGATGAGTTTGCAGCTGCAGAATCCCGTGACCAAGGGAAGCCAGTCTGGTTGGCTAAGGCTGTGGATATACCACGACTCTGTCTCAACTTCAGATTCTTTGCTTCAGGAATACTCCACTTTATAGACACGTATGTGCATAGTTTCAACTTTCTGTTCTTCTCCGCCCCAAACATGATAATAACAATATAATGCAGTACAATGTCTGGATGGATATATGTGGCAATTTCACTGTCTGATGTGATAGCCAGAGTAAACCACAGTGATAAAGGCTCCTGATTATTTCTGTGCAAAGTATAGAGCATCTGACCTCTACAGCCTCCCTACAACGGACAGTAGACCTGATTCCAATGTGTCAGAGGTTCCAGTATATCTTAGTGTGAATTAACCTCTTAGATAAGGACAGCCCCCCTACAAGGGATAGTAGACCTGATTCCAATGTGTCCTTTATTCAGAAGTTCCAGTTATATCTTAGTGTGAATTAACCTCTGAGATAAGGACAGCCCCCCTACAAGGGATAGTAGACCTGATCCTAATGTGTCTTTATTCGGAGTACATGATTATTCAGGTCAACTCGATTGCCTGAGGTGGAAGCAACCAACTACACCTGCCAATCACCTGTGGGTGTGGCAGGCCTCATATCGCCATGGAACCTCCCTGTCTATTTACTGTCTTTCAAGATAGCGCCAGCCATTGCAGCGGGTTGCACTGTAGTGTGTAAACCAAGTGAACTGACCTCCCTCACTGCCTACATGTTGGCTAAAGTCATGAATGAAGCAGGCAAGGCAGGAAAGGGGTAGGGGAGAGATTGTGAGAACAGCAAGGGGGAGGGACTGTGGGAACAGTAGGGGGAGGAGCTATGAGAACAACAAGGGGGAGGGACTGTGGGAACAGTAGGGGGAGGGGCTATGAGAACAACAAGGGGGAGGGACTGTGGGAACAACATGGAGGAGGGTATATTAGTAATTCTTCTTTCCCCTGTAATCCACTAATTCTCATGAAAATTCAGGTCTCCCTCCTGGTGTTGTGAATATGGTATTTGGGGTGGGTCCCCGAGCTGGGGAAGCCTTGTTCACTCACCCTGATGTCCCTCTCATTTCCTTCACCGGTAGCACCATTATAGGTAGGCCCTGGTGGATTATGCTCAAAATTCTGCCTATTTTTCTTTCCTTCTATTCTCCTATTATTTACCTATTTTTCTTTTATTAATTTCCCAATTATGCTCACTAAAAAAAATGTCAACATAACACATTATGAATGAGATTTTCTATAGTTGTACTGTAGCATGACAGAAAAGTTTTATGTAATCTTCTAAAAAAGATTCTTGCTGTGGTGAAAATGCATTAGTTAGCATGGAAAACCACTCGTTCAGCAGCAGCTGATGATGGCTACACAGGTAAGACTAGTTAACAAGCTTGACTTCTTCAGAGAAGCTAGTACCTGGGTTTTCAGTCATGCTAGCTAACTGGCAGTATACAGCTACAAATTCAATTTAGTGTGGAGGTAGAGAAGACCCTCTAGAACCATCTGAGGTAAAAAAAATTTTTTTTGTTAATTCAATTCATTTTTTGCTAGCAAAACTTCATTAGGCCATAGTGTAAATTACATTATTGCGCGAAAAGGCACGTTTTCTCAGATCCTATCACATAGTGTAGTGAAAGGGTTAAAATTCCACGTGACTCTAGACAGCGAAAAAAAGTCTTCAGCTCCTGCAAAAATGATACTAAATGCAACAAGTAAGACAGCTGGGCTGCTAGAGAGGGCTATTGTGAACTTGTAACTAATGTCATAAAAATGCCAGTGGGTTTGGGCAGCTGCTAACCTGGTATATTATACTACATTATTTTTTTAATGAGCAGACCAGAGTCTGAAAAAGGTATCACAGGTATCCTGTCCAGGCCCAACAAATGGAGTAGCAGTACTATCTATGGCCGAGAATGAAGCGTCAGATTTGAATGAGGTATATACACATTGGCAATGCTTGACTAAAACCAATGAGTCTACTATTATTAGAAGCACGTGCAAAATAGAAGCTTTAACTCTTTCATGGGTAGTAGCGCATTATTATTACGCTTGCGTGAACCCCCCCCCGCTTTTGGGCGGTAGCGCATTGCTGCAGGTTTTCATTGCAGCATCAGTTTAAACCACTGTTTCTCGGACTTAACAGTATCTTTATTCTATCATGGAAGCTACACCTAGTTTTAGGTACCTACCCTCCAGCCCTGAGTTTCTGCTGGAATATCTTGACGCTATTCTTAGCGACGATTCTGACGACTTCGACTGTATGTCAGTGAACAAGACATTTAGGACGAGGAAGCCAGCTTCCACACTGCTTCCTGGTCCACACCCCACGAGCAAGTTGGAGACACACCTCTCATAGAAAGTACAGTAGTTGAATCAGAGACACAACCCACACCAAGTAAGCTACACTCTAGTTATCCCTTTCCCAATACACACATAAATAATGTTATCATGTAATGACATTAAATTAATAACAAGACACTACTATTACTACGTATTCAATTTCACCACCACCCCCAGGCCTCAACATACATGGAAAGGAAGGAACTTCTTGTGGACTCTTCTTCACACCTGAAGGGATAATATAATATTTACAAAGCTCTCTCTATGCTCAACAAAAACACCACACCCACAGAGAATACTTAAAATGTCACCCCCATGCACGTGCCCATGACTGGATCAGGAACCCAATGAAGAGGAGTGAAATTGAACCCTTGCTTGCCATTTTCCTTACAATGGGTATATTGGGGTTTCCTACTTTGAGGTTACAGTCCTTGAAATGTAATGTACCTCAACATTGTCCAGATCTTACTGGAGTACTAAGTGGCCATTAATAGTAACTCAACATTCAGTAACATCATGTCTGGCAGACGATTTGAACTTCTGATGTCCTACTTACACCTTAATGACACTACCCAGATGCCAGATAGATCAAGTCCCAATCACAATAAACTGTACCCTGCTCGTCCTTTCTTTGATAGAATCGTCACAGCCTTTAGGGAAGCATATACACCATCCAGGGAAATAGCAATAAAAGAAAGCATAATAGGATTCAAGGGGAGGTTGTCCTGGATACAATGTATGCCAAAAAAACCCCAACCAAGTGGGGAATAAAAGCCTGGGTATTGGTCGACTTCAGAACTGGCTATGTCCACAATTTGCAACTTTATTCTGGTAATTCAATTGTTGTTCCTGTACAGGTAATAAGTAATGTCATCAAAAATATAGGCAAAGACAATGATACACCAGTGAAGGGGCTGGCCCATAGAGTGGTGCTGTCACTCTCCCTATTTCATCCTCTTTTTCCTAGTTTCTCCTCTCCCTCTTTCTGATTACTAAGATATTTACCTGGCTAGCTACAATAATCAAACTAGCTAGCTACATAAATTAATAAATAGCTATCTAATTCATCTAGATAGCTATCTACCCAATCTAGTTAGCTAGTAGCTACCTATAACTATATACTGTACCTCAATTTTGAAATGAAGCTGTTCAGGTGTTCGAAGAAGCAAGAATTTTCTGTCTAAATAATTAGCAAACTAGTTAGTAAAGCTTTTACTACATATGAGAGCAGACTCGCCCAATAAAGATCGACAAGATGAAACCAACATGCAGTTCTTTCCGTGCTTCAATTAGAATAATTTTTATGAGTCATCAATAGTGGGTATAGATAACTTAAGAGTTACTAGCAGCTAGCGAGGAAGAAGTTATCTCTGAGGTTAGATCTACTCTATTGCTGCCTTGCCAACCAGCGCTTAGCTCTTTCCAAGCGAAAGTGGTGTAAGGAAGCTTTGATAACTCAAACGCTTGTGTTTTTTGTACTAATAACATCATTTCGAAGCTAAGAATATATGTTTTAGGCTTCCTTGACTGTTCTAAGCATAGAACAACTAACTACTGATGTTGCTATGCAGTGCAGAGGCTGTTGAAATGCCTAAAGCTAAGCCGATAAAAGACTGGAGGTCATTGTTGAAAAAGATTAAATTTTAGCCGCCCTGGGGGCCGGGTGCGTGCATTATTATCTATCCGTGAAAGGGTTAATGGACTCGATTACCCGGGGCCTTTTGGCTATGGGGAAAGAGATCTCTCACCATTAGGGTAAGTTAATCTCAGTGTTTGAGTTTCCATTAATAATAACACACCACAGTGGAAGTCCTGGGGGTATGACGTTCCACCCTTTCAAGAAACGGAGAAGCTGGATCACAAAATTGCATGTAAGTAAATCTTATCGTATTCTCACTCATAAAATAACTCGATCTCACTCATTCCATAGGTGATGTGGGAGTGCAGTGGCTGACTGTAAACCTGAAATATTGTTATTTGGCACAATTTAACATTAACCCTCTGACCGCGCTACTATTTTAATTAATTACACCTAAAACGCGCGGATGGCGTTAATTGAAGTTGTCTAATTTTTAGTAAGATGGCTGTAGGCTCTTTGACTATGCCCATGAGTGATCTCGGGAGATGTGGGAAGGTAGGCTATTGAAAACTGGATCCTAGCAACCACAAAACTCTAAGGTAAGCTTTAGCTAGCTAATTTTGTCGGGTGAACTATCTAGACAGGCTAGCGTAAGCTAACTGTAATGGCTGTGCACAAGGGGAAGTAAGCTGTAGTAGAGCTAGCTAAACTAAAATGGAAGGTTGTGCTACCTGATATTGGGTGCTAACCATTGTTTATCACCTTATTAGCTACAAAAGTTGCTAGTTGATCTTTAATTAGAAACAGTCTAGCTAATGCTTTGTTCATAACCTTTAGCTACTGTCTTGTTATTTGTAATTGGAGAACAATACTGTCTTGAAATTTGTAATTGGAGGACAATAAACTGTCTTGTAATTTGTGGCTGAATAGAAAGCATGATCCTAGATAGCTAGCTACTCAGATACCTGTCTGATAAGCCCAGCAAGGTGCTAGTTAGTTGTAGGGCTGAAACTAAGCTATATACACATATATAATCTGTTTTTCTATTTTTGTATAGGTCAGTGGACATGGACCATGACAAAGATAAATTGAAGGGTCATTTTCATTACATTCATCCATATAATAATCATTGTATTCTTCAATATCCTTCAAAATCATTATCAGCATCTTCACAAGTTGGCTTAACACTTAAGGATATCAGTGGCTACGGCACCTAGGGTGAAAATATGTTAATTAACCTCAGCATGGGGTGTCACACTACAGCTCCGCCTGGCTAGACTAAGTAGTAGAGCCTGTGCAGTTAGCTGTGTAAACGTTTATAATGAGTAGTTAATTGGCATATTTATATGCTCACCGCGGCAAGGGGTAGTTTAATTAACGCATATATATATGCGGGGCGCGGTCAGAGGGTTTTAACTATGTCCTCTCAGTCATGATTAGAATGCCAGGTTTTTCAAAAGCTGCTTTAAGTACACTGGTGTTTTGAGATAACAACGGAAATGACATTTATTAACCAATTAGCATGAAGTGGTTGATGTTTGATGCTTTAACCCTTTTGCTACACTAATTTTGGAATTTTTTTTGATTCGGCATTGGTCGTCACTAGGCGCCGGCGCCCCAGGCAGCAAAAGGTCGCGCAGGTCAGCGTGACGTCATGCTGGCGGCTAGCAGATCAAGGCAGAAAGAATGAGCTCCTTGGAGACTCTTGCTGGCCTGCTTATGGCCTCTCTCACACCGACGATCCTCTACGGCACTGCCCCATGCACTATGCCACTCTCCTTTTCTTTTCATTTTTTTTTTTTTTTTAAAGTCCAGTCAACTATGGAATAAGTTCAGGTTACATCCTTGGAGCTATGAGAGACAGAGCATCCACCATTAATGTAGCCATGCAGACGTTGAAAGTTATTTATCCATCTGTAGTGGACATTGGGTGCTTTTCACAGACGATTGACCATGTTGGCGGGAACTTTAAAACACCAATTCTTAGTGATTTTATCACACCTTGGCTGCTCCTGTCTTCTCATAGCCCAAAGACTAGATTACTTTGGAAAACTCAAACTAATAAAAGTATGAAAAGTTACAGCACAACACGTTGGTGGAGCAAGTGGGAGGTAATTAAAATGATAATGACGTATTTTGGTGACATCAAACCCTTTTTAGATGCCCATGAAGACATTGGCCCTGCTACTAGACCAAAGTTGCTGTCTATTTTGAATGATCCCCAGAAATTGGCTCATTTAAAGGTTGAAATTGCAGCAACAGTGGACTGGGGGGAGCCGTTTGTTAAAGCATGCTATTATCTTGAAGGGGATGGGCCTCTTGCAGTTCACTGCTATGAAGCAATTGAAAGGGTGCTAGCATCTATTCATACTGAGCATATACCAAATGTTACAGCAATTGCCATGTCTATAACTGGCAAGCCTGCATTGGACCCCTCAACTCAACAGTGGATTACATATGCTAGAAGCTGTGCACAACCTGGATTGGACTATTTCCTAAGACAGCTAGGAACTAGTTTGAAGAATAGCATATCAGTATTCAAAGCAGCTCGGTTATTCTCTCCTCAGCAAATACACACAATGAAACCTACAGCTTCTACTGCAGAACAAGAACTCGCCCTGATCCCCTTTCTCAATACTAAAGAGGAACTGGATGCCTTGAAAAGTGAATTGCCAGCTTACCTTGCTCGGGCTGCTGACTTAGATCCAGATTTTAGTCCCCTTGAGTGGTGGAAACTAAATTCTACTGAGCTCCCAAAGTGGTCTGCTGCTGCTACTAAAGTGTTTCTTTTACAGCCTTCTTCAGCAGAGCGTATTTTCAGCCTACTAAAAGCATCATTCGGGGAACAGCAAGACAATAGTCTCCAAGACTATATAGAGGCATCACTTATGTTGCAATATAATAGCCGTTAACTTTGATTATTAGCAAATTTTGAAGCACAATTTCGGGAATAATGGGCAACATTTGGGGAATAATAGGCACAAATTTTGGGGCACTGCTCAAAAGCATAATAGGTCAAAATTGGAGCATATTTCCCTCAAGCCTAAAAATTACACTCTTCTGGGAGCGAAAGGGTTAATGCATTTGTTAACACGCATGCGCAATCAATTGCCATGTTGTTAAAAGATGGCAATTATAATACAAATGAGGTACAAGAATGTTTGGATAATAGAGTAGCTGCGGAAGATATCAAAGTAGACCTTAACCCTTTCGCTCTCAAAAGAGTGTAATTTTACACACTTTTCAACCGTCCGTTACTCGGACCCGTCGGCACCAGGACGTCCTCCTACCGCCAACCTTTGACTGTCGGCATCGGAAGTCAGAACAATGGGTTGTGGTCCGTCAGTTCTCAGATGTTTGACCACAGGGAGGAGCTGCCTTTGATCTTCTTTGATGTTCGCTTTATATGAGACCACACTAATCAGTTCTCTTGCAACCTTCTTCTCCTGTAAGACTTTTTGATAGCATTTGCATACGAACTGAACTAAACGCTGCTGTATTTTCCACTCATCATTTACAAACCGCACTACAATGGCAAGAGCTTCTCCTATTCTAGAGGTGCCATCAAAAATTATAGATACATATTTATTTTTAATCTCTTTAGTAATACAAGTTTCCTCTTGTTTAAGAATAAATGGTATATAGTCATTTAGGTTACGTCGGTCTGTGAGACGAAAGGCACTTTCTTCAAGGATATCTCTAAATGCACTAACTTTATTGAGAGGGATACCAGCCCTTAAAAAGGCAGTAACCACTTTTACTCTGTAGATTTGTTGTTCTTTAGGGAGTGTTTCTCCTACAAGAATTATGCTGTTGTAGCTGCTTAGCCAGATCACATTCTCTAGCCTCTTTTAGCATTAGTTTCTCTTTACTTTTACAATGCTTTCCACTTTGTATGTGGTTATGTATAATACTTCTTTTTGTGCTTAGTTGCTCTCTACATGCCAGGCAAAACAAGTGGCCCCTGGAAACTGTTAAATTTTCATTCTTGAATTCTCTTACTCATTGACTTGGTGTTACACCCTTTGGATCTGATGCCAAGCTACCACGACAAGCACGTTTTCCAGTAGGTGGCTTGTTACACTGAATTTTCCTAGTGCGTGAGATATCAGCCGGTCTTGGGCTCTTTAGCCTATCTAAGAGTGACACAACTTGCTTGCTAGAATCTTCTCCAGACTCTATTACTTCCTCCTCTGTATCAACAGCAGCAGTCTCTACCTCTGTGGAGCTTAGAGGATACTCAGAACTAGAACTACTACCTGCATCCATTAGTTAGTCATAAATGAGAAGCAGCTGCAGATCCATGTGACTACATGTGAATCATGTGATCTTTACTACAATAACTAGCTTTATAGTGTACAGTGGTGGCTGGCCCTGCCCATTATGCTCAAATTCCTGCCTATTATTCCAGCATTATGCTCAGAGGTGCCTATTATTTCCATTTTTATGCCGGCATATTTCCCTCAAGCCTAGTAATTTTACACATTTTTTCAACCATCCGTTACTCGACCCGTCGGCACCAGGACGTCCTCCTGCCACCAACCTTTGACTGTCGGCATCGGAAGTCAGTACAATGGGTTGTGGTCCATCAGTTCTCAGATGTTTGACCACAGGGAGGAGCTGCCTTTGATCTTTCTTTGATGTTCACTTTATATGGACTTTAAAAAAAATACAAAAAAGTTAATCAGAACAGTCAGTGCACTTGTATATATTCTTGACTGTAGCTGATACCTACACAAATACAGTGTAACCACCTCTCACAAACTTCACAAGAAACCCAGTTTGAAGCATGGGGGTGGGTGACTGCAGCATTTCCTGAAACATTCTGCAGGGGGGATGGGGGAGTTAGCTAAATAAAAGAATTTGGAAATAATTATAATCACAAACCTGTTTCTTTTTGCTTCTCCTCCTTCCTCCTTTTTCTGAGCTCGGTTTCCTTTTGTTTCTCTTCCTTTTTCCGCTCTTGTTCTATCTGGCGTTGGAGCTTCCGCTCAGCAACCTCTTTTGCTTTCTTTTCCCTTTCCTGCTTCTTTCTTTCTCGATCCTGTTGTCACTGTAACTTCAATTTTGCAGCTTCTTTTTTTTTAAGGGCTTTCTCTTCAATCATTTTCAAACACTCGGGACCAGTGAGTACTCTAGCCTGTCATGTAGAGGTCATGGATAATGGACAGTTCAGACACATACCCAAGGGGGTCCTATTTAAAGGGAGAGGGTTTTTTTACTGAAGAGGTGTGACTTACATAATAATATAGTGTATTAACTGAAAATGGAATCCCCCCATGGCCCATCGGACAGTGGAGGTGGGCTTCATATGGAGATACTACTGCCTGGTGCTAGAAAATAAAACAAGCATACCCCTGTTTTTTTTTTTTTTTTTTTTTTTTGCTCTTGCTGAATCTTTCTTTGCAGGAGGGTCAGGTATAACCAGAAACTCAGACAATTTTGAATGGGATACTGAAGGAAGAGAATTCTCAGGGGAAGCATTATCAGCCGACAACTCTGGAGATTCGTTACTAAGGGAGATGGGTGCATCTTGAGTAGTAGAGTCACTGGTAGGGGACAATCCATTAGACTCAGCAAAAAGCTGGGTTCTTAAGCTCCTGGGGTGTGAACTCTCAAACACTGGATGGTTGAGTTTGGGGTCCTTCTATGTGTAAATTTCCTTACAGTATTCTTATAGTATATTACAGTAATCTTATTTTATAGTCAGTAATCTTATTATATATTATTGAATATTACAAGTATATTACAAATGACATAATGTCGAGGATTTACACATAGAATCACCCTGAGTTTGACCCATTGGTTGTAGCGATCATCGTGGGTTAAATCAAATCCTTCCTCATAGCGATGTTTATATAGTTATACTTCCTCCTCGGTAAACTATGCAACTCCCCACCGTTGACCAATGTTGGTCAACAAAGTGTTCTATTAACTATAATAACGATAACTCACACAGAGTAGTCAGAGTCCTGTTCATAAAGTGCAATAGCTTGGTTTTGCATCTTTGCCTTAATGGCTGCAACTCTCCTTGGACGTTCTGTCATTTCGTTGGCTTCACAGTCTTGTTCAGTGTTCAGATTTTCTTGAGACAGTATATTTTCTTCTTGAGACAACTCCTTTGTCTTTTTAATCTCTAATGGGTACAATAGTTGTAGTGGTCGTCGCATGAGCCTTCCATTTCCAACCTTCACTGTGGCACTTCTAACTTGTCCATCCCTACCAGTTATAAGTTCTTGTACCAGTGCAACTTTCCAAAATCCTCGAGGCTTGGTTTCATCATGAACAATAACTACATCACCTATGTCCAAACAATTTGAGACGTTTGTCCTTCCATTGTGGCGATGGGTATTTCTAAGTTCAAGAAGGTACTCTTCACGCCAGCGTCTCCAATAGCTGTTCATGATTCGGTTGAGGTAGACCATTCTCTTGGTCAAATGTTTAGGTCCAGAATCCTCATCTATTTCTTTATAAATTACTGAATCTGGTATGCTGAGTAATCGTCTTCCAGTAAGAAAGTGAGCAGGAGTAAGTGCTTGGTCAAGATCATCTGAAGTGACATAAGTGAGTGGTCTGGAATTTATCACTGCTTCGACTTCAATCACCATAGTAGCAAGTTCATCATAGGTTAATCTAGCTCTTCCAATCATTTTCTTGAGACATCTTTTGGTCATGCGTACTAGACGTTCAAAAATTCCACCCCACCATGGTGCTCTCTCCAGATTAAATCTCCAGTTGACTCCATTGTTGCTAAGATACTGAGTGATATCTTCATGACTCATAATACTTTTAATCACTTTCGCTCCCGCCTTAAATGTCTTGCCATTGTCAGAGACGAACAAACTTGGTAAACCTCTTCGAGAAGAGAAGCGCTTGAGACATCGTATGAAGGAAGATGTAGTCATGTCTTGTACGACTTCCAGATGTACTGCTCGAGTAACACAACATGTGTACAGACAAATCCAAACCTTTCCACTCAAATCATTACTAGTCTTAATATAAAGAGGACCTGCAAAGTCCACTCCAGTGTGAGTGAATGGTGGAGCTTCTTCCAGTCGGAATTTTGGTAAGGGTGATGGTGGTGGTCCAGTGAGAGCCTTCACTTCAAACCTTCTGCAAGTGACACACTGACGTATGATCATTCGCACAAAAGCTCTTCCTTTTACTATCCAGTATCTGGATCTAACTTCAGTCAGGGTATCTCTGACTCCATTGTGAAGGATGCGCTCGTGAGCTCTTCTCACGATCAGCTTGGCTAAGTGGTGATTTCTAGGAATGATGATGGGATGTTTCGTGTGATAAGGCAAGTCTGCATTGGAAAGACGTCCTCCACATCGCCATACTACATCTTGATCTTGGAAGAGATCAAATTGTTTCTTGTAATGTTGAAATGAGCTTTCAAGCATCAGTTGTTTCTGTGCTTCTTTTATCCATAAAGTTTCTAGCTCCTGAGTGCTTAAATCAGTTGTAGTGTTGTTAGGTCTTTTCTTTAGGAAATTAATGAACTTGATGACATATGCTGTGACGCGTAATAGCTTCTGTATTGAGCTAAATCTTGTGCAATCAATGATGTTGCTGAGGCCAAGGCTACTATTTGTGTTTAGTAAATAATTGGTTATTCTTGTCTTGTCCTTGACTCTTAATTCCTCTTCACATTCTGATGGCATGGGAAGTACTTGAGACTGATCTGTCTGGTCTGTAGAAGTAACTTCTCCTAACCACCCTGGCCCATTGATCCACGTTGCTATGAAAGCAGAAAATTCAGCAGGAGTAAAGCCTCTTGATGGAAAGTCAGCAGGGTTGACCTTCCCCGGACAATGATGCCAGCAATTTGGAGGAAGTAGCTTCCTGATCTCTACAACTCGATGTTGTACAAACTGTTTCCAGACACGATCCACCCCAATGATCCAGTAGAGACACACTTTTGAATCAGTGAAGCAAATTGGTTGAGAAAGATTTAACTCTGATTTCAAACTTGCCGAGACATTATTCATCAGTCGAGCTAATAGCAAAGCTGACAGTAACTCCAAACGAGGAATTGTTTGGGCTTTTAAGGGTGCAACTCTAGTCTTTGAGGCGATGAAAGTGATATACTTTTCCATGGGTGTCCTAGCTTCTAAGTAGATAACAGCGGCATAGGCTCTTTTGGAGGCATCACAAAATCCATAGAGGGTGTGCGTGTAAGCTTCAGCAGGAACTCCCTTCAACAAATATCTTGGAATAGACAGTGATGAACTGGAGGCTAATTCCGTGACCAACTTCTTCCACTTGTTCAGTAACTCTCCGATTAATGGTTGATCCCAGTCCATCTTCTTCTCACACAAATCTTGAAGTAGTATCTTGAACTTGACTACAACTGGTGTAAAGAAACCTATTGGATCATAGAAACGACCGACAATGCTGACAATGTTGCGTTTGGTTGGTGACAAGGTGATTGCTTGTTGTGCAATGTCTTCAAGTCCAAAGCACAATTGATCGGTGTTCTTGTTCCATCTGACTCCTAGCACCTTCTGTTCACCTGGCTTCACCAACTGTGCTTGACCCAATGCAGTCTTTGTGTAGGTTTCTTCGGAGTTGCTAGGTGAGGGTGCACTCAAACCTTCTTTCTCGTCAATTTTCTTCTGAAGAGTTGGTGAATTTGTGCTAAACTTTCGAAGATTGAATCCACCCTTTCTCAAAATTTCCTTGGAATCAATAAATAACTCATATGCTTCTTCTTCATTTTGTGCTCCAGTAATGATATCATCGACGTACATTGACTTGGTCAAACGTCTGACTAATTGTGTGTTTGACTGGGTGAACAGGCTCAAGTGATGTTGCAGGGTTGCATTGAGTAGAAATGGGCTTGATGAAACTCCGAAAACAACTCTGGTAAATCTATACGTATGGAAATCTGGAGTCTCACTGTTGAAATCGGTTATCCACAGGAATCGAAGTGCATCTCTATCTTCTTCAGTAATGTCTGCAATCAAGGCTATTGGGTAGGTGCGAAATCTAAGTAAAATGTCCAAAATTCTTTGTTCAAACTTTGGACCAATGTGTAGGCAGTCATTTAAAGAACATCCTGAAGATTTTGACTTTGCTGATGCATCATATACTACACGAACTTTCGTCGTTTCTCTGTCTTTCTTCACTACAGCATGATGAGGCAAATAATGTGTCTGACCAATAATTCCAATGTTTTTGGAATCAACTTCTTCAATAATTCCTTTCTGTAACTGTGTCTTGATTATATTGTCATAATCTTGTAACACTTCTTTATCTTGCCTTAACCTACATATGAGGCTATTCAGGCGCTTCTTGCTTAGGTCAAAATTGCTTGGTAGTGGAGGATCTCCTTCTTTCCATGGCAGTGCAACTTCATAACGGCCTGCCTTAAACTGAATTGTTTTCGTGAACTCCTCAAGCACCGAACTATCTGGGGTACTAATACCTAGTGATTCAAGATTCCAGAATGAATGTAGAACAGCGTCTAAATCTTCTGGCTGTTGTAGATAGGTGTTAACCTTTAAAACATGGGTATTGAGAAAACTAAAAATAGACTTCTGCTTGTCTTCCTTTGCAACGGCTCCTGAAAGAATCCATCCCACTCTTGTGTTAATGGCTACTGGTCCCTCTTCACCCCGATAAATTTCACCAGTAGCAAACTTCCAGTAATAGTTGGATCCAATAAGAAGATCCACCTCCATTGAATCACCATCTTCTGAGTAGTCAGCTAAATCAAGATTGGAAAGGTGTCGATAGGTTTCCTTGCAAAACTCAATTGGTTGCGATGTCAATGGTTGACAGATAACTGGAACTGAAAATAGTTCCAAATCTTCATTTTCTCCATCGTTGGTAGCAATTCCAACTTTCACAACATCATAATTTTGTGTTATTGGTTGTTGTGATCCAAAAGTCATGACAGACATTTCCTGTTGGCTTACAGGATCCAGGTTAAGTGAAATTTTCTTCTCCTTTGTGATGTATGATTGTTGACTTCCAGTGTCGAAAACGGCTCTCGCTTTTGTCAATTGCCTTGGATTCTTCGGATTGTAAATTTGAACTGTGGCTGTCTGTAGTAGAACCGCATTCTTGGCTCCAACAAATAGTGATGTACCAGGTTTGTATGCATTTGCAGTAGGGTTGAGTCCTGATGTTGAAATAGGAGCTTGGGTCGGCAAAATAGAAGTAGTGGTCGGTGGATTCAGCAGAGTAGGAGGAGCAGAGCTGGTGTTGTTGTTTGAGGTTGAAATCTCTATGCCTTCAGATCTACTACAAATGGCAGTGTGGTGTCTACCATTGCATTTAGAACACTTCATCCTTGAACGACACTCTCGACTAATATGCCCCTTTCTCAAGCAGATAAAACAACGACCAGATCTCTTGATGGCTTGTTTGCGATCTTCAACTACCTTCACACTATGGCAATTTTCTGGCTGATGTGATTTGTTGCAAAAGCAACATTGAACTACATTGCTCTTTGATAGTAAAGTAGCTGCAGAGCCAGGCTCCTTTGATCTCCTCTTTGTGCTACTGCATGCATAGGAGGAAGTACGCTCTCTTGCTTCCACTTCTTGTAATAAGTCATCTAATACTTCTTCTAGTTTCCATTCATCTTCTCCAATTTTTCGTCCAATAATTAAGCGTAGCTCATCGGGAAGTTTGCTAATCACAATCGGACAGAGGAGAGTGCTGTATGTTCCTGATTCAACTCCTAGACTCTTCAGGCTGCGGATATTTGATTCCAGCATGTCATAAAGATGACGAAGGGATTTTGTGTCATTGTTTGAGGTCACAGCTTCTAAAGACATCAGAGTGTCCATGTGTCTGGTAATTATTGCCTGTTTGTTACCATAACGCTTTCTTAGTAACGTAATTGCTTCTGTGTAGTTGGTGGCAGAAAGCGTCAGGCCCGCAATTGACTCTCGTGCACTGCCCTTTAGTAGTGTACGTAAGTAGTTAAACTTGTCAACGTTAGTTAGAGCACTGTTTTGATGTATTGCTGAATCAAACGAGTCCCAAAAGGACGTTCACATGGTTAAATTACCGTCAAAAGTTGGCATGGTAAGCTTACACACGATGCTCTCGAGTTATAGTATCCATAGACGAAGAAGGTGTTACAAAAGGTGATGAAGAGGCAGATGCAGAAGATGATGCTTCAATAGCCTTGTTTAACTTCGCCATTCCATAAAAAAATGCTTACTTTATATTCATCACATCGTACAATTTCTTCCTCTATTTCACTTTCTTCAGTGAGGTTCAGTATTTCACTGTCTAGTGTCTCAATCTTTTCTTCTAAAATCATTTTCAATTGTGCAAATTTTGGAAGGTCCTTGTTTTCAGCAGCTAACGAAGGATCAATTTGGTTGAGCATTGTAGTGGTTGCAGCTCTGTGGCCTGCCCTTATCCTCTTCTTTCGCTCAATTCCTTCAGCTGTTGTCGACATAACAAATCCGTTTTCCGTTCTTGGTTGCGAAGTATTATTTTGTTTTCCGTTCTAGGTTGCTAAGTATTCAAAACTATCGTTATAGCTCGAAGCTATTCCTTGTTGCTAAGTTGCAGTTCAATTCTTTTCAGTGGTAAAATTTCCTTCCAAAATTTTTAGCGAGTCTACACTACCAATTCACATCCGGCTCGAAGGACCATGTGACGGACTCTTTTCTTGTTCTTGTGAACTGGTAACGAAAAACCTTAAAAGCTATTCTCGCTATCTTAAAACCTGTTTATGCGAAACTAATGCGCAACAGCAATGCACAATAATTTCAACTTTTGCACAACTAATCATGTGATACATGATGTGAATAAATAAATGATAATGATGATACTTTACCAGTACTGATGATAAATAATAATAATAATAATAGTCTGTAACAACTAGGGGGGGAAAATGGCATGTAATGTATGCCTCTCTTCTTTGCTAATGCAGCAGTAGGAGTGCCATGGTCATGTGGCCGCTCCCCAGGCAGAACAATGGCATATCGATTAACTGGATATACACCAGTAGTTTGAAATCCTGACACAATTGTTTGAGGTGTCATGGCTTTGTACCATGCCGTTGCAAAAAGTTGAGAAAAAGTGTAAACAGTGACTATCTTACCAGGGTTTTTGGACATGTAATGGTCACAAGCCTCATCCCAGTATGACTTGAGAACATGGAAACAGCTGGCATCCAATGGCTGACTGACGTGTGTAGAATAAGGCGGTAAACAAAAGACAACTCCATTGTCACATGCCTGACGTATAAACTCTGGACAGTAATGAGACGAATGTCCATCTAATAATAATAGCAAGGGACGAGATTTTGGAGCATATTCCAGGAAGTGGTTAAGGAACCAATCACTAAAAAGTTCTGAGTCAATCCAACCACTTGAAGACAGACCATATATAGTCCCTTCTACTTCACCCTTTGTCAATTCCGGAGTTAAATTTTTACGATTAAATATTACCATTGGTGGCATGACAAATCCTGAAGCACTTACACATGCTAGCACAGTTATGTTCATCTTGTTGCCTGATGTAACTACGTTCACATGTTTCTGGCCTCGAACAGCAATCCTTTTGCCAGGACAATGCTGCAAAAGAATTCCTGACTCATCTAAATTGAAAATACGACTGGAAGTCAGGCTATTCTTTGACAAAATATCTTCAAGTAAGTCAAAATACTTGTCAATAACCACACGATTAGTACTTGCTGCCCATACATAAGATAGGGATTCACCAGTACAGAGAGTCAAATTAGGATGTCTGACGGAACCGATCCCACCAGCCATGGCTGACAGTAGCATGATCAACCTTGAGCTTTTTAGCCACAGTAGCTCCCACTATAGCCCTTACTTCTCGAATTGATTTGGCATACCCAACTTCAGCACAGCCACCTAACTAACTCTTCTTCTTCCTCATCATCCAAGTATCAGTATCTTGGAGCACCACCCATTGCCCCAGGCAAAACTTTCCACCCAGGTAGGTGGTCATGTAAAGTGGGTTTTGGCACATTAAATTCCGCCTCCTGACTAGAGAACCATTGGAAACTTCCCTCGGGGCGTTTTCCACATTAGCTTCAGTCCACTGTTTTCTTCAGGAAACTGGCTTGGCAGGTTCACTTAGCGGTGGAGGCTCTCTGCTAGCACTTCAGTAAATTCTACTTCTAATAGGTAAACAAGACTCCTGTGTGTTAAATTACAAAGTTTATCTTCAATTATCGCTTAGAGTGCGAATATCTTACTGTCGGCGTCTATTGTCATAATAATCATACATTAACATTGTAATCGTCCCTTTACCCCACTATGTTGTTTTTTTGTTTTTGCACATGCTCAGTGTTCATTCTTTGATAATTGATAAATTTTGACAAAAGACATAACTAGCTAAATATCCAATCTGATCTAACACAATCCCATCAGGAGTTGCAGCAAGCCAGTTACTGTCTGCTGATATGAATATTCCACAGTCTTGTACACTTAAGTTGGGATGATTATTCCGTTGTTGGTGAGTAATATAATCTTGTCTTGCTGTTGCTTCCTTTTCTAAGCCATAAATTGTGGCTTTGTTGCCTTTAAATGTAGAGTATAGCAATTCATGTACCTTCTTGCTCCTCTTTGTTTTTGTTCTCATTTTTGCTATTCCTCCAACATTTGATGCTGTTATCCGTTTCCTTCGTTCAATCTTCCACTGATCAGAATCAACTTGATTCCTTGTTAGATATTCTAGTTCTCTTGCAGTTTCTCTAGTGACTACCACCTTCGTCTGGAAAAATTCTTCAAGATGCTCTGGTGAAACATCATCTATGACTTCTTCAGGTGAGATACCGTCATCATGCCTACAATATGCTCTTTGAGCTGTAGCTGAATTATCATCAAGTTTGGCATATTTACTTCTTCTTCTACTTTCCTTGGCTTCAGTTGTTGCTTTTCTCTTCCTGTCTTTGTTAAGAGTCATAGCAGAATTTAAATGTTGATTTTAATTCTTTAAGATGCTCTGGTGAAACATCATTTATGACTTCTTCAGGTGAGATACCGTCGTCATGCCTACATTATTCTCTTCGAACTGTAGCTGAATTATCATCAAGTTTGGCATATTTACTTCTTCTTCTACTTTCCTTGGCTTCAGTTGTTGCTTTTCTCTTCCTGTCTTTGTTAAGAGTCACAGCAGAATTTTCTGTGGTGCCTGTAAACACTTTGTTTGGGGAAGAATTGGTCATCTCTTTCCACGTTTGTGGACTCCATTGATCTCCCATGTTGTGCCTTAAACCGGCTCCCATACAGCGATGCTGCCATGATCCACTCTGTGACCGATTGATGACTTTCCCCCCGTCAAATTTGGACCGTACATGTATCCAGCTTTCAGCTAGATTTGTTGTTTCATTGCTTAATAGTTGTCTTGCCTTCCCAACAAGCCTGCTGAGCAGAGACTGGATATCATGATAGAGTTCATTAGTTGGTATAAGTCCACCACATCTGACTTCAGCTTCTATTGTAGGACATTCTACAAGGGTTTCTCTCCAAAGCCTTTCTTGGTTAATAGCAATATCTAAAGTGTTATTAAAGTATATATGACCTCAGTATAAGAGGTATGCAGTAAACTAAGCTAGCTTCATCAGGCCTTCTACAATTAATTAGCTACTGTATAGCCATTAATTTGGCAACAGTTTAGAAAAGTGCTAAATCATGCATGTTGAGTACAAAGAATATAACAATCATACTAAGGGTTTCATCTTTTTTTTTTAGGGGGGGGGGGGGGTTTAGGAAGCTGAGTTGCAATTGCAAATTATAGGTACATTTAATAATGAATAGTCTAGACAGTAGTTCCTTCAGTATTCCTCACTGTTTGCCAACTGGTTTAAGGTTACGGTATAGACTTTGCTCATAAATTATTCATGAGATACTTTTTAAAGTTTATATCATACAACACATTTATTTTTGTATTCCTGTACGAAAGTTTAATGTAATACAGTGCCTGCATGGATTTATATGGCAATTTCACTGTCTGATGTGATAGCCAGAGTAAACCACAGTGATAAAGGCTCCTGATTATTTCTGTGCAAAGTATAGACCTCCACAGCCTCCCTACAACAGACAGTAGACCTGATTCCATTGTGTCCTTTATTCAGAGTTTCCAGTATATCTTAGTGTGAATTAACCTCTGAGATAAAGACAGCCCCCCTACAAGGGATAGTAAACCTGATCCTAATTCGGAGTACATGATTATTCAGGTCAACTCGATTGCCTGAGGTGGGAGCAACCAACTACACCTGCCGATCGCCTGTGGGTGTGGCAGGCCTCATATCGCCATGGAACCTCCCTGTCTATTTGCTGTCTTTCAAGATAGCACCAGCCATTGCAGCGGGTTGCACTGTAGTGTGTAAACCAAGTGAACTGACCTCCCTCACTGCCTACATGTTAGCTAAAGTCATGAATGAAGCAGGCAAGACACAAATAGCAGAGAAGGGGAATGTGGAGCAGTAGGGAAAGGGACTGTGAGAACAGTAGGGTGAGGGACCGTGGGAACAGCAAGGGGGAGGAACTGTAAGAACAGCAGGGGGAGGGACAGTATGGAGTGGGGTATATTAGTAATTCTTTCTTTCCCCTGTAATCCACTAATTCTCATGAAAATTTAGGTCTCCCTCCTGGTGTTGTGAATATGGTATTTGGGGTGGGTCCCCGAGCTGGGGAAGCCCTTGTCACTCACCCTGATTCCCTCTCATTTCCTTCACCGGCAGCACCATTATAGGCCAGAGAATACAAGAGAAATCTGCTCCTTTCATCAAAAGGCTCTCTCTAGAAGTCAGTACTCCACAAATAGATTTTTAAAATGTGTCTCTATATCCTGTTATCTGCCCAGCTTGGAGACAAGAATGCTGGAATAATTTTCAATGATGTTGACTTGGATAAATGTCCTCCAACAATGATACGGTCCTCCTTCACCAATCAGGGAGAGATCTGCCTCACTACAAGCAGAATATTTGTCCAGGAAGACATCTAACATTTGTTGAGAGATTTGTAGAACTCACAAGGTAACGATAAGATTCTTGGACAAATTATTTCATGTATATATACAGACAGATCAAAGTGGGTGATCCCAATGACCCCTCGAATATGATGGGGCCGCTGGTGAGCAGCAAAGAGCATCTTGCCAAGGTCATGGACTTTGTTAAGCTAGCAAAAGAGGAAGGATGCAGCGTGTTGTGTGGCCACGGTGTGGAGAAACTAGAGGTTCCAGAGAAGAACAAAGAAGGATATTACATGAGACCCACCGTTATCACAGATGTCACAGATGAGAGTAGACTGATGCAGGAAGAGGTCTTTGGACCTGTTACATGTATAGTTCCCTTCAGGACCGAACAAGAGGTAAGTGACATGTGATGATCTAAGATGAACATGCTTTTTCCAGGTAATAGAACGTGCGAATAACGTTAAATATGGACTCTCTGCATGTGTGTGGTCTGAGAACTCAGGAATCACTCACAGGGTAGCTCAAGCTCTAGAGGTCAGTTAAAATTTCCATGTAATTGAGGAAGACCAGTGTTGTCATAGTCCTGCCAATAATGTGGTTATTACAACACTTTAGGTGGGAACTGTTTTGGTCAACTGTTGGATAGTATGAGACATGAATGTTCCTTTTGGAGGCTGCAAGATGTCTGGTGTGGGGAAAGAAGGATTAAAGGACTCTTTAGAATTCTATACTGAAGTCAAGACTATATGCATCAAACATGAGTTTTGATGATAATAGCTGGTAAAGGGTTAACATTATTTGTGCTGGCTATGTACACAGCATTAATTTTTGTTGAACATTGTAGCTATATACATCAAATGTGAGGGAGAGAGGGAAGGAGGGGGGAAGTGAAAGAGGTATAAAAACAATACTACAGTACATGTGTCACTGTTGGTTCAAGAGAACATGTCGTCTGGTTCAAGAGAACATGTGGTCATAGCCTGGGGGAGGCAGGTGGTCAGGGTCTGGGCTCGAGGACGGTTTAAATGGATTCACTGGGTCGAACCGAGCTCCAGGGGGATGACTACAATATGCACACCAATTATTTACCTGGTATAGTATATACATACCACTTACCCAGGAGGATAAGGTCCTCTTGGTCCATAGTTCCCACGTAGGGGATCATAAACCATACCATCTCCACTCCTGTGGTGTGTGTTTCCTCCAACTGGATCAGTTCCACTTAACCCTTTCACGGATAGATAATAATTGCACGCACCCGGCCCCCCGGGCGGCTAAAATTTAATCTTTTTCAACAATTAATGACCTCCAGTCTTTTAACGGCGATTACTTTAGCTTTAGGCATTTCAGCAGCCTCTGCACTGCATAGCAACATCAGTAGTTAGTTGTTCTATGCTTAGAACAGTCAAGGAAGCCTAAAACATAGATTCTTAGCTTCGAAATGATGTTATTAGTACAAAAAACACAAAGCGTTTGAGTTATCAAAGCTTCCTTACACCACTTTCGCTTGGAAAGAGCTAAGCGCTGGTTGGCAAGGCAGCAATAGAGTGGATCTAACCTCAGAGATAACTTCTTCCTCGCTAGCTGCTAGTAACTCTGTGTTATCTATACCCACTATTGATGACTCATAAAAATTATTCTAATTGAAGCACGGAGAAAGAACCGCATGTTGGTTTCATCATAGATTAAAAACGCGTTTTTAATCTATGGTTTCATCTTGTCTTTATTGGCGAGTCTGCTCTCAAACGTTGTAAAAAGCTTTATTAACTAGTTTGCTATATTTAGACAGAAAATTCTTGCTTCTTCGAACACCTGAACAGCTTCATTTCAAAATTGAGGTACAGTATAATTATAGTTATAGGTATATAGCTACTAGGTAGATAAGATCGTTAGTGTAGCTACCTAGCTAAATAGATTAACTAGCTAACTAGATTGGGTAGATAGCTATCTAGATGAATTAGATAGCTATTTATGTAGCTAGCCAGGTAAATATCTTAGTAATCAGAAAGAGGAAGAGGAGAAACTAGGAAAGAGAGGATGAAATAGGGAGAGAGTGACAGCACCACTCTATGGGCCAGCCCCTTCACTGGTGTATCATTGTCTTTGCCTATAAATATTTTTGATGACATTACTTATTACCTGTACAGGAACAACAATTGAATTACCAGAATAAAGTTGCAAATTGTGGACATAGCCAGTTCTGAAGTCGACCAATACCCAGGCTTTTATTCCCCACTTGGTTGGGGTTTTTTTGGCATACATTGTATCCAGGACAACCTCCCCTTGAATCCTATTATGCTTTCTTCTATTGCTATTTCCCTGGATGGTGTATATGCTTCCCTAAAGGCTGTGATGATTTTATCAAGGAAAGGACGAGCAGGGTACAGAGCAGGGTACAGTTTATCGTGATTGGGACTTGATCTATCTGGCATCTGGGTAGTGTCATTAAGTAAGTAGGACATCATAAGTTCAAATCATCTGCCAGACATGATGTTACTGAATGTTGAGTTACTATTAATGGCCACTTAGTACTCCAGTAAGATCTGGACAATGTTGAGGTACATTACATTTCAAGGACTGTAACCTCAAAGTAGGAAACCCCAATATACCCATTGTAAGGAAAATGACAAGCAAGGGTTCAATTTCACTCCTCTTCATTGGGTTCCTGATCCAGTCATGGGCACATGCATGGGGGTGACATTTTAAGTATTCTCTGTGGGTGTGGTGTTTTCGTTGAGCATAGAGAGAGCTTTGTAAATATTATATATTATCCATTACTTCAGGTGTGAAGAAGAGTCCACAAGTTCCTTCCTTTCCATGTGTATGTTGAGGCCTGGGGTGGTGGTGAAATTGAAATCTACATAGTAGTAGTGTCTTGTTATTAATTTAATGTCATTACATGATAACATTATTTATGTGTGTATTGGGAAAGGGATAAGTGGAAGCCGGCTTCCTCGTCCTAAATAATGTCGTCTTGTTCACTGACATACCGTCGAAGTCATCGTCAGAATCGTCGCTAAGAATAGCGTCAAGATATTCCAGCAGAAACTCAGGGCTGGAGGGTAGGTACCTAGAACTAGGTGTAGCTTCCATGATAGAATAAAGAACTGATGCTGCAATGGAAACATGAATGCGCTACCGCCCAAAAGCGGGGGGTTCACGCAAGCGTATATAATGCGCTACTGCCCGGGAAAGAGTTAAGACAGAAGGACGATAATCAAACCTGGACCATTCCCATACCACAACATTAAACTCTCTGCCATAATACTGTAGCTAGCTAGCTCACATTCTTGCTTCAGTAATGGAGACACAGGGATTACTCAATAATGAAAGCTCTTCTAAATGTGGAAGATTCCAAAAAAATGAGACCTTGACATAATAATAGCATTGGTAATTAGAGACACGCCATTTAGTATTTCCATTTTGTACATGCTTCTAATAATAGCAGACTCATTGGTGTTATTGCCAATGTGTACCTCATTCAAATCTGACACTTCATTCTCGGCCATAGATAGAGATGTTAAACCAGTTGGCAAACAGTGAGGAATACTGAAGGAAAGATCATTATTTTTAAGCAACTATTATCCAACTTACCTTTGAAATGTACTGATTGCATTGCCATGGAGCAGTAGGGTCTGGATAAAAAACAACAACATGATTTACTCAACGTTGTGTAGCTTGGAAAGAGGAGCTGATACCTTAAGGTTGTGAAGAGGTGTAATGTCTGATAACTCTGTAATGCTGAGAGTTGGTATGTCAAAGAAGGAAGGAAAAACAATATTTATCTACATACCAATTCTCAGATAAATCCAAGTAGTTTAATTTACCACAGTTACTCAGTCCACTCATAGTCTGCAAGGAAACAAAGGGAGGGAGGGAGAGAGAAGAGGGAGGGAGGGAGAGAGAAGAGGGAGGGAGGGAGAGAGAAGAGGGAGGGAAGGAGAGAGAGAGAGAGAGAGAGAGGAGAGGAAGGGAGGAGAGAGAGAGGAGAGGGAGGAAGGGAGAGAGAGAGGAGAGGGAGGGAGGAGAAGGAGGGAGGAGAGAGAGAGGAGAAGGAGGGAGGAGAGAGAGAGAGGAGAGGGAGGGAGGAGAGAGAGAAAGATAGGGAGGGAGAAAGGAGGAAGAGAAGGAGGGAAGATGGAGGGAGAGAGAGGGAAGGAGAAAGAGGGAGGGAGGATTACTAACAATAAAATTAGACATCATGTTACATACCTTGATACTGTTTCTTGCCAAACTGACCCACTGGAGGTTACTCAACTGGTCAAACCCGGCAATCTCAGATATGCTGTTCCCCTGGAGGTTAAGGGTCACCAATCTGGAGAGATGCTGGATAGCTTCAATCTTCACCATATTATTGTCCTGAGCAGAGAGCTATGGAGAGAGAGAGAGAGAGAGAGAGAGAGTCACCTGGTCTTAGTACATCAATGGACATTTTAACACCTGGATTAGTGCCAAGTAACGTTCTACTCCAGTCAAAGTGGAAAGATTATTGTTGTCTACATTCAGTACTGCTACTCCATTTGTTGGGCCTAGACAGGATACCTGTGATACCTTTCTCAGGCTCTGGTCTGCTCATTAAAAAAAAATAATAAAATGTAGTTTTATTATTATACCAGGTTAGCAGCTGCCCAAACCCACTGGCATTTTTATGACATGTTAGCTACCAGTCCACAATAGCCCTAGCAGCCCAGCTGTCTTACTTGTTGCATTTAGTATCATTTTTGCAGGTAATATCCCAGCTGAAGACATTTTTTTCACCTCTAACATTCAAACAATTCTTCTAAATGTAGCCCGCCAAATAACAAACCTACCTACCCAACCCAGAACCGGAACCGGAATCGAATTTAGGTCACCGAATTAAAGATGGTGGAGTTTCTGCAGAACTATATCAATGGCGAGTTTGTGGCCTGTAGCAGGCATGTGGACAGCTATAATCCTGCAACAGGAAAGATCCAGCTAAAAATACCAGACAGTGGGAAGGAGGAGGTTCAGACTGCAGTAGAAGCTGCAAAGGAGGCCTTCAAAAAGTCAGTTACTATCTCTTTCCTTACACACTAAAAGGGAAGGGTCTGGAATTTAAAAAAAAATCTTGGCACTCCAGCTTCTCAGCAGGCTGACCAATCAGATAGCTTGAAAGTACCATCTTTGCTAAGAGCTTGGCCAGCAGCTGGAGTGTCAAGCCTCTTGACTTTATCCTTCCCACATGAGAGAGGAAAACAGACCCTCTCTTTCCAATATGCCAGAGTGGAAGAGGAGGAAGAGGAGGGGTGTGGGAAGGGTGTGGAAATGAGACTGCATATCACATGATAACTGATGTATGCTCTCAGGTGGTCACAGACCACTCCCAGGGAGCGGTCCCAAGTGATGATGAAAATAGCGGATATTGTTGAGTCCCGATTGGATGAGTTTGCAGCTGCAGAATCCCGTGACCAAGGGAAGCCAGTCTGGTTGGCTAAGGCTGTGGATATACCACGACTCTGTCTCAACTTCAGATTCTTTGCTTCAGGAATACTCCACTTTATAGACACGTATGTGCATAGTTTCAACTTTCTGTTCTTCTCCACCCCAAACATGATAATAATAATTAATGTAATGTAATACAGTGTCTGCGTGGATTTATATGGCAATTTCACTGTCTGATGTGATAGCCAGAGTAAACCATGGTGATAAAGGCTCCTGATTATTTCTGTGCAAAGTATAGAGCATCTGACCTCTACAGCCTCCCTACGAAGGACAGTAGACCTGATTCCAATGTGTCCTTTATTCAGAGGTTCCAGTATATCATAGTGTGAATTAACCTCTGAGATAAGGACAGCCCCCCTACAAGGGATAGTAGACCTGATTCTAATGTGTCCTTTATTCGGAGTACATGATTATTCAGGTCAACTCGATTGCCTGAGGTGGGAGCAACCAACTACACCTGCCGATCACCTGTGGGTGTGGCAGGCCTCATATCGCCATGGAACCTTCCTATCTACTTGCTGTCTTTCAAGATAGCACCAGCCATTGCAGCGGGTTGCACTGTAGTGTGTAAACCAAGTGAACTGACCTCCCTCACTGCCTACATGTTGGCTAAAATCATGAATGAAGCAGGCAAGACACAAATAGAAGGAGAATGTGGAACAGTAGGGGGGAGGAACTGTGAGAACAGCAAGGGGGAGAGACTGTGAGAACAGCAAGGGGGATAGACTGTGGGAACAGCAAGGGGAGGGACTGTGGGAACAGCAAGGGGGAGGGACTGTGGGAACAGCAAGGGGGGGGGGGACTGTGGGATCAGCAAGGGGGAGGAACTGTGAGAACAGCAAGGGGGAGGGACTGTGGGAACAGCAAGGGGGAGAGACTGTGGGAACAGCAAGGGGGAGAGACTGTGGGAACAGCAAGGGGGAGGAACTGTGGGAACAGCAGGGGTTAGGGACTGTGGGAACAGCATGGAGAGGGGTATATTAATAATTCTTTCTTTCCCCTGTAATCCACTAATTCTCATGAAAATTTAGGTCTCCCTCCTGGTGTTGTGAATATGGTATTTGGGGTGGGTCCCCGAGCTGGGGAAGCCTTGGTCACTCACCCTGATGTCCCTCTCATTTCCTTCACTGGCAGCACCATTATAGGCCAGAGAATACAAGAGAAATCTGCTCCTTTCATCAAAAGGCTCTCTCTAGAAGTCAGTACTCCACAAATAGATTTTTAAAATGTGTCTCTATATCCTGTTATCTGCCCAGCTTGGAGGCAAGAATGCTGGAATAGTTTTCAATGATGTTGACTTGGATAAATGTCTTCCAACAATGATACGGTCCTCCTTCACCAATCAAGGAGAGATCTGCCTCACTACAAGCAGAATATTTGTCCAGGAAGACATATATCTAACATTTGTTGAGAGATTTGTAGAACTCACAAGGTAACGATTAATTTCAGAGATTCTTGGACAAATTATTTCATGTATATATACAGACAGATCAAAGTGGGTGATCCCAATGACCCCTCGAATATGATGGGGCCGCTGGTGAGCAAAGAGCATCTTGCCAAGGTCACGGACTTTGTTAAGCTAGCAAAAGAGGAAGGATGCAGTGTGTTGTGTGGCCACGGTGTGGAGAAACTAGAGGTTCCAGAGAAGAACAAAGAAGGATATTACATGAGACCCACCGTTATCACAGATGTCACAGATGAGAGTAGACTGATGCAGGAAGAGGTCTTTGGACCTGTTACATGTATAGTTCCCTTCAGGACTGAACAAGAGGTAAGTGACATGTGATGATCTAAGATGAACATGCTTTTTCCAGGTAATAGAACGTGCGAATAACGTTAAATATGGACTCTCTGCATGTGTGTGGTCTGAGAATTCAGGAATCACTCACAGGGTAGCTCAAGCTCTAGAGGTCAGTTATGCTTTCCATGTAATTGAGGGAGACCAGTGTTGTCATAGTCCTGCCAGTTATTACAACACTTTAGGTGGGAACCGTTTGGGTCAACTGTTGGATAATACGAGACATGAATGTTCCTTTTGGTGGCTGCAAGATGTCTGGTGTGGGGAGAGAAGGATTAAAGGACTCTTTAGAATTCTATACTGAAGTCAAGACTATATGCATCAAACATGAGTTTTGATGATAATAGCTGGTAAAGGGTTAACATTTGTGCTGGCTATGTACACAGCATTAATTTTTGTTGAACATTGTAGCTATAATGTGAGGGAGGGAGTGAGGGAGGGAGTGAGGGAGGGAGTGAGGGAAGGAGGGGGGAAGTGAAAGAGGTATAAAAACAATACTACAGTGCATGTGTAGGTAATGTCACTGTTGGTTCAAGAGAACATGTCGTCATAGCCTGGGGGAGGCAGGTGGTCAGGGTCTGGCCTGCAAGATATAGACAAGTTGATGACAACTTAAAACCCTAGCCAGAGGGACTTTCAGAGAAAGTTCAAAGTTCATAATATTCACAGCAAGCAGATGAAATTTCCTGCTATATATACATATCAGTACTAACCCGTAAAATCCAATTCCTCGTCCGGGGTGTCGTGGTGGTCTGAAGGAAGGTCTGAGTGGACTCACTGGGTCAAAACGAGCTCCAGGGGGGTGACTACAATATCCACAATTATTTACCTGATATAGTAGATAGCACTTACCCAGGAGGATAAGGTCCTCTTGGTCCATATCCTGGCATGATCCCACCTCTCTGTCCTTGTCGTAGGGGGTCAAATATCATACCCCCACCACCTCTACTACTGTGGTGTGTGTTGTGTATAATTACAGTTATTACTGGGATCTCTGAGAAACTCATACACAGAGATTGACTCACCCAAATGGTAAAAGGTCTCTTTCTCCGTAACCAAAAGGTCCTGGATCAGCTCTATTTAAAGCAGTAGTGATACTACAGGTACATGATCACTAATGAGGATGCTCACAGAGGGTCCAAATCTCTATCTCCAACAGGTCTTCTAGGAGGGCCAATTCTTAGGGGATCAAAGCTTTCATGATCTGGTCTCCTCGGGGGTCTAATTCTTAAAGGGTCATCACTACCAGGTGTTTGATTTTGTTTTCTAGCCGGGTCTACCTCCACAGAACTGTCTCCACTACACAGAGGACCTCTAACTGGCATGCCAGGAATGTCAATGGCCTCATTGACAGACTGTTCACATCTGAAATTAAAGATGAATAGAGTATGAACAAGTTGTGGACTCACGTTTGAGTAAGTTTTGCTGTTATCTCTCTGTTAAGAATCGATATGAGCTGAAGAGGATTCTTATAGATACTATTCAAAAGGAACATTGTCATTATGGTGACCATCAAACAAAATTTTACCTTAATGAACCATATGAAGAAGTCTTTTGGACGTATTTCGACATCATCAGTGTTAAGGAAAATACTTTTTCCTTCTGATTGGCCACCTGGATTACACACCATTCACATTCCTCTATGACTTCCATCTATTTTCTTACCAATGCACTGATAAGCAACTGCATTTCCATAGGAATTGCCTTCACTAGACACATCTGTTGTGTCTGTTTATGTTGGTACTGCAGTGCACACACATCTTGTGAACTGTTCCATCCATGAGGGAGTTGAGGTTTATCAGGGGTCGATAGAACTACAAATGATCTTCCCTGTCCAAATCCCTGTGTTGGACCTAATCTCGGAACAGGTAAGTATCGTTACAGAACTTACCTCGTCTCCCAACGCGACACACACAAAACCAGCTGTTAAGAGGCTAGAATGCAAGGATACTATTACTACATCTAGTGGCGAAGTAGCGCCAGAGTTTGCTAGACTTTTTTCTAATATAGAGTCCAAAGACGGCTCTTCCATCACAACAACATAGTACGTTATACGAGTCAGCTATGTCACGTGAGATTCGGCCGCAACAAAAAGATTGTGGCTGACCCGATAAAATTATTTGGATGATTTCATCCAGCACGTTTTTGAAAGGCATTAACTTATTGCGGCAGGCAGGCGAGCCCACCTTATTCGTACTTGACACCCGGTTGTGTTCTTTTCAGCCTGAGTTCTCCATCCATGAGAAGAAATAGTCGTGTAAGTTTCTGGGATACTTAATTGTTTTTGAGTTTGAAATTTGTACTTACGGTGATGTGAATTTACTAGCTAGCTAAGTAACTTGCCTGTTTGTTGGCTCATAAGAATGGCTAATTATATAGAGCTTCTCTGTGTTTGAACTACTATATCTTATTGTACTCTAGGGCTTTATCTTGTTACTAGAATATGAGGGTGAGGTGGGGTGGGTTGAGGTGAGGTGAGGTGTGATAGGACTCTCTTTAGAGAGATAGCTAGTTGTGTGTAGCTATCTATGTACTAGCTAACTAAAAGATATGATCTAGAGTAACCAGAAACCTAGTTTGGTGTCATGCACTTTGCAGGTTTCTTGAAAATCAGGAAAGTAATTTTCCCCACCAGTTGTACTCCCCATGGTAGCCAGTCTACATTCATCAATCATGTACATATTAAAGGTTGTCATGTATTCTAGTAAAAAAACAACACATTCTTTCACTTTCTCATTTACAAACCAACACATTCTCACAATCTGTTTCCCATGTCACTGTTAATTTCCTTCTGATAGTTTCTTGTGATAAGGTGTGAGAAGTAAGGTGTGGCTGGCCATGACTATTTAGTCTAAATCCCACATGAAGGTAATTCAGAGAGTTCTGTAGTCCTTGTATGTACTGTGAACATGATATAAGATTACTAACTGGTTACTTAATGTAGTAGCAACCATTAGTGTCTTTATTCATAATGATAATGTTCCTTCTCTTGGTGGTTTCTCTTGGTGGTTTCTCTTGGTGGTACAAAAGTGTCCCTGTTTTTGCTTGATTATCATTATAGTGGGTCTCTTTGCCTTCATGTGGGTGTGTGGCTATCCTGTCATAGTTGAACACTGATTCTAAGATACGGTCATTATGTCACTGTCTGTCAGTGTGGGAAGGGGAAATTAGACATCCTGTGTGTGGTACAGTCTGCCTGTCTCACTGTTTTATCTCCCTGATCTGTTTTCATTAATGAGTTGTGGTGGTGGACTGTCATGTATGGGCAGGCATGTGTGTACAATTATACCTCATTATAATGTGTGCTGTTGGGATTTAGGAGTGATTAACTTTAGTTATCACTGTGTTGATTATTTCTGGATAGATTTTCTGCATATTCTGGCAGACTTTTATGGAGTTTTTGAAGGGCAGCTGTGGGGATTGGTGCAGAGCACAGCACGACTGAGTGACTTTCGTATTTTCCGTTTTTACCTGCTCAATATTTCAACCCAAATAAAGTGACTATCAGAAGAACTACAAAGGCACAAGATACAGTGCTCTTCATTTTTTTAGGAGTTAAATTCTCACGAGAAAGATTTCATCCTCCTCTTTTACTGTTTTCCCGATTTTAGTCAAATTCTGAGGCAACATCCCATCTCTTCAATTTTTAGGAGTGAATCTTTATCCCTGGAGGATATCCTACTCGGAAATGTGATCTTCTCTATAAGCAGTACTCCGGCCCTCCCCACAGAACAAATACCTATCATATTTCTGCAGTTTGTTCTATAGAGTGTAAACAAAAAAAAAAAAGGGTTTAGAAGAGAAAAAGAACACTTCCGAAAATGACTGCAAACAACAGACGCTCTACTCCTGGGAAGCCCTCACTAATCGAACTCAAAGGCATGAATGTCAAGTTTCTGATTATCAACAGGCCCTCCCAGGCTACGCTTCCACAGTTTATCAAGGTCAGTTTTTATGAAGAGTTTTTGTGTCGATTTTTAGGAGTAGCTGTTCCAAAAAAAGCATTAATGTGTTGTTTTTGCTACTGTCCACAGCTGCTGTAGCCCTTGTACATTCCTAGTCAATACTCATTACTCAGTTGTGTACTGTATTCCTATGTGAAAAAATCTGTAAAGAATTTTATTAACTGTGACATGTTTTGTATATAATGTGTAGATATGTGTATGCATAAAATGAATCTGGTGATTAAGTTTGAAAAATAGTTATACATTGCTGAATATGACAATAACACAGATTAAATTCCATAGGACTTGAAGAGTCACAATGCGAAGGTGGTGGTGAGATGCTGTGACCCCTCATATGGCATAGACCCTCTCACTAAAGAAGACATCAGAGTTGTTGTGAGTTACTGGGAATATGTATACTTGTTTTATTAGAGGTAGTCTGTTATTTCAGTGGACTCCATTTTCTGCTGGTGGTGTCTATTATTCTAGTGAATTCCTTTTTTTGTGTATTTTCTGTTGATACTGTCATTATGAACATAGGATTTAGCATTTGAAGATGGGGCAGCCCCTCCCTTTGACATCATTAAAAAGTGGATGGAACTAGTAGAAGAGGTATCACAAGAGCATCATGATAACAACTGCATTGCAGTCCACTGTGTGGCTGGCCTGGGTAGGGCACCTGTACTGGTGGCAGTGGCTCTCATAGAGCATGGCTTGAAGTACCATGTGGCAGTGGAAAAGATTAGGGAGTAAGTGAATGCTGTTGAGGGTAGTGTTGGGTGGGCTTTAATTGGAAACAGGGCCTCTTGAGTGGGCTTTAATTGGTTAACTTCATGGCATAACTATAAACAGATTGTGTTGTGTAGTAACTAAAAATTGAGTATGCTTTTTACCTCCAGGAAACGTAGAGGGGCCATAAATCAGAAACAACTGGAGTTCCTGGAAAGTTATAAACCCATGAACAAGGGAAAAGTCTGTTCAATCATGTAACAGATGATGTGGGGGCTATCTTGCTTATCATTATATTTATTTCTCTGCACTAATCATGAGAAACACTATTTATATTACATACATAGTGGTGTAATAAGTTATTTCCTGATCTCCTTTGTGAGGTGTTAATTTTTGTACACAGTATATGTTATCCTATAAGATATTTCAATAATAGTGTCACAGAAACTTTAGAGATATTTATTGTGCTGTATATAGCTTAAAAGCTGATTTTTGTGCCATTTTATTCTTTTTGTGGATAATTTATTTGTGTTATGTCTCTAATTTTTATACACAGATTATTTATTGATTATTATTATTATTATTATTAAAACAACACATTAAATACATGTTATTATTCATTGATGAGTAGGTGGAGTCAGAAATGTATCAGACAATCTGTGCCTTGTTTTTTTTTCTTTTTCAAGAAGTGAACCAAGAAAAAAAACTTTTTTTTTTGAGTTCTCAATTTTTCTTTAATTCAGCTGTCTTGTCCACGATTTCTTTGATACATTCAATTAAAGTGGCCCTAAAATTCCCTTTTTCCAAAGCCTGTACTCCATAGATAGTAATTCCTCCCGGTGAAGAGGACGCATTTCTCACCTTCATAGTCGATCACTATCATGAAATGACCCTTACTTAAAAAATCACACAAACTCACTTCTGCTGGGTGTAAATTTTTCTTTAATATCAAGTTAGCAGTTCCCTATAACATACAGTGTAGTATTACAGTAGAACTATATTATACCAGTTGTGTTCAAACTGAACGACAGACATTGCCATTGTAGAATGGTGTGATTACATACATAAGTTAGGTGGGGATACAATGAATGGATGATTCTGAATGTGAATAGTCACAGGCTTTTCATGTAATTATATTTTACAGTATTGGCACGATAGTTGGACTTAGCTTACTATCATGACGTGAGCAGCCAACTTCATGGCAATCGGATGTGGAATACCAACCAACACACCACCATCAGCCATTGATTCTAGAGCAATCGCCATCTATAAACGTGTAAAACATTCTCATATCATAATCATCACAGAGGTAATCTTATAGGGGGTATGGGTAATCACAGGGGATATTCATATGGGTAATCATAGGAAGTATTCGTATGGGTAATCATAGAGAGTATTCGTATGGGTAATCATAGGGAGTATTTGTATGGGTAATCATAGGGAGTATTCGTATGGGTAATCACAGGGGATATTCATATGGGTAATCATAGGAAGTATTCGTATGGGTAATCATAGAGAGTATTCGTATGGGTAATCATAGGAAGTATTCGTATGGGTAATCATGGGAAGTATTTGTATGGGTAATCATGGGAAGTATTTGTATGGGTAATCATAGGCAGTATTCGTATGGGTAATCATAGGGAGTATTTGTATGGGTAATCATAAGGGGGGTAATCATAGGGAGTATTTGTATGGGTAATCATAGGGAGTATTCGTATGGGTAATCATAAGGGGGGTAATCATAGGGAGTATTCGTATGGGTAATCATAAGGGGGGTAATCATAGGGAGTATTCATATGGGTAATCATAAGGGGGGTAATCATAGGGAGTATTTGCAATTATAGAGGCAGTCAGCAAGTGCTTGATGAAAAGTACAAATTGACTATTGTTAAATTGGAACCCTTAAATAAGTATAGCACTCACATATGCTAATCCACTGCCTGTAATAGCTGCATAAGAACTAATTTGATTCTCTGCCACCTCTTCACAGTGACCAAGTGCAGAAAACAAACTCAAAAACACCTCGGTGTCCTCTTTATTGCAGAAACTGCCCCTTGTATAAACAGTTAAACCTGATTGGACCTCACATGCAATGCTTGGGATGCATCGAATGATCGGCAAATGATCTTGAACAGCAGAGCCTTCTTTCTCCAAGGGAATTCCAGCCTGAAGCAGATATATTTCAGGCTACAGCTTGTATTCTAAACAACAGGGAGTGGTCCTTTTAATACCAGAAAGTAACATACTTTTCCTTCTAAATCTTCCAAGGACACAGATGCAGCTACAGATATTATGAGAGGTCGAAGATGATTGCCCGTGGTCTGGACATTCTTTAAAGTATCCTGTATATCTTGCATGACTTCCAGAACTTGATAGGGCTTGACACTGACAATAATGATGTCTGACTGACCAATCACATCTGGATTTGACAAGCTGACATTTACTCCTATGTCCTAACACAAAGAACTGCACAAATAATAAAGGTTTGAGTTTGATATTATTACCTCACCTTCATCAGTTTGAGGTTAGGAGAGGAGCTGTTTCTTGCTGTAGCTGTGATATTTAACGGGTTCACCAAATCTGGTGGTTTTAACATTACCATTAAACTGTGGAGTCAACATTTTTGATTACAAAGTTAAAAGCATCACTATTGCATTTTAATATTGCTATAAGCTAGCCTGGGAGGACTTGATCCTGGGGTATGGCAACAAGCCTGGAGGGGGGAGGGGAGTAGCAATACAAACATCCAGTTAAAACATTCTCAATGTAGATGTACAGTATTTGGCATTGTGAGGAAGAGATGGACTTACTACTACATGTTAACAGGAGTCATTCGACATGGGCTCATTCCACCTATCCCTAAATAATTTGAACCTGTTCACTAACAAGTTGCTTACCACATTAGGTCAGGTCCTGTTCATTGGCTACTTATACCCTCACTACTCCACTAGTGCCTACACCCACCACACTAACTCATTAAAAATGGTCACCTGACCTCCACAAACACCGCCCCATGTGTGTAGTACTAGCTACACAGTGCAAATCTTTAACCTGTTGATATCCAGCCCCTGGCAAGGGCTCTAGCCATGTTGCCTGCTCCAATAAAACCTATTTTCTTCGTCTTAAGAGGTTCATATCCCTGGTGGAGTACACTGCTCTTGGTTCCTGATCTTCCTGGGTACATGGTATTTTCACATTCCATCTGTGTAGTGGTGACGAGTGATCTTGATACCACACCACCAGCGCAGGTGATGTTAGCATAAAACAACACAGACAGAGGACGGAGATGTACCGATAAATTCATCTTTCACCCCAATTAAGCCAGCCACACCCCACTTGATACTGAGCACTTATACATAGCAAAATATATGCTAGCTAAGATTGTCTCATTTCAACGGCTCTGTCCACTGCTTTTTTGATAGCATTCATCATAGCTGCTCTGAACCCTCCTTCTTCCATGGCCAAAAGTCCACTAATAGTAACTCCTCCTGGTGAGGCTGTTGCATTTTTAACCTATTATCATGCCATTCACATCATTTACAAAATTAAGAACATGGCCTCTTACTTCTGCAGGATGAAGGCCTTTCTTCAACACTAGCTCAGCAGCTCCCTGTAGTAATGATAATAGAAAACCATGTATTCTGAACGCTGCCATGAGGTCACCTCTCTACCAATCTCAGACAGGAGACCAATGACACCTGATAGAGACTTACTATCATGACATGAGCAGCTATCTTCATGGCAACCGGATGTTGAATACCAACCAACACACCACCATCAGCCATTGATTCTAAAGCCACTTCCATCTACATAACTAATTCATGTCAAAATGTTGTCTTGTAGATCATCTACTTACAAATGCTAATCCACTACCAGCAAAAGCCACAAAAGCATCCATATATTTTTCTTCCACCTCCTCACAGTGACCGAGTGCCGAAAACAAGGTTAAAAAAGGTTTAGCATCCTCTTCATTGCAGAATTTCCCCCGTGTATAAGCAGTAACACATGAGCGGACCTCACATGCCATGTTTGGATTGCAACGAATAATTGGCAGATGTCCCATCATAGGAGAACCTCCTATTGTCCAGCATATTTCAGCCTGGGCATAGAAAAAGGAAAGGTACAATTAAAAACAAACAAACAAACAGACAGACAAACAAACAAACAAGTCCTGCTAAAATACAGACACTTCACGCACGGTGATAAGCATTACATCAGTGTGTCCAGGTAATGGTACCGAACAATACCTTCTTTTCCAACTCTGTTAGTGGTACAGACGCTGCCATAGATATTATAAGAGGTCTTAGAGACTTTAAGGAGGAACTCTGGGAGTTCTTGAACACATCAAAAATCTCTTGCATAACTTGCAGTGCTTGATAAGGTTTGACAGCTATGAAAATGATGTCGCATTGACCAATCACATCAGAGTTTGATGTAGAAACATATACCCCTAAATCCTATAGTACATTATAATAAAATACATTTAAAAAACATCTGAATCTCACTTTCATTAATTTCATTTTAGGAGAAGATGGAGTTCTGACAGTGCCAATTATATTTGAAGCATTCACCAGACCTGGAGCACATTTTAACACATTGGAGTAACTAGAATATAGGGCAATCATGCATGCATGCAGGTGACAATCGCAGGAAGCATGATTAGAATCCCTTCCTCTCCTCACCTAATGAAAGCCAACCTTTGACTATAGACCGGGCCATGTTGCCTGCGCCAATAAAACCTATTTTCTTCGTTTCGAGTGATTGCTGCATCATAGCCACTGTAGCCTTCTCCATTGAACTTCTCTTCCTCTTGGCTGCCGGTTTACCTGCTTGGTTAGCTAGATGGTTTGACAATTGTTCATTAATGGTAAGGCTTTCACCAGCCATTGACAAGTGACCTTCAACCTCACTGAGCATGCGCAGTTCAAATGCTTATAATACAAGTTTACTACTTTTTCCGCCTTAATCTGTCCATTTTGAGAAATGTTTCTACCCTCTGTATTTGTTGGTTAATCTGTGTATTCAGCATACTCTCTCCCTCTTCAATTTCTGGAGAAAACTGAAGACATTCTTCTCTCTCCCTGAGGATTCCCTCTGTGGTTTCTAACATACATTCCTCCACAGTCAATCCACTTTCATTCTTTGGTGAGGCCTTCACACACTCCTCCAAAGATGCCATGACTTGTATATTGTCACTAAAGTCTTCCTCCACACTTACAACAGATTTTCTGCTTGATAGAGCTTCTTCAGACTTTATTTCACGTGAATCTTTAGCATGACTATGAAGTAATACTGGACCAGTTTCCTCGAGATCATTTAGAGAACTTGTAGTTTCCATGTTAAACTGATTCAGATGATTTTCCTTCACTTCTGGTGATCTCATAACTGAGTCTGTTTCCAGTTTTGGTTTCTTGGTTTCAGGAGGTTGCATACCATCGTTTGTGTCCACTGAAGGACTCAAAGATTTGCATAGTGATTTATGTAGAGAACTGCATGGTTCTGTTGGCTTTGATTCATCCAGGTCAGTTCCATCATTCAAGGCATGAATAGCTTCAGCTGATACCTCCTATAATCAACATGAAATTTTGGTGTATAATAGATGGTCATGTTCATGTAGTTTCCCTCAGCTACCTAGAAGTTTGGGTATATAAATATGTTTGAGGCATCCACTTGCTGCTCCTTTTCAATTATCTCAAAAGTCTATGTTTGAGGCATCCACTTGCCTGCCCTCCCTCAGTGATCTCGCTACATACCTTTTGGATGACCAGCTCAGGGGTTTCATCTCCTGTTATAACCTCTGGTGAGAACTGTGGTTCAGAGATACCAAAGCAAGAACTTATCTTGTGATTGTCCAAAACATCTGTTGCTCTGGATAAAAGTTCATCTTTTTCCTACAACATGTACAATCATAATTATGATCACAGTGTGGGGTTAAAGTCCATTGGGATTAAAGTCCATTGGAGCCCATTCAAAACTACAAACACTAGCTCATAAGGCTGTCGTCCTTAGTATTATCTTAAGGGCCTCTACACTATCCCACTGCAAAGCTAGCTGTATGTCCATAAACAAGTATACAGTGTGCTGTTGTCCACACAGCTCAGCAGATCACAAAGGGACTTATTACGGGTGATCTATGCACATGTAAAATGCCATTGATACTACATTGTTTTCCTGCCCAACCTCCTGTGTCAGCTCAAGTGAATGCAAATGAAACACTTCATGCAGCTGATGATGCATGTAAAGGTGTAACAATACCTGTAATGTTTTCTCACACTGGGCAAGTTGAGATTTAGATTGGTCCAAGGCAGACTCCAATTGTTTTAACTGTTCCTTCAGAAGAATTTCTCTAGATTCAGATTCTCTGCTAGCATCCTCAAAGTTAACCAAATCTCTTTGAAGTTGGTCGCACTGCAACTTCAGTTTTTTCATTTCATGATCATTCTCTCTGTTCATATCAGACCTGGAAGTTTCAAGATTATCATATGAATCCTGCAAGATCTTGAAGTCAGCTTGCAACATTGAGAGTCTGTGCTCTGTATCAGACATCTAAAAAAGAAAAAGGAAAAAAAGAAAAAAAACTGAGCACAAGGTTATTAGAAAATGGAGTAAAACCTTCTTCTCCCAAGTTTTTGTCTCTTGTGTGTATTTTTCATCTAAAACTCTATAGTTGTCTTGAGCTGAGAACAACTCTTCCTTTAGTTTTTCTACTTCGGTCTTCAACTCATCTACTTTTTTCTTTGATTCTTCCTAATGATATTTTAATATAATATTATTCAATATATGCAAATGGACTGACTTGACTCTCTGTAGCTTTTGCATTGGTCTCTACGTGTCTCTCTAATAAAATGTGTGCTTCCTTTAACTGATGTAGAACTTCCTGATGTTCCTCCCTCAGGGTTAACAACTGAGCTTGCAAGTGCTTGCATAATTCAACTTCCTATAAAATGATGTCAGTCTCAAACATGAAGGACTTTTTCTTCCATACCATTTTAAGATCTTGCTCTGTAGCCTTCAGCTTGGCAGTCAGTTCATGGGCACAGTCTGTCTCCTTGCAAGTCTCTGCCATTTTAAGTGCTCTGCTTTCTATTAGTTCCTGACGACAACTCGTGAGTTTGTTTTGAATCTGCTCTATTTCACAATTCTGATGTTTGTTCACGTATTCCAGCTTGCGGTGCAGTTCAGTGGCTTGCTTGACTGGGTACATCCACTCCACAATATTAATTGTACACATAATCTGGTTACTATCATACCATTAGCTTCAAGCCTATCAATTTGCTCACTGGTGTCTTCAGCCACCTTAAAGAGGGCAGAACATTTCTCTTCTAGCTGTGCCATCTTATTGAGGTAGTTTTCTCTGGAAGAGTTATGGAGTTGAATCTGTCTCTCTTGTTCTTGCACTTTCTTCTCTAGAGTGTGCTTTGTAAGCTATAAATAGGATATACGGAAATTTTCAAAAATAAAATATTTTTAAAAGCCATTTAATTAATGGTATTATTTTGTCAAACAATAAAAATCCAACTTGAAAATTTCCAAATAATTTTAATAATGATAATAATTATGCATAATCTCGTGAGATGGAGTTACATATATTACATGCGTACATGGAGAGCTCTCATCTCATCTTTGAGATATTTTAATTCCCTTTCTCTGCATTCTTGTAAAGCATCAACTTTAGCCTATAATATTGATAATCACGATAGAGTAGACATTGTGTGACTGTTATCTCTTGTCTGTCAGCTAGAAAACTAACCTTCTCGTTCTTATGTTGCTGCAGTTCTTCTTCGTGTTTTTTTGTGAGTTCCTGGACTTGATATGTGTTGGATTCTGTTAAGACATTATAGCTGGAAACAGCTTCATCCTGAAGCATCGTGCAATATCTCTATGGCCATGGTACACTAAAAGATTGTTAATAAACCAACCAACTTCTGGATCAATTCATGTTTGTCCTTCACCAGCTGTTCTATACGTTTTTCATTATCGGTCTCTGTAGCCTGAATTCAAGTAGATTCTTTATAGAATTGATATTTAACAGGAAAATTAATCTGTACCCTTCGCAGACGTAGTTCTTCGACCATCTGCAAAGAAATGAAAAATAAACCTTATTTGGCTGTATGGAATATAATAAATAAACCCAACCTCTAGAAAGTTGTTCTTGAAGCGAAGTACATCGAGGCCAGGATTTTCTCTTTTGTTTCCAACATCATTTGTCTCAACATCTTTGCTTGGCTTTGAAGCCAAAGGCTCAGTGGAGTTCAACAGGTTGTCTTCATTGCTAGATTTGATGTTGACCACCAGCTCACTGGCAGAATCTAAAATGGCTATAGGTCTCCTTATAATTGTGTGCTATAGCTACCTAACAGTTAGCTATTGATAGGCAAATACCTGTGCTACCAAAGTCTTGGATTTTAGACCCTGTAATGTTAGCTCTGGATTTGATCCATGATTTTCTCTTTATTAGGTAACTAGATAATTTATAATTCTAAGTACAGAAACAGTCTTAAACCTAATGCACTTTTGAGTAATCAATTTAATGTAGCTACCTCACAAGTGCTCTGAATTTAAACCAAAATCTTATAAAGGTGTGTGAAAATGCTAGCTATAGCTATCTTCTCAAGCCATTCATTCTATTCTACATATTTTTTGATAAAAATTGTGCTTGGATTTCTTTGGTACAAAATTTGGATATCTTTGTTGACAACTTAGGATATTACTGCAAAGACATCACTATCTGCTATCATACTTGTGGCTTCATCATTCAAGGATGGTAGAGTTGCCAATGAAGAGCTTGGTGTCACCATACAATCGCTGAAAGGTACGGAGAGTACGTAAGAGTTTTAAACACTTTCTCACCTGTTGTACCTATCTAACTCAGTAGACATTCTTTTTTTTTTTGTAGATTTATAATTCCCGCTGTTCTTTCCCGCCAAGGTTAAAGTTCGTTGCTATGGTTATTTCTTAGCTTAGGTTATTTTTATTATTTCTTTTGAATTGTATTAAAAGGAGTCAAAAATCTTTGGAGGGAAATCAACACTCAGAGCTGTAAAAATAATGATGGATGAAGTAGAGCTTCCGCCTGGTATGTAGAATTTTAAGCAACTCTTGTGATCTTAATAGTTTCTCTTTGTAGAGCATGTGTCTCCAGTTGAATTGACACAATGTGGCTCTTGTGGACGAAAATTCAACCCAGATATTCTGGTGAGCTTTTATTTACTCTCAGGTAATCCCCTTCAAGATAAATTAGAAGGATCTGGTATAACCAACCTTGTTCTCTAGAAGATCTTCCTTTATAGAGTGCTTGTGGGGTTGTTTCGCTTTTATGACTACAGCTCAAGCTATGGATGACCCTATTATGTTATAACCAAGGGCTATAAATGAATTCCTGAAGAAAGAGATTGATATAGATTGATATAAACATTGTACCCTGGGGGGAGGGGGGGGATGGGCTTGCTTGCAAGACTACTTCTATATATCCATGTGATCAACTTTAGGCTCGCCATGAAAATATCTGTCTCAAGAATAGGAAAAAAGATGCCAAAAGGAAACCCTTTGACACAGCCAAACACAGACTCAAGGGTACTGAAATTGAGGCATTTAATGCACAGAAGAAATACTGTCAGACTCCAGCAGATCGTATCAAGATGATGGCATATGAAAGAGTTAGTACGATGTATTATTATTCCGTGTGTCTATATAATTTTTTCCAACTTGAGTAGCAAGCAGAAAAGAAAAAGTATTGGAGAAGAAGGCATGAGGATTTTATTAGCACGATAAAGATGGCTAGAGAGTATGATTTAGCAACAAAGACAGGTATTTGATGATTAGATTATCGATAGACATCCTCTATCATTACTTAGTTATCAATGTCGTATTATAATGTATTTTTTTATTATTGCAGGAGCTGCCATTCCTCCACCCGAGCCTTCTGCTCCCAACCCAGACTATGTACAGTGCCCGTACTGCAAGAGAAGATTCCAAGAGCATGCAGCCGAGAGGCACATCCCCTTCTGCAAAGAACAGAACAGCCGAATAGAGAAGAAGACAAGTGCCACCATCAGAACATCAGCCCTCAACAAGCGATTGCAATATAAGCCTCCCATGTTGAAGAAACGGTCTGGAACAGAAGGCGTGACTTCCTATCAGCCACCAGGAGCAAGCCTTGTTCAAAAGAAGTCAAATTTCAGTGCAACTTACACAGTCGATGAACAGGATAGTCAAAACTACTACCAACCATCAGGTACATATCGTAGTAAAAATATTTTCAGAAGCCAGAAATTAAATTATTCTGATTACCTAGTAAATAATGTATTGTTTCCAAGATTTATGGGAAACTGGAAATATTCATCAGCTAATTATTTTGTTATTAATTTTCTATATGTTGTTGTTATCATTGATTGTATTTTCATTGCATCATTTCAAACAACAGGTTCAAAGTGCATTAATATTGTAGTTCTGTTTGTCAATGATAAATATTTTCTGGCTATTCAGTATCCTGTGATGATATTTTCTTATATTCATAGGTGATCGAGGAAGAAGATTAGTCGGCGTTTCTGGATCTAGAGAGTTACATCACAACAAGCAACCAGTGGGTGGAATGGCTGCACACAATCTCCCTGGAAATACTCCGCTAATTCATAAACCACACCCACCAAGCAGATTAGCCCCTACTGGGACTCGGAGTCGGCTAGTGCATGTGAAAAGGCCAAACAATATGGCGCAGTATTCTTCCAATGAAAGAGTTAATCACAATGGAGCACTGAATGGGTATTCATCGGAGCCTGATGATGATCAAGATGTCCCACATGCTGAGAACTCCCAACAGAATTCTCAGAGCAGAACCAGTGGAAGATTTAGGAGCAGGGAAGGAGGAGGGGAGAAAGTGGTTAATGGGTCAGGACATCTTACCTCACGTGAGACAAGTAAATCATCCTTTGAAGAGGAACAACATAAATATTCAGTGAACAATAGGAGAGGGCCATTACTGCAAAGGTAAAGTTACATAGCTATAGAAATGTGATACTTCTTTCATCATTTTGCTTCTCTACAGAACTATACATCCAGAGAGCAGTGTCTCAGACACCTCTATTAGCCAATACAATGGTTATAATTCCACTGGCCACAACAAGGTGACCACAACTAAGCCACAACTCTACTCTCGTGATAGAATAAATAGTGATTCTAGTGTTGGCAGCATTATTAGTCAGAGAAATGCAAAGAATTCCCACCTCAATGCCCATGGCATGGTCATGTCTAAGTTCTGTTATGAGTGTGGATCTAAGTTTCCAGTCCCTCAAGCTAAGTACTGTTGTGAGTGTGGTACAAAAAGAATTTAACATCTTCCTACAATTTATTTGTCAATATTTTGACATTATAAGTGTACAGACACAGTAGTGCTATTTGTTTTAATAATGGAACAATTAATTTCACATGCTAAATTATACAGAATCATACAAAAATAATACATATTATATTATATAGCATACCATCTGTTTGTATACCAATGTTTTTAAAGTTCATTTGGTGACATCTGAGGAGAATGGTCTACATCTTCTGCACTATTGGTATTCTTTTCTTTCGCTCGACCAAAGCCATAAGATGAAGTGAGGACAATTTTATCGTACACCTTGTTATCATCATTGTGAATGTATTCCCACACTAATGTTGTGGAGTTAGCTGTCAGTTTGGTGAACCCATAATACTGAAAGGAAAGTGAACACATACACATGTACACTAAAACTAGCAGCATTTGGTTTAAATGTCAAACCAGCCTCCTTCCCATCCATTAATCAAAGTACAGCGTGTGTATTACTGTGTAAACCTTACAGAAAAATCTGAGACCACCATCCAGTCTTCATAAGAATCTCTGAAATAAAGAAATTGGTCACCAGACACTCAGTGGGATTGTATTGATCATTTACGGTGCTGCTCCTCCGGCAAGGTCTCTCCCTCCCATCCCAATCACCACATGGATGGGAGCGCCGTCTGTACACACCCCCTGATACACAGGACATGTTCGTTGGTAGCAGTGAACATGGGCCCACATTGCAATGGTCACATTGTAGGTCTGATATGTGCACAAGGTGAAAACAATAGCTAATTGTCCACTTATGTCATCATTACTTACATAGAGCAAGCCTTCAATATGTTCCTGTAGTTCTTCAGCAAGATCCAGGTGCTCTCCTTCCTTGCTACCAATATACATTGGTCTACATGCAAACAAATACACTGTTTCACAGAACCTTCTGGGTGGCTATATGTGTTATCATGGTCTTACCTGTGTCCTACAAAGATCAACCATGGAGTGGTGCTTCTGTCGACATTAGCAAGGTGCTTGGATATCCAGTAATGCTGATCTGTACCCCTTGAAAAGTCGTGCTCAGTACTCATCACCACAAAATGGACTTGGCCATAGTCAAATCCAAACCTTACAAGAAGAAATAAAACCACAAACAAACAAACAAAACAAAACAAAAAAAAACAAATAAGCCTACTTCTCCTGGGGCTAGGGCTAGATCTGCTGATTTCATACACTACTTCCGTAACTAACCAAGGTTTGTCAAACCCCGTACGTGGCATGGGGAAACGAAGATAGTGGGGCAGTCCACACTCTCCACCAGAATCAGAGTTATTGAAGATTCCAGGGCTAGAGGCAAATATGTGGGTACATTGAAAGAAGTGCTATCAGTGAGCTTACTAGGTATAATACCAGTTCCTCTCATGGTTACCGACACATACCATGTAGGGCACACGAGTGGCAATAGGTTCAATCTGGTTAAAGAAGATGTCCCACTGCAAAAAATATATGCTATTCAGTACCACACCCAGTGGAATTTATCTCTCTTAGTAACTAACCACTGCAGAAAAGCCCCTAGCATAGGAAATGTCTCCTATGTGGAAGACAAAGCTGACATTGTCCACCATTTTATATATTAAGTTAGTAGTGTTCATGGAATCTGGCTGGATATCTTCCTTAATGAAGAAACTGTTATCAACTTCTCCGCACCCCATATCTAGCATAGATAATAATATTATGGTAAATTATGAAAGTAGCTAGAATTATATGAAACTATTAGACTGTGGCTTAGCCATGAGATTATTTTTTGGTGAAAGTAACGTCATCTCTGCAAGTGTTCTATTGCATTAACTATACCTCCATAGGAAATGACTGTTGTGGTTACATCAGCACCGACTTTTGGTGCAGTCTTGAAGGAATATTCCTGACTCCATGCATAATAGTCTCCAAATATATAGTAATATTTCTTCCCTGGAGTGAGACTACAGAAAATAAATGTTAAATTCCCAGCCTCCCAAAAATTGAGATGCCTGATCTGTGATCTCACCCTTCCATGAGAACAGTATGCAGGAGGCCTGGATCTCTCCACCCCCAGTCTGTGGCAGGACTCCCACACATGTCACTGGCATTGTAGGTGGTGGTGGTAGCCTTTGCGACATAATCATAACTGCCACTGCTGGTTCCATAGTAAACAACAGGCTTCTTCTTGTTCTTTGTCACCCACTGAAAGCTAGAACATGTGTAGGTGCAGCAAAATTACTAACTGGGGACACAGTGACACCACACCATTAATTGTCCATAACTTCTTTATGCCCCTGATTTTACTCTCAAAAGGCAATAAGCTTTATATCCTTTTTGTATCAGACTTTGACATTCTATAACTGGAGCTCCTATAGGGACAATAGTTGAAAATTTTTGAGAAACATTAAGCAGTATCCTTAAAAACACACATCAGCAGCACATTGGTAGTAGCCTTACATTCTGCATGCTTTTTAACTATGCCATTTGAAAACTTAGCTGTCTTGTGGGTCACTGTCTTTTGAGAGTTAAATCAAGTACAGAGGATGTTATAATATAGCTAGCTAGCATGAAGGACTCAATGAAAAGAAGAAAAAAAGAAAAAAGTTTGAGGTCCCTCATTTTTAAGGTCCCTTTTCCTGGAGTGTGTCAACTTATTATCACGCTACACTGTACATACACCATCTCTGTGGGATCATCTGTCAAGGCCAAGTGTCCTTGTAGAGGTTGATTGTAGTTCTTGAATGTAACAGTACTACTGACAGCCACCAGAGTAGCATCATCCAAACCTGGGGAATAGAATATATTTACCTCCATCTTATTGACTCTCACAAGACAGTAGAGGTGAACTGACCTCCCTGGAAGAATCCAAATATTATTGGTGCTCTCATATTCATTACTTTAAACTGTAAGTATCCTTGACCACTAGTCAAATGGGACGAAGAATAATTCGCCATCTGTAGAATAAAGATTACATCTTCTATCAGATCCACTCTATAATTATGCCACTGAGACACAGTTCCTCATTACCAGTAATCTGATAGGAGCATGTTCAGAGGGATCAATGCCATAGTCATCACTTGTAGGTGGAGAATACAAGCCAACCCAGTCATCTTCAGATGGATCGTCTACATATTGCCAAGTGACTTTGACCCAGCCTCCAGTATTGCCCAGTGTGGTGGGATAAACATTCATACTGACACTGCTATCTAAAACCAAAACAAGTGGCGAAATCATCTTATACGGTGCATTATAATGTGTGTGTATCTAAACTATAGCACAGTAACTTTGTCACTATCACCTCAGTGAATTTTTAAAACAAACTAAATGTGAAGGTTATGCAGATACTGTTTTCATTGTCAATTTACTTACCTAGCACAATCTTCATATTTTCTCTGTTGATGGTATCAATCAGTGCCTGAGAGGTCAGGACAGGACTGAAGTAAGTTAGAAGAGTAGCAGAAAGCAACAGAATCGAATACATCCTTCTGGACCCTAAAGATTGGTGTGCTAACTATTAACTATAATGTAGTTATTGAGTAAAGTCAAAAAAGCTTCTTCTGTATCTCAAGCTTCTTACTTGAGGTTTTACTGCTAGCTTGACTCAACACTCTGGAGTTTATATTATTAGTGAACAGCACAACATGTACCTTCTATAGATCTTCACTTGTTACTACATCAAAATGAAAAGGCTAAAACCTGTCTGAAAGCCTGAACATTACCAGATACAATCCAGCAATACTATATTACCTGTAGGGCAAAGCAACATGTATTGACATAGTCACCTTCTGTCTTCACAATAGGTGATATGTAGTCTGAACAGAAAAACAAGTGGTCACTGATGTGGTGAGCATAATGCACAGCTGGAAGATAAATTCCTCACTATTGTCCTTCATTGGTGCCATAGTTCAGGATTGTAGGAGTGTGCTCTTTAACCATGCAATCAACATGTGATGCATTCACAGTGACGCATTCACATGCATTTTCATGATTACACTTACATGTAAGCTAGAACATGTAGCTATAGAGTCCATTCACCTCCCAGTTTTAATATTAAATTATTAATTTCTATGATCAAGAAGTTTCTGCATGATCTATATCCTATCATACAGCCCCTACAGTTGTTCCTTGTCATCACAACTGTCAACTCTTGTATCAGTTTGATTACTAGTACTAGATTCTTCTTGTGTGCTGCTCCCATGGGCCTCCTTGGAGTGATCTATGGTATGGTTGAGCATGATGGCTAATAATGAGCCCCGTTGGTTAATCTGCCACTGGTTTAGACGAATCTGTTCCCCTACTTCCTCCAACTTTAAATACTACAACATTAAACGAGAAATTCACAAACCACACTCACCACAATTAACCACACCCACCAGGTTGAGCTTGTCTTGGTCTATCTCTGCTCTTCTTAGCTTTTCCCAGCAGTAGTGATCAACACAGGTTTTTCTCCGCTTCAGGCAGAACTCCAGACAATCCTTGTTGACAGATGGGAAGAGAGAATCAAGGGGACATCCACACACCTCTTCATCCCCAATCTGACGTGAAAGACATCAAGACATGCCTTAGTGTTATATGCAATACCTTTGGTTCTTTGGTGTGCTCAGGGCACATGACTTTCAGTCGTTTGCAGTATGTCTTTTGAACGGGATCATACTTGTCACAGAAAATGTCAGTTCTGACAGAGAGAATATATACAATAGGATTTCAATAAGACTACATCCAGCAAATATAATATAAATGGCGTTTAGTATCAAGGAATTATGTCTGCTGAAGAAATTTGACATTTTGGTTGCCAGTAAAAACTATTACACAATATATATTATAACAGTATGATAGAATATTATTTAGAGAAATTTAGCAACCTGACTTTTATGCTATCCAGGCAAGCTTGTCGATCATACAGTGGCCCTGTATTACCTCATACCCAGCTATCTTGCTAATCTTTAAAGCTGTGTTACTACTTCATGAACAGACATGTCAGCTCTACATGTTAACTTCTGCTTACCCTTCATTCTTGACCACAGAACCAAATGAGACCATGCTTTCCAACTGCATTGATGGACACACACACACACACACACACAAACCAGCAGAGTAACAGAGTGGCCAATCTAGCTAGCCCTAGCCCACATTGGCTAATATAGTAATAGGCTACCTTATTGTAGCATCTCTCCATGTGAACTGTGGCTTTCTTCAAGGTGACTAGTTGACTACAAGTGGGACAGTGAATAGTAAGGTCTTCACTTTCAGCCTCAAAAGCCTAGGCAGTGACACAAAACTAAGATTGTGAATAACCAGAGAAACCAAGTGACAATTTTTACCTCCTCTTCGTTTGAAGGAGTGCACTTGGAGATTTTCTCCATATGATTATTTATGGACAAAGTTTGCTCATCTAACCGATCCAGACGATTCTTTATAGCCTACAGATATAAATCCACACACTATAAATCAATATATATATTCACGACCATCATACAGGGGCACCTTGAGGGGTGGGGGGTAAACATGGCTAAGCCCCATTAATAGCTACCAACATTAAAACAAGTCAAGAAAGTAAACAAGAATCAGGAGGGGGGGCAATTACCCTCAATGCCATCCCCCTCTCCCATCCAGCCCAGGTTGTATACAGTCAGAGATGGGAATCCACAAGATTGTAAATCATCCATACCTCCTTCTCCTCATTCAATAACCTTATATACTTAAAAGTGCTACAAGATGTAACCATATAAAGGTACCACTAATGTGCCGTAACTCAGCAACCTCAAGTACCAGCTGGTACCTGATGATACAAAGTGGGTACACATGTAAGTATACCATTGGAAGGCATTGAATGAGCCATCCTTGAATGAGCTGTCTTTTGAGAGTTCATGGAAGGGGGAGGGAGCATGAAGGATTTATGAATTAAGAAACATTTTGCTAAGAGCCCTAAATGGTGTGGTGTCCCCCAATAGTGTACACTATAATTATTATTCTAACAAACTTTTTGTTCATCTTCTAATTCCTTCAATTTTTCCCTGTTCTTAATGGTAGCAACGGGAACTTCATTTCCAGCCAGCTTCTTCTTAGCTGGGAGATAAGTTTTAATACGTCTGACAAAGAGAACAATAATAGAAAAGATGACAGTAAACCCTATCATTTTCCATGGTGAATAATCATACATACTTGATAGCTAGTTGTATACCACACTCTTCACAGCAGTATTTGGAATGGGGCCGAGCTTCATAGACACAACCTGGACCTAGGCACTGGGTGGGTGTGTAAAAGTCATCTCTTGAATACGTACTTCCTGCTAATTCAGAAAATGCTCTTCTAGTTGATGCATTCTAGAGGATAGACAAGTCCAACTTCAACCAACCAACCAAACAAACAAACACGCCTTTCAACCTGAATGATCTCATCAACATCTGGTCTTGCTTTCTTAGCGGCAGCACTTCCTGATCCAGTTGCCTTCCTCTTTACACTAGGTCTGCCTCCACTTTTCTTGGTACCTTGTCCTCTCTTACCCCGTGTCTTCTTCTTCAGAGCAGGATCACTAGTGCTGAGATTAAAGAACACTTCACAAATTATCTGTTATAATGCTATTTTCTCACAGTTTGACTTGGTCTTTAGTTACTACAGCACCCCCAAGTACAGCATTGCTACTCCCTTCAAGCTCACCAATGAGAGGTACAGTACCCCCAGCAGCCGCCAACTCCTCTGCCATTTCACGTTGGAGGGTAGGAGAACCAGTGCTCTGCAGTGGGTCCTCCGCATAGAGAATCCGAGAGAGACGAAGACATTGTCGTTTGATGCATTTCTGTCTTATTCGACCTGGTCCACCATATTTGGACATATCTTTGCAGAACCGACAGTTTCGGCAGTCCGTATTGTTCAGGCATGCATCACATTCACCACACCTATAACCACAACACACCCATCTGTGAGACTTGCTCTTGTGACTTTGTAAGTCTGGAATGTCATCTGAGTTCATCTTTTCTCCACTTCACCCTTACCCCCACCCCCTTAGAGAGAAAGGTTGACCCATAAGTAATACTTGATACAACTATAAATACTGTATTGGGTAACCACTAACTTTATAGGGGTACACTTACCTCCTACTATGTTTCTTGCTCTTTGGTTTCTTTCCATCTTTGGGCTTTTGATCCTGCTCTTTCTGTTTTGGTTCTATGGTGGTCTCCTTCTCTTCAAATTCAGTTACCAAGTTTGAATCATTATCGATACACAGAGGACAGTAGAAGTGCTTCAACATGGCTGCCTTTGGACGTGAAATACCAACACAGTCTCCATGGAAGTACTCTTTACAACTATGACACTTGATCATGGAAGAGTCCCAGATATGATTTCTACAAATGCAGTTGACATGGAGGGTTTCAGCCAACTTTGCCTGGCTTGAAGAAGATGGTTGGTCTTTGGTATCAAATTCTGGGGATTGGGAATTGGACTGAAGTTCAACTCTACCAGTATCGGGTTCAATAGATTGTGACGATCCAGGTTGTGGACTAAGTGACATATCTTCATTCTCACAAGGAGGCTCAATATTATAGGCCATTGGATGGGGTAAAGGGTCCACAGATTGGTTATCCAATTGAAACTGTCCATCCTTATCATCAAACTGAAAGAAAGGGGAGGAAACCTTTGTATCCATGGCTATAGCAAGACATTGTAATATATGACAAAATAAATTAATTTTAGAAAATTTTAAACTTACCATCCTGTGAGATATCTAAGGCTGGAGACAGAGGTCCTGAACCTTGTGAGACGTCTACTGGAGACGGAGGACCTGAAGAATCTACTGAAGACAGAGGGCCTGAACTTCTATGATATTCCAACCACTCACCATCATTGAACCAATCCATTTCCTCTGCCGCCACCATTCCTTCACTGCTAGTGTGTGACTCACTGTCTGAGTCTGTATCAATATATACCTCAACGATCTTCTTGTTACTCTCCATTCAATTCTATAAATTCATTAAAATGATGCTCTAGTGTGTTTACCTAATGTAGTACCAGAAACTACCCCTCGTAAAACCTTCACCTTAGTCTAAGACTTCTATAATAATGCCAGGGATAATATTAGCAGCCAAACCCTAATATTTTGTCCAATGTTTCTTTGTTCAGAACAATGCAAGGGTCAATAATTAGCAAGGCTGAAGGAAGGAGTCTAGAAGAGCAGGAGCAAGGTGGGCTAGATTTTGTCACTGCCACTTGCCCCATAGAGAGGCTATGGTTGGACCCATGCATCTTTGCCTAACCTACCTGAAGATGTTAGCTACTCAAGTCAAGTGTATAGTATATGTTACATTACCTCTTGTTGATTAGCCAGTTATATCCAGATCAACAGATATCTCCTTCGCACGTATATTGAGTAACGAAAGAGTTATTGGTTCTTTACTTAACCCTTTATTACCTAGATATTATGAAAATGAAGGCCAGTGCGGAATGGAGGTACATAATCAGGTAGCGCTTGTCTAAATAAGCATCTATGTGGTCTCTCTCTTTCTCTCTGTTTTTCAAGCCTTGCCAACTGGATAACATTTCTGTTGGAGCGTGCCCCACCCCTTATTTTTCTCCTTCTCGCTAGTGGGCCATGCCTCTCATCTCTGTATGTGACCCAAGGATATGTTGACGCTGAAAAATTTATCTGGGCTGTTGTAGGCGAATTGGTAAGTTGAGCATGCAATTTTGCAAGTAACCCCTTGAAAAGTTGTTTTTTTTTTGTTTGTTTATTAAGGCCATACCAATTTGATTTCTTGTTAAAAACAACAACAACAACAACAACAAATTTTTTACTAATGGACCGAAATGATAGTTATTACTTGATATGGGTATTCTTTTTCCCAGGTTCTGTTGCACGTGAAAGACTGTGAAAAAGACCCTGAAAGGTAAATTGCCTTGTATTTTATGGGAGGTGGAAACCGCCAAAATTACCTCTCTTTTTTTGAGAGGGGGTGCTTTTTTTTTGAGAGGGGGTGCTTTTCGAGCAGAGGGGGTACTTTCGACGTGCAACAGGGGTGACTTTTTTTGAGAGGGGGTGCTTTTCGAGCAGAGGGGGTACTTCTGACGTGCAACAGGGGTAGCTTTTTTGAGAGGGGGTGCTTCTGACATGCAACAGTGGTGGCTGTTTTTTTTTTTTTTGAGAGGGGTGCTTTTCGAGCAAAGAGGGGGTAGTTCGCAGACAGCCATCAGGAAAGGGAACGTTATTATTGTAAAGCTAATTACGCATGCGCACTATACTAAGCACGTGGAGTAAATTCAGTTTATTTCTGACCATGATGGAGCAGGACACAAACCTAAGGAGTCAGGTTATACAAGCCACAGATCTTCTGTTAAAAGCTGTTGAGAGGTTAGAGGGCAGGCCTGCCTGTCCTGTCTCTAGGGCGATGAGTGGACCTTCTGACTCTTTATCAATCTGCAGCCCTTATAGAGCAAGTACATCTGAAATGAATAAGCTGTTTAACTGGACAGCCACTAAAAGGCGTCCTCCAGAAGGGAGCAGAAGGAAGAATAATAAGAAGAAAAAGCTCCAAATGTGGACCCACAATTTTTGCTGTTTGGCAAGAAAAATGCAAAGGTATGGTATTGAATGATCATGGTAATTATAAGTTTTGATTGTGATTATTAATAGTTATGTTCCGGATCATGGACAAAAGACTGCTCTGGCCTTAGCAGGCCTTGGAGAAAAGAAACTTTCTCTCTATTTTCATTCAGATGCCAAGGAGCTCTGTGATCAGCTGTTAGATTATTTTCCAAAGCTATTAAAAGCTGGAGAGTATGGATTATTAAGATGTGGTGACAAGGGGGAAAGGAACCTTGTTTTAATTGATGTTCCTCCTGCTGGATATACAGTCGAATACTTGAAGGCAGTGGTTAGTTCCGCAAAAATTTATATTCGGCCATTACAGAAAAATTTGGACCTTTCTATTATTGAGAGTGTAAGTAGTTTTAGGTATTTGTATGCATGTGCCACATGAATGGGAGAGTTGACAGGATGAATGATTGCAATTAATATTTTATTCCATGGTATGTATCATGTAGGAATCCAGTAAGAATGTTCAGCAAGAGTGTCTTGACTGTGGCGAAGTTCTCTCCATGAATCTCCTCAAGGATCATTTGGCTAAATGTGTATCAGCAAAAAGGTATTATGACCTTTAGCTAATTCTTGTAATTGTCACTTTTTGTTTAATTCAGGAGTGGTTGGGACCCAGACCCTGATTTTATAAATGAGTGGGGACCCAGTAAACCTGGGACCCAGACCCTGATTTTATAAACGAGTGGGGACCCAGTAAACCTCCTACTCCTGATGACAGTAGCAATTCAAAAACAAATCCAATTTTGATAGACGAAAAAATATGTGACATTACTGATGTAAGGCACATCTGCTTATATTTAACCTACAATAACATTTTTTTTTTACAACTCTACAGTCAGATAGTGATATTGAAAAAGCAATTATTGAATCTATAAAACTGTCTAGTAAAGATTCAATACCAACGAGTCAACCTAGGTATTTAATAGTCTCATTTTGAAACTAACATTACTACTTTTCATTTCTAGTTGTAGTGAAATTATCCAGAACCTACAGAGGTTTCTTAATAAAAATGAGAGCTTCACATTTGTAATAAGAAGAGGATATTGCATAAAGGATGCAATAAAAAGGACGAGTATTAATTTCTCTCCAGCTAAAAATATCCAGGTATAGTGATCTTGCAAGACTAAAGCATGACAGTTGACTAAGTACAATGAAACTGGGGCAATTTCAAAGGTAGCTTGTAAATTTTTTGTTTTTCTTTTCTGATTAATATTGCTGCAAGCTATCTTTGCAATTGTGATCAAAAATGTTAAGTTTATTTTAAATTCTTATAGGTGGAATTTTTGGGAGAAGGAGGACAAGATACAGGTGGCCTTACCAGGGAGTTTTTTACTCTGGTCTCTAAAGATGTAGCTGGTGAATACATGGCATGTGGTACATTCAGACAATTCAGTTGCATTGCAGGTAATAAGCTAATGTGACCATGGCCTAAAATATAAACCATTAACTGGGATGTATTAAGGAAGCTATTCTTTTAGCATAATAGGCTACATTGGAGCATAATCCCTTTCAGGGCATAATTGAGCATGATAGGCTTTTTTTTTTCATTGGCAAATGGTGTGTAAGTCTATAATACTGTTTAGTGTTTACCAAGGTATCTTGTTCAGCCAATCGATTATTATAGTCTGCATGTGTCAAGTGTGCTGTGGGTCAGGGTGCTGTGGTCCTACTACTGCACCACATAGACTGAATGGGTTTTAATTAAATTTAATAATTAACAGGTTGGAAAATGGTTGTGGTCAGCAAAATACTTTAGAGGTAGCCCTGAGTAGAGTCCAGTAAATTATGCTCAAATTTTTGCCCATTATGCTTTGGAGCATTGCTCAAAATCTAACCTTATTATGCTCTGAATTCTACCCATTATGCCCTACTTTTTATGAACAAATTGAGTCCTTTTTCAACACAAATCAGACTTAGTTGAGACTCTTAATCTACTTAGCAATGAAGCAGTCCTTTTTTTGTTGAACTAAAGAGCTCTCACTCTATGATTCACTGCTGCTACTACTCTCAATCTCATAGTAGAGCAGGAAAACTCCACAGGATTAATTCAGCTAACTAGCTACAACATGCACTTAGGTCATGTATTAGTCAGTAAAATGATCAATTCCAAACTATGCCAACCATAATGGTTGAAGCTCCCTATTATGCTCCATTATGCCCAGCATAATGGTTGAGCCTATTATGCCCTGCATGATTTACTGGAGCCTAGGCCTGAGTACAACTTTTGGCATAATAAGCTCCATTTGGGCATAATCTTAAAAGGGGCATAATTGAAGCATAATAGGTCAGAAGTTTCAACTATTGCTCTCAGCTCAGGGCAGGCAGCATGTTGATGTCATGCATGACTGGTCACCTACACACCTAGTACATATAGCTAGCTATCTCAGCTCAATAGTTACATCACATGTGACATGCCAGTCGCATAAATAATGATTTAGAAGTTCAAGAACCTAGAGTGGTCTCACTTTTAAGGCAGTTTTCACCCATCAGAATACATGCAATTCAGCCAACAGTGTCTGACCTTGATAAACTGAAAGTTTTCCCTTTTGTAGATAATTCTGTTATCCAATCTGAAAGATGAATTAGCTAGCTATCTTGCTAAAGCTTCCCAGCTCAATTCTGATAACTCTAACTATAAAGTGTTGGAGTGTGCATGCTGGTGAGCACCCTCACTGGTCCAGAATGATTTTACTGATAAAGCCTTCATCAGCTGCTTCAGAAAGAGTATTTTTACTTTTGAACAACACTTTTAATGAACAGCAGCAAGGCTACTTAGAAGACTATGTAGAGACATGCTACAGTACAACACTCCTAATGTAAGAATAATGGGGAATTTTAGGGAATAATGGGAAAGAATAATAGGCAATATAAGGAGAATAGGAGCATAGCATAATTAAAAGCATATTGTACTCGGCCTATTTAGAGGACTATGTTGAAGCCTCCATTATACTACAATACAACTCCCACTGATTTGTATTATATATATATAATTATAGTTTATTGCAGCATAATTGAGGAATAATAGGCACATTTTAAAAAGCATAATAGGTAAAAGTTCAGGAATCAGAGCATAGGTAAAAAAAAGCATAATTTACTCATCCCTAGTCACTTCGCACATTGTTTTAATTAATTCTTATTACAAGTGTGAGGCCAGATAGGCAGGTGTCTTTGTGGTTTTGTCTTTGTGATTTTTGTCTTTGTGGTTTTGTCTTTGTGATTTTTGTCTTTGTGGTTTTGTCATTGTGTACACTAGGCTTAGGTAGATTATGCTCAAAATTTCCCCCATTATTCTATTCTGCAATGCTAAAAAAGTTGCCCATTATTCTTGTTAATTCACCCATTATTCTCACAACATTATTGATTATTCTTCTTTAAAAGAACAGTTATAGTTTGTTAAACTGATGTTTCTACATAGTCCTGTAAAGTTTGTCCCTGCTGATCTCCAAAAGTAGTGAACTAGAAGCCATTTTTGACACTACCAAAAAACTGAAACATGCCACATGGCTGATCACATGCTCAATCACTGTATAGTCACCAATAGTTCATGAAACCACTAATGGAATTAATGGAGTAGATCCATTTCCATCAGGACCACTCCGAGGACTTCAAAATTAGCTGTACAATGACCAGGTGCAAAAAGAGCTCAAATTATTCCCAAAATGTGTCCCATTATTCTAGCATTATGCTTGATTCCAGGCAGTCCCTATTATTCCTAAAATTATGCCAGCATAATCTACCTAAGCCTAGAATGTGCATGTGGAAATGACAGTTTACATAAGCCTATTCTTCTATTGTGATCTCAGACTCAGAAACCTTAAAACCCTCCACCTCCAGCACTGAATAGACTACTATTATGTTCATGTATCAATATCCAAAATCTATGTGAGCAATTACCTCCCTGCTTCTTACCCTTATGTAAGGGGATCCCTAGCCCTATGCAATGATAATTTAACAATAATAATGTTTTATATTTTTAGAATGGTGTATTTATCAAGATTGGAAATTTAGCTGCTATGGCTCTAGTTCAGGGTGGCGCTGGGTTCCACATTTTATCTCAGTCAATATTTAATTACGTTAGTGGCATGTCCATATCTGAAATTGTGGCCAGTGTGGATGAGGTTCCAGATTTAGCCGTAAGGGAAGCTATTAGTGAGGTATTATAAATAATATAATTGTCAGTTTATTATTATTATTATTATTATTATTATTATTACTATTATTATTAACTGTAGATAACTAATGCCAAAACCAATGAAGTTCAAGAAATTGCTCAAAAACATTTTGGATTACTGGAAGGGAGTGGATTCATTAAACCTTTTGCCAATGATGATATAACAGACATGGTTCAAGCTATTACTTTGCAACATACACTGCTACAGTGCAAAGCAGAGCTAGATCAATTTATTGAGGGATTGAAGGCTCTAGGTGTGCTAAGTGCTATTAGAGAACATCCCAACATTTTGAGGCCATTCTTTAGTCAAACAGCAAAAAAGCTCAGCTCTGGTAATAATCCTCTTGCTGTTCAACAGAGCTGTTTAAGTCATTTTGTGTGAGAATGTCTATAGTGTTATTTATGCATCATCTGCTTAGAGATTTAATGGTTCTATTGTGTTCTTATAGTTGTCTACCATGCAGCATAGACTCACAAAATTCAACTTACTCACACATTCATTGCTGATTAAGCAAGTACACAGTAGATACACTTATTGCTGAAAAGTATCTAAAAATGGATTCTTGACAATACCAGTAGTACCATAGTCTATTTACCATAGATCAGTTGTCTCTGAGCATAATTTGTAGTCTGTTTTATTATTTTCTCACACAGATGACATCCGTAAGATATTTTCAGTTGCATTTTCTGAGAAAGGCTCATCTGCTCGCCAGGAGGAGGCAACATACATGAACTTTATTGAATACTTAGATGAATGTGAAAGAGGTACAATACTTAGTGTGTCTGTGTTACTTTAATTATGAAATGAAATATTCTTTATTCAGTAAGATGTACTGAAGAAGATTCAGATGAAGGTAAATGGTGCTTGTATACTAACAATTCTCAGTCAATACTGTTTTCAAAACTTTGATTTCATTCTTTGCTATAGGAGTTGTGACACTTTCCAGCATACTTAGTTTTTTCTCGGGATCAGAGGAAGTGCCGCCTTTAGGATTTCCATCCCCTCCTGAAATCAATTTTAATTCAACAAATATTTACCCAACCTCCTCTACATGTGCTGTACAATTGACCTTGCCCACCATGTATCATTCAGACTATAAATCATTCAAAAATGTTATGGAAATTGGTTTCCTCTGTCATGGTGGATTTGGATTGTCATGATTCATTAAGGCCGTTATCATTCTGTATGTATGTACCATTCATCATTTGATTTTCAACGTTCAGGTACAAAAAAAAAATGTTCATGGTAAAGTTTAATTACAAATGAGCACACACATATGAGAGTGTAGCAAGATATATGTCTATTCCATGGTTATGACTGTCTCCTAAAGGTGATATTGTTTGAGACAGCTCAGAATAATCTTCTGATAGGGTATAATAAGGTGGTTGAACTATAACAGAATCTGGTTCATCAGGATCAATTGAAATGGGACCATCCCAATCAATACCATATAGCTGAGCATCATCCTAAAAACAATAGATGTGTAATAAGGAACAGCTAAATATCCAAACATCTGTGTGTAAAAAAGCTATTTTCCTCCCTTAGACTTCTATCAGATGCATACAAGTAGGGTTGGTTTGCATTTTTTGTTGGAGCATTTTAGGTAGGGTAAAGTATCAAAATCTATAATGCTGTCAAACTGGAAGTATTTTGGGAGTTGGATTGCTGAGTTTATTTGTCATTGACTAGTTTTGTCAAAGACTAAACACTCAGCATAGAGCTGCAAACTATAAATGACTTGCATATAATAATAGACATGCACTATATATATCACTTAGCACTAACTCAACAATGAGTCAATGTTAACAGGACGTGATGCACAGACTTATATACTTATTTTTAACAAGAATTTTGGGCTGAATTTCACGCAATATAGAAGATTATGTATGAGAATTACAGAATAGCATTATAGGGAACTCTACATACAAATATAGATACCTCAGTTTGCAGTTCATCTCTTATATTTGACCTTGCCAAACCAACTATCCACAGTTGATTAGGAGAAAGGGAACCTTGAGTTGATAATGGATGGTTGTTCCATGCAGACTTAAATCCAGCCAGAGCTCGATTGATACGTGCAATGAAAGTGTAATGGAGACAAAACATGTGAATTTCATTATCCACATCAAGAATACCATTGGCTTCCATGTAAGAAAATAAGTGATAAAAAGAACTATGCATTGAGAGAATACATCTCGCCATAGCCTTTCAATTCGTTAATTGTGCACACTTCGTCCAGTGATAAAGCTCCCACGATTAGGGCCTCTAAATGGATGTTCCAACATATATTGAGCTATTTTGACATTTTCTCCTCCTCTGTCTGAACGCACTCTACTGGGTAGCCCAAATTCCTGTACTCCCTCCAAAAACAGGTTCAAAACTGTTTGGGATCTGTTGTTATCATGACATGAAACATATATAACACATCTACTATAACCATCAATGCAACCATGTATGACCAACTTCCACCTAAAATGTAGAATTATGGATTATAATAAATGATATATACCTCTGGCACCTACCTTATAAGCTTATGGTTACTATCAACATGCCACAGTGATCGAGGTGAAGGAACATTGTAGGTTCGTCTATTGATGACATGTAACTGTCTCATTATACAACCTTCAGGATCTACTGTACGTTGAGCCTCACGAATTCTATGTTGCTGAATTCGATATCCACGAGAAAGGAGATGTCCTCTCATCTGTTGGTTACCGCAAGAAGGATACTCTTCCTGAATCTCAGAAACAATTCTATGTAGTTCAGCATCTGTGAGATCAGCATATCTGGCTCTAATATAAATTCCATTTTCACTCAGCCTTCTTTCTATAGTTCTACTTGAAACACCAAGTATCAGAGACATTTGTGGCACTGTAAAGTTATTTTCAACCAGGAACTCTAATTGTTGCCTGGAGATGACAAATCGTGGTCGGCCAACTGTTCTTAAACACATCATTGGAGGGTGGTAGTCAGACAATGAATTTTCAGTAATTTCTTTCATGTGTGACAACTTTCTGAGGGCAGTCAACACACACTGGGAAGCTTCCTCCTCAAAGTCAGCTAAACCAGAAGAGTAGTTCTTCACCAAAAATTCTCTATAAACTAACTCTAGTGTTAGTACACAATAGTCTAGTAATTCAGGAGAGTACCTCCCGTCATGAAGTACATGAATGCGAGTAATAACTCTTCTTAGTGCTTGCATACACCACAAACTCATCTTCCCGACTCTAAGTGCTTGCATGGAAACTCGTCATTCTTCCCGTGGTGGATGATGAACAGCTTAAAACCACACCTCCCAAACGTGCTGTTTAAAACCACGCCCCATACCCAATCAATAATAATAATACTTAGGCAGTATAATTATAGCACAAGCTGTTGCATGCATGTAAGAACCCCCCCCCCCCCGTTGCATGTCGAAAGTACCCCCTCTGCTCGCAAAGCACCCCCTCTCAAAAAAAGTCACCCCTGTCGCACGTCGAAAGTACCCCCTCTGCTCGCAAAGCACCCCCTCTCAAAAAAAAGTCAACCCCCGTTGCACGTCGAAAGTACCCCCTCTGCTCGAAAAGCACCCCCTCTCAAAAAAAGTCACCCCTGTCGCACGTCGAAAGTACCCCCTCTGCTCGAAAAGCACCCCCTCTCAAAAAAAGTCACCCCTGTCGCACGTCGAAAGTACCCCCTCTGCTCGAAAAGCACCCCCTCTCAAAAAAAGTCACCCCTGTTGCACGACGAAAGTACCCCCTCTGCTCGAAAAGCACCCCTTCTCAAAAAAAGAGAGGTAATTTTGGCGGTTTCCACCTCCCATAGTATTTGATCTTTGTATGTTGGCAAGTACGTATCACTATTGCTTTAACTCTTTCATGGGTAGTAGCGCATTATTACGCTTGCGTGAACCCCCCCCTCCCCCTCCCGCTTTTGGGCGGTAGCGCATTAATACGCTGCAGGTTTTCATTGCAGCATCAGTTTAAACCACTGTTTCTCGGACTTAACAGTATCTTTATTCTATCATGGAAGCTACACCTAGTTCTAGGTACCTACCCTCCAGCCCTGAGTTTCTGCTAGAATATCTTGACGCTATTCTTAGCGACGATTCTGACAATGACTTCGACGGTGTTAGTGAACAAGACATTATTTAGGACGGGGAAGCCAGCTTCCACGCTACTTCCTTGGGAATGCTATATATTTACTTCCTGATCCACACCCCACGAGCAGGTTGGAGACACCTCTCATAGAAAGTCCAGTAGTTGAATCAGACACAACCCACACCAAGTAAGCTACACTCTAGACCCTTTCCCAATACACACATAAATAATGTTATCATGTAATGACATTAAATTAATAACAAGACACTACTATTACTACGTAGATTTCAATCTCACTGCCACCACAGGCCTCAACATACACATGGAAAGGAAAGAACCTGTGGACTTCTTCTGACTCTTCTTCACACCTGAAGTAGTGGATAATATAATATTTACAAAGCTCTCTCTATGCTCAACAAAAACACCACACCCACAGAGGGAACCCAATGAAGAGGAGTGAAATTGAACCCTTGCTTGCCATTTTCCTTACAATGGGTATATTGGGGTTTCCTACTTTGAGGTTAGGGTCCTTGAAATGTAATGTACCTCAACATTGTCCGGATCTTACTGGAGTACTAAGTGGCCATTAATAGTAACTCAACATTCAGTAACATCATGTCTGGCAGACGATTTGAACTTCTGATGTCCTACTTACACCTACCCAGATGCCAGATAGATCAAGTCCCAATCACGATAAACTGTACCCTGCTCATCCTTTCCTTGATAGAATCGTCACAGCCTTTAGGGAAGCATATACACCATCCAGGGAAATAGCAATAAAAGAAAGCATAATAGGATTCAAGGGGAGGTTGTCCTGGATACAATAATATGCCAAAAAAACCAACCAAGTGCCAAGTGGGGAATAAAAGCCTGGGTATTGGTCTACTTCAGAACTGGCTATGTCTGGTAATTCAATTGTTGTTCCTGTACAGGTAATAAGTAATGTCATCAAAAATATTTATAGGCAAAGACAATGATGATACACCAGTGAAGGGGCTGGCCCATAGAGTGGTGCTGTCACTCTCTCCCTATTTCATCCTCTTTTTCCTAGTTTCTCCTCTCCCTCTTTCTGATTACTAAGATATTTACCTGGCTAGCTACCATAATCAAACTAGCTAGCTACATAAATTAATAAATAGCTATCTAATTCATAGATAGCTATCTACCCAATCTAGTTAGCTAGTAGCTACCTATAACCATATACTGTACCTCAATTTTGAAATGAAGCTGTTCAGGTGTTCGAAGAAGCAAGAATTTTCTGTCTAAATAATTAGCAAACTAGTTAGTAAAGCTTTTTACTACGTTTGAGAGCAGACTCGCCCAATAAAGATCGACAAGATGAAACCAACATGCGGTTCTTTCTCCGTGCTTCAATTAGAATAATTTTTATGAGTCATCAATAGTGGGTATAGATAACTTAGAGTTACTAGCAGCTAGCGAGGAAGAAGTTATCTCTGAGGTTAGATCCACTCTATTGCTGCCTTGCCAACCAGCGCTTAGCTCTTTCCAAGCGAAAGTGGTGTAAGGAAGCTTTGATAACTCGAACGCTTTGTGTTTTTTGTACTAATAACATCATTTCGAAGCTAAGAATCTATGTTTTAGGCTTCCTTGACTGTTCTAAGCATAGAACAACTAACTACTGATGTTGCTATGCAGTGCAGAGGCTGTTGAAATGCCTAAAGCTAAGCCGTTAAAAGACTGGAGGTCATTGTTGAAAAAGATTAAATTTTAGCCGCCCAGGGGGCCGGGTGCGTGCAATTATTATTATCTATCCGTGAAAGGGTTAATAGAGTCGGACCTTTTGGTTATGGAGAAAGAGATCTCTCACCATTTGGGTAAGTTAATCTCAGTGTAGTTTCTCAGTAATAATTACATAACACACCACAGTGGAGGTCAGGGGGGCATGATATTTCATCCCCTACAACGGAAGAGGACCTATATTAGGGTCTGCAACACAAAAAATGAAGATTCAAGAATCCAATTCTCCACAGTTCCAACAATATGAACTCATTAGGTGAATGTCAAATCCAACACAAATTTGTACCCTGCAGTCTTCTTCAGCTCCGCAGGCTAAAAAATTAGTTCCAGCTTTTCGCATATTTAGATTGAGGTCCACCCTCCAAAATATAAAAAATCTTATCTTGGTCTAAATGATGCGCAGTGCTTCTTCTGTCCACTGGCTGTGTGTGTAAGTGTTAAATAGTGATGCTTTGGCGTGCTAAGTAGAGCTAAATCCCTTGTACTTTGGTCAGTCATCCAAAAGCGGGCAATTTCTGTGGTTTGTATGGGCCCAATTTTCCTGCAGAGCAAGGTAGTTTTCCCCTCGCATCATTTATAGTTAGGGGGAGGCCTTGCTTGTGCGTGACCATAGTTAGAGCCGGGTCTATTGTTTTTTGCCATCAGAGATGCAAGTGCAAAGCAGTGTAAGGCACGCTGAGGTAATCTTTGATGGATTCTAGAGTTGCTAGAACTGTATCCTGATGGCTAATAGATGGAACATTTATGTCTACTTGGAAATATAGGTTGGGAGTTTAGGCAAGAAATTGCTGTCTCATGGCCACTAGAACAAGATCAGGTAAAGAAGCGTCCTAACCATTAAAATCTAACTCACCAATACCTTTTGCATGATGTAGGTGATAGAACACCTACATACGGTGAATTGATTGACCTTCTTGACGATTCCGAAAAGAATTGTTCATTGAGTGATAATGTGTCGGACATCCTTTACTCCTGGAATAAGCATTGGATGTTGCAAACGATTTCATGCAACTGTGATGCGCATTGCTGCTCCAACGAGGTCATCATTAAGGGGTCCCAGTAAGCTCTGTGGTTCGCCACTCACACGCTATCGAAAAAAGAAGTGGATTCCTCGTATCCGAAACCCGGGTAAGCAATTCTTAGCAGTTATTAACAGGATTTTTTAGAAAATGAATTTGGAGGGGAGGGGGGAGGAATAGGGGCAGGTTGTTGAACTTGAATCTAGTTCACACTGTTGTCTATTTCAGGAGGCAACACTATTTCAGGGGGTTCCCTCCCTCCCTAACCTGGATGATAGACCCTTTCCCCCTAATCCTACAGGTCCACCTGACAGAGTTCCATTCCCTGATGAACTTTATTATTACGGTCTGAATGAGAAGTTACTGGCCAAAGTTTTCCATTATGTGCAAGCTCAAAAGAAGGGTTCTCTTCCTTGGAGCGTACGAGGAGTTCCCAGCATGTTGTTTTATCAGCAGTTGCATCGCTACATGAAGAAATGGCCTCTAAGTTCCTCTTCAACAAAGACGGCAATTGGAAAGTTGAAAGATCAGAAAAAAGGAGAGATAAGCTTATTCAAGTGCATACACAAAGACAGGCACTTCTTCAAAGAGCACAGGTAGAAAAAGATAAGCTCTTAGAGGAGCATCTGATTACATCAGAAGAACTACATCAATCTATTTCAGACATTGATAAGGAGCAGATCAGTATCTCCAAGAAGAAGAAAAAAATTACTTTGTTGAAAACCCAAGTGAATATAAGAAAGAAGTTACTTAAAAAAAAAAATTCAAATTACTTTTAGTCAGTCCCGAAAACAACTTCCAATCAATGACCTTGTTAAGGAATTGGCTGAACATATAGCTGCAAACAGCTTGCCTCCAGAATACTCAGCTTTGATTAGTAACCCTTTTTTATTAGTTGGCAAATCCATTAGTCACAAGTTCGAACTGGAAGAGACATGTGAAGAGAAATGGTACAGATTAGTGACTAAACTATATGAAATAGCATATGACGAAGAAGATGAGTCATGTCATTTTGATTTGACACAGGACTTATAATGGGCAACTTACAAATCATGTAATTATTAATTTTTTTTGTATACATAATTATAACTTGGCTAACTTCTCAGCTACCATTATATAATGGTTCTGGCCTGATCTATAACCGATGCTTCCTCTCATAAGAAGCACGTCACATTAGGATAGACATGCCCTGGAACTTTGCTTCACTGTCCTGTGCAATGACTGTGCATTATCTAACCACAGCACTACAAATTGTATCTTCTAGTGGGTGGTTTGTTTCATGTGAGCATGCATAGCAACTAACTACAGGGTTGTGCAGAATATCCTTGCAACAATAAGTACAAAGCAGGAGTATGGCAACAAGTGGTTAGTAACAATGCAATAGGTAGAAGTTAAGCGATAACTTCCATGAATGAAACATGAAAGCAACCCTGTCCTCCCTTCACACAATGGAATGTATTGGGTGGAGGTGTAACTACTATGAAAATTAGAACTGTTCCATACCTAAAGGTAAGGTACTCACCAACAAATATTCTTATTACTTGCTTAGCAAGTCAAAAATCAATAGCAACAACCAAGTAATGAACTACTGACAGCTATAGATCATCCATTATCGTATATATACTCTTCATGATGCTCTCTAAAGTTTGATGTGCATGGTCTAATTCTCTTTTCATCATATTGAAATTTATGGTCAACTTCTGCACACACTCACTACATTGCTTGACTTCCTTTTGCAAGGCTTTTACTTCAGTATCTTTCAAGCCGTACTTCATTGTTGCAGAGGGAGGTTGTTTTGACCCAACAGTTCGCTCAATAAATCGGTAAGCATTGTCAGGCTGATAACCTTTATCCTGCAAATTCTTATCGATGGCGATGTAAACCTTTCCAATTGCCGTCTTTGTTGAAGAGGAACTTAGAGGCCATTTCTTCATGTAGCGATGCAACTGCTGATAAAACAACATGCTGGGAACTCCTCGTACGCTCCAAGGAAGAGAACCCTTCTTTTGAGCTTGCACATAATGGAAAACTTTGGCCAGTAACTTCTCATTCAGACCGTAATAATAAAGTTCATCAGGGAATGGAACTCTGTCAGGTGGACCTGTAGGATTAGGGGGAAAGGGTCTATCATCCAGGTTAGGGAGGGAGGGAACCCCCTGAAATAGTGTTGCCTCCTGAAATAGACAACAGTGTGAACTAGATTCAAGTTCAACAACCTGCCCCTATTCCTCCCCCCTCCCCTCCAAATTCATTTTCTAAAAAATCCTGTTAATAACTGCTAAGAATTGCTTACCCGGGTTTCGGATACGAGGAATCCACTTCTTTTTTCGATAGCGTGTGAGTGGCGAACCACAGAGCTTACTGGGACCCCTTAATGATGACCTCATTGGAGCAGCAATGCGCATCACAGTTGCATGAAATCGTTTGCAACATCCAATGCTTATTCCAGGAGTAAAGGATGTCCGACACATTATCACTCAATGAACAATTCTTTTCGGAATCGTCAAGAAGGTCAATCAATTCACCGTATGTAGGTGTTCTATCACCTACATCATGCAAAAGGTATTGGTGAGTTAGATTTTAATGGTTAGGACGCTTCTTTACCTGATCTTGTTCTAGTGGCCATGAGACAGCAATTTCCTGCCTAAACTCCCAACCTATATTTCCAAGTAGACATAAATGTTCCATCTATTAGCCATCAGGATACAGTTCTAGCAACTCTAGAATCCATCAAAGATTACCTCAGCGTACCTTACACTGCTTTGCACTTGCATCTCTGATGGCAAAAAACAATAGACCCGGCTCTAACTATGGTCACGCACAAGCAAGGCCTCCCCCTAACTATAAATGATGCGAGGGGAAAACTACCTTGCTCTGCAGGAAAATTGGGCCCATACAAACCACAGAAATTGCCCGCTTTTGGATGACTGACCAAAGTACAAGGGATTTAGCTCTACTTAGCACGCCAAAGCATCACTATTTAACACTTACACACACAGCCAGTGGACAGAAGAAGCACTGCGCATCATTTAGACCAAGATAAGATTTTTTATATTTTGGAGGGTGGACCTCAATCTAAATACGCGAAAAGCTGGAACTAATTTTTTAGCCTGCGGAGCTGAAGAAGACTGCAGGGTACAAATTTGTGTTGGATTTGACATTCACCTAATGAGTTCATATTGTTGGAACTGTGGAGAATTGGATTCTTGAATCTTCATTTTTTGTGTTGCAGACCCTACCTATATCATACAGCGATGCAAACTGTAAGTCTTACTCATTTTGTCGTATTCTCACTCATAAAATAACTCACTCATTCCGTAGGTGATGCAGAGTGGGTAGCTGTATATATAGTGTAAACTTAACTGAATGTTATATATATTAACCCTTTGATTGCGAGGAGCGTATATATACGCTGTTAATTAATTATCCACGTAGGCGGGGAGCGTATACATACGCACAAGAAACTTACAACTTATAACACTTGATAGTTGCTATGTATAAACGCGGTAGGTACAGGTGCAGCGGTCTGTTATTGCAGCTGTACAAATTGTGGCTTTTGTTGTTAAACAATAAACACACAATGGCTTCAATAGTAAAGTATACAGCTAGTGAATTATTGGATATACTGGATGAAGATAGTGATGAAGATTTTGATGGCTACATTGAAGATATGGATATTGACATGAATGGTGATGATAGTGATGATAATAGTAATAATTTGGATGATGAATTGAATGACGATTTGGATGGTGAAGTGAATGGTGGTGGCTCTAATGCCATTGCTAGTTCCATTCCTCCCTTTATAGGACCCAGTGGCTCAACTTCTGACATGAGCAACAAACATCCAGTAGAATTTTTCCAGCTCCTCCTCACTGATAGCATCCTGGAAGGGATAGTAGAACAAACTAAATTATTTGCCACACAGTTTTTACACAATACCAACCTTCCACCTCGGTCCCGTGCACACGATTGGATGAAAGTTCCACACAACCTCTGTGAACTAAAAAAATTTTTAGCCATCATAATAGCTATGGGTATGATCAACATGCCACATATAGAAGACTATTGGTCTACCCGGTGGCCATTCAAATCCTATAATTTTTCTAGTATCCTGAAACGGGACAGATTTACCCTCATCCTTCGTTTCCTTCACCTAAATGATAGTAATGGCTACATCCCCAAAGGTCAGGCTGGCTATGACCCCCTATACAAGATCCGTCCATTTATGGACCAGCTACTAAATAATTGCAAGCTATCTTATAATCTAGGCCAGGAGGTATCTGTTGATGAATCCATGATTGGTTTTAAAGGACGACTGTGGTTCATCCAATACCTCCCCAATAAACCCACAAAATGGGGGATGAAGGCATTTGTTTTAGCTGATAGTCACAGTGGATATACTTGGGGCTGGAAGCTATATGCAGGTATGAGTGGCAATTACTTTCAATCCCAAATAATTATTATAGCTATTCATTATTATACCAGGGAAAGATGAGACCCTTGATGTCTCTGGGAAGACCACCACAACAGCTATTGTGCTGAAGCTGATAGAGGGGTTAGAAAATAGTGGTCGACATCTCTATTGCGATAATTATTATAGCAGTCCACAGTTGTTCCTTGCCCTTTGGAGTCTTGGCATCGGAGCATGTGGTACCGTCCGTACAAATAGACGTGGTGTTCCAGCTGCCATGAGATCCAGAGCCAAGATGACAAAGGGTGAGGTCAAATCCATCAACACAGAAGGGATCCTCTCTCTTCAGTGGATGGACAAAAGGAAGGTAACAGTCATCTCCACACTCCATAATGATGACATGGTCTCTAAAAGAAGGAGAACAAGGCTCACATCAGATGGTATAGAGGAGATCATGAAACCTAAAGCAATTTCAGATTACAATACACACATGGGGGGGGGGGGGGTGGATAAAGCTGATCAATTACTTAGTTACTACTCCTTTACTCGTCGAACAATGAAGTGGTGGAAGCGTGTTTTTTTCCACCTGGTTGATGTAGCTATAGTCAATAGCTACATTATGTATTCCGAGTCCCTTCAGGATGGCAGAAAGCTCACACATGAGCAGTTTAGAGTTGAGGTGGCTTCAGGTCTATTGCTACAAGTGGGAATGTCTGAAAGAGACATAGAAGAATCCATCCAATATACTGACACCATTCCACAGCCTCTAAGGCTCGCTGGCAAACATTTCCCCACCCATCTACCACCTTGTAGCAGTGGAAGGATCCGCCAAAGTGTGTGTGCTGTGTGTAGTGGGAAAAAAGGGAGGAAGAAAGTCACTAGTTGTTATGAATGTAAAACATGTAAAGTAACTATGTGTATTGAGCCATGTTTTGAGTTGTATCATACTAAGACTGATCCAACCCGTTATTTACCCGTTATATCATAGTCTTATCCAACCCATTATTTACCTGTTATATCATAGTCTTATCCAACCCATTATTTACCTGTTATATCATAGTCTTATGCTGTATCATTTATTTTTCATCATACTCCTTGCTCATAGTCTACCATGTACATAATAATTATGCCCACTCACAGCACTGCATGCAATAGACTCTAGTCATGACTATAGGTAAGGTAGCTTAGCTAACTAAGACAAGTAGCTAACTAGCTATCTTTATCATTAATGGAAATTCGTGATCTAGGCATCTCTAGCTAGCTAATTTACTTCTATCTAATTTACCTGCCGAGCTAGCTAGCCAATTTACAACTAGGTAGCTAGCTAGCTAATTTACAACTAAGATAGCTAGCTAGCTAATTTCTAGCTAAGTATAGCTATAATGCTAGATAAAGCTTACCAGAGATGGTTAAGAGTTAGTCCAGTAACAACAGACAACAGTAAGATAGCCGTCCAACAGCTAGAATGACAACGATCACCCCAGGTGCTTTTCTTAGTACACGTGTGTAGTTTTGATTAATTACTTACACAGCTTCCGCGTCACGCGTTGTGGAAGTAATTTACCGCCCACGCAATAAAAGGGTTAATGTTCTCTCAGTCATGTTTAGAATGCCAGGTTTTTCAAAAGCTACTTTAAGTACACTGGTGTTTTGAGATAACAATGGAAATGACATTTATTAACCAATTAGCATGAAGTGGTTTGATGTTTGATGCTTAAGGTCTACTTTGATATCTTCCGAAGCTACTCTATTATCCAAACATTCTTGTACCTCATTTGTATTATAATTATGCCATCTTGTAACAAAACATGGCGATTGATTACGCATGCGTGTTAACAAATGCATTAACCCTTTCGCTCCCAAAAGAGTGTAATTTTACACCTTTTCAACCGTCCGTTACTCGGACCCGTCGGCACCAGGACGTCCTCCTGCCGCCAACCTTTGACTGTCGGCATCGGAAGTCAGTACAATGGGTTGTGGTCCATCAGTTCTCAGATGTTTGACCACAGGGAGGAGCTGCCTTTGATCGTTCTTTGATGTTCGCTTTATATGGACTTTAGAAAAAATACAAAAAAGTTAATCAGAACAGTCAGTGCACTTGTATATAAAGTCTTTCTTCTTGACTTGACTGTAGCTGACACCTACACAAATACAGTGTAGCCACCTCTCACAAACTTCACAAGAAACCCAGTTTGAAGCATGGGGGTGGGTGACTGCAGCATTTCCTGAAACAGTCTGATGGAGGAGTTAGCTAAATAAAAGAATTTGGAAATAATTATAATCACAAACCTGTTTCTTTTTGCTTCTCCTCCTTCCTCCTTTTTCTGAGCTCGGTTTCCTTTTGTTTCTCTTCCTTTTTCCGCTCTTGTTCTATCTGGCGTTGGAGCTTCCGCTCAGCAACCTCTTTTGCTTTCTTTTCCCTTTCCTGCTTCTTTCTTTCTCGATCCTGTTGTCGATGTTTGGAGCTTCTTGTTTTTTAAGGGCTTTCTCTTCAATCATTTTCACACACTCGGGACCAGTGAGTACTCTAGCCTGTCATGTAGAGGTCATGGATAATGGACAGTTCAGACACATACCCAAGGGGGTCCTATTTAAAGGGAGAGGGTTTTTTTTTACTGAAGAGGTGTGACTTACATATATAGTGTATTAACTGAAAATGGAATCCCCCCATGGCCATCGGACAGTGGAGGTGGGCTTCATATGGAGATACTACTGCCTGGTGCTAGAAAATAAAACAAGCATACCCCTGTTGTTGTTTTTTGCTCTTGCTGAATCTTTCTTTGCAGGAGGGTCAGGTATAACCAGAAACTCAGACAATTTTGAATGGGATACTGAAGGAAGAGAATTCTCAGGGAAAGCATTATCAGCCGACAACTCTGGAGATTCATTACTAAGGGAGATGGGTGCATCTTGAGTAGTAGAGTCACTGGTAGGGGACAATCCATTAGACTCAGCAAAAAGCTGGGTTCTTAAGCTTCTGGGATGTGAACTCTCAAACACAGGATGGTTGAGTTTGACCCATTGGTTGTAGCGATCATCGTGGGTTAAATCAAATCCTTCCTCATAGCGATGTTTATAGAGTTCTACTTCCTCCTCGATAAACTGTGCACTAGGGGGAAAAAAATGGCATGTAATGTATGCCTATCTTCTTTGCTAATGTAGCAGTAGGAGTGCCATGGTCATGTGGCCGCTTCCCAGGCAGAACAATGGCATATCGATATACACCAGTAGTTCGAAATCCTGACACAATTGTTTGAGGTGTCATGGCTTTGTACCATGCCGTTGCAAAAAGTTGAGAAAAAGTGTAAACAGTGACTATCTTACCAGGGTTTTTGGACATGTAATGGTCACAAGCCTCATCCCAGTATGACTTGAGAACATGGAAACCGCTGGCATCCAATGGCTGACTGACGTGTGTAGAATGAAGCGGTAAACAAAAGACGACAACTCCATTGTCACATGCCTGACGTATAAACTCTGGACAGTAATGAGACGAATGTCCATCTAATAACAATAGCAAGGGACGAGATTTTGGAGCATATTCCAGGAAGTGGTTAAGGAACCAATCACTAAAAAGTTCTGAGTCAATCCAACCACTTGAAGACAGACCATATATAGTCCCTTCTACTTCACCCTTTGTCAATTCCGGAGTTAAATTTTTACGATTAAATATTACCATTGGTGGCATGACAAATCCTGAAGCACTTACACATGCTAGCACAGTTATGTTCATCTTGTTGCCTGATGTAACTACGTTCACATGTTTCTGGCCTCGAACAGCAATCCTTTTGCCAAGACGATGCTGCAAAGGAATTCCTGACTCATCTAAATTGAAAATACGACTGGAAGTCAGGCTATTCTTTGACAAAATATCTTCAAGTAAGTCAAAATACTTGTCAATAACCACACAATTAGTACTTGCTGCCCGTACATAAGATAGGGATTCACCAGTATGGAGTCAAATTAGGATGTCTCTGACGGAACCGATCCCACCAGCCATGGCTCACAGTAGCATGATCAACCTTGAGCTTTTTAGCCACAATAGCTCCCACTATAGCCCTTACTTCTCGAATTGATTTGGCATACCCAACTTCAGCACAACCTATAAGCCTAACTCTTCTTCTTCCTCATCATCCAAGTATCTTGGAGCACCACCCACTGCCCCAGGCAAAACTTTCCCAGATAGGTGGTCATGTAAAGTGGATTTTGGCACATTAAATTCAAGAGCAGCCCTCCTGACTGTGAGAGAACCATTGGAAACTTCCCTCAGGGCGTTTTCCATATTAGCTTCAGTCCACTGTTTTCTTCAGGAAACTTGCTTGGCAGGTTCACTTAGCGGTGGAGGCTCTCTGCTAGCACTTCGGTAAATTCTACTTCTAATAGGTAAACAAGACTCCTGTGTGTTAAATTACAAAGTTTATCTTCAATTATCGCTTAGAGTGCGAATATCTTACCTACTCTTGGAGAGATTTAGCATGCAGGCATCATAAAAAATGGGCGCTAATGAAATTGACACGTGACTACGTACAAGTCCCACCCCCTCGTATTAAATTTTTGTACATCAACGTGAAAAATAATAGCTACGTACTTGGAGCCTGAAGTGTAGGTTTGATGGTGCTGTCCAGTAACATATGGTGTCCGGTCAATGGTGAATTACTCTATATAGTTGTGAGAGGGTGGAGAATATGAGACATGCATGCACTGTGCTTGTAGTGAATTGATGCCAATGATTTAGGAGTTATGATGATTGTAGTGGGGAGAATGGTTCTCTGAGCAGAGTGTCAAACTGGTTCTCTTATTCCTCCACATCTATAACGTGGGCAAGCCAGTTCTGGCAACAGAGCACTGAAGTAAAACTTTCTTAGCTTCTCAAGCTGACTATCCCACCACCTTTCATCTCTATAAATTCGTTCTATAAGTATGTCTCTATTGGTCCTTACTACAAAATCACACCAGTGTGTGTTGGCACTGTACTTGGTAATCGTAGTTGTGATTTTTTTTTAATTTCTGTGTCTTATTTTCTTTGTCTTCCTCTAGGAAGAATGATGATATCTTGCATGCTTCAGTGAGATCCTTATCTCTGATTGAATAGGGATTTTTGATTTCCAGTAGCCCAGAAGGATGGGCTGTATCACTTGGATCTAACACAATCCCATCAGGAGTTGCAGCAAGCCAGTTACTGTCTGCTGATATGAATATTCCAGTCTTGTACACTTAAGTTGGGATGATTATTCTGTTGTTGGTGAGTAATATAATCTTGTCTTGCTGTTGCTTCCTTTTCTAAGCCATAAATTGTGGCTTTGTTGCCTTTAAATGTAGAGTATAGCAATTCATGTACCTTCTTGCTCCTCTTTGTTTTTGTTCTCATTTTTGCTATTCCTCCAACATTTGATGCTGTTATCCGTTTCCTTTGTTCAATTTTCGACTGATCAGAATCAACTTGATTCCTTGTTAGATATTCTAGTTCTCTTGCAGTTTCTCTAGTGACTACCACCTTCGTCTGGAAAAATGTTGATTTTAATTCTTCAAGATGCTCTGGTGAAACATCATCTATGACTTCTTCAGGTGAGATACCGTCGTCATGCCTACAATATGCTCTTCGAGCTGTAGCTGAATTATCATCAAGTTTGGCATATTTACTTCCTTGGCTTCAGTTGTTGCTTTTCTCTTCCTGTCTTTGTTAAGAGTCACAGCAGAATTTTCTGTGGTGCCTGTAAACACTTTGTTTGGGGAAGAATCTCTTTCCATGCTTGTAGACTCCATTGATCTCCCATGTTGTGCCTTAAACCAGCTCCCATACAGTGATGCTGCCATGATCCACTCTGTGACCGATTGATGACTTTCCCCCCGTCAAATTTGGACCGTACATGCATCCAGCTTTCAGCTAGATTTGTTGTTTCATTGCTTAATAGTTGTCTTGCCTTCCCAACAAGCCTGCTGAGCAGAGACTGGATATCATGATAGAGTTTTGGATTAACATTAGTTGGTGTAAGTCCACCACGTCTGACTTCAGATTATATTGTAGGACATTCTACAAGGGTTTCTCTCCAAAGCCTTTCTTGGTTAATAGCAATATCTAAAGTGTTATTAAAGTATATATGACCTCAGTATAATAAGTAATCTGGGAGGTGTGCAGTAAACTAAGCTAGCTTCATCACCAGGCCTTCCTCCTTTTTACAATTAATTAGCTACTGTATAGCCATTAATTTGGCAACAGTTTAGAAAAGTGCTAAGTCATGCATGTTGAGTACAAAGAATATAACAATCATACTAAAAGTTTCATCTTTTTTTTTTTTTTTTTTTAGTGTATCAGTGAGCTTACTAGGTATAATACCAGTTCCTCTCATGGTTACCGACACATACCATGTAGGGCACACGAGTGGCAATAGGTTCAATCTGGTTAAAGAAGATGTCCCACTGCAAAAAATATATGCTATTCAGTACCACACCCAGTGGAATTTATCTCTCTTAGTAACTAACCACTGCAGAAAAGCCCCTAGCATAGGAAATGTCTCCTATGTGGAAGACAAAGCTGACGTTGTCCACCATCTCGTATATTAAGTTAGTAGTGTTCATGGAATCTGGCTGGATATCTTCCTTAATGAAGAAACTGTTATCAACTTCTCCACACCCCATATCTAGCAGAGATATAATAATATTAATTATGAAAGTAGAATTATATGAAACTATTAGACTGTGGCTTAGCCACGAGATTATTTTTTGGTGAAAGTAACGTCATCTCTGCAAGTGTTCTATTGCATTAACTATACCTCCATAGGAAATGACTGTTGTGGTTACATCAGCACCGACTTTTGGTGCAGTCTTGAAGGAGCATTCCTGACTCCATGCATAATAGTCTCCAAATATATAGTAATATTTCTTCCCTGGAGTGAGACTACAGAAAATAAATGTTAAATTCCCAGCCTCCCAAAAATTGAGATGCCTGATCTGTGATCTCACCCTTCCATGAGAACAGTATGCAGGAGGCCTGGATCTCTCCACCCCCAGTCTGTGGCAGGGCTCCCACACATGTCACTGGCATTGTAGGTGGTGGTGGTAGCCTTTGCAACATAATCATAACTGCCACTGCTGGTTCCATAGTAAACAACAGGCTTCTTCTTGTTCTTTGTCACCCACTGAAAGCTAGAACATGTGTAGGTGCAGCAAAATTACTAACTGGGGACACAGTGACACCACACCATTAATTGTCCATAACTTCTTTATGCCCCTGATTTTACTCTCAAAAGGCAATAAGCTTTATATCCTTTTTGTATCAGACTTTGACATTCTATAACTGGAGCTCCTATAGGGACAATAGTTGAAAATTTTTGAGAAACATTAAGCAGTATCCTTAAAAACACACATCAGCAGCACATTGGTAGTAGCCTTACATTCTGCATGCTTTTTAACTATGCCATTTGAAAACTTAGCTGTCTTGTGGGTCACTGTCTTTTGAGAGTTAAATCAAGTACAGAGGATGTTATAATATAGCTAGCTAGCATGAAGGACTCAATGAAAAGAAGAAAAAAAGAAAAAAGTTTGAGGTCCCTCATTTTTAAGGTCCCTTTTCCTGGAGTGTGTCAACTTATTATCACGCTACACTGTACATACACCATCTCTGTGGGATCATCTGTCAAGGCCAAGTGTCCTTGTAGAGGTTGATTGTAGTTCTTGAATGTAACAGTACTACTGACAGCCACCAGAGTAGCATCATCCAAACCTGGGGAATAGAATATATTTACCTCCATCTTATTGACTCTCACAAGACAGTAGAGGTGAACTGACCTCCCTGGAAGAATCCAAATATTATTGGTGCTCTCATATTCATTACTTTAAACTGTAAGTATCCTTGACCACTAGTCAAATGGGACGAAGAATAATTCGCCATCTGTAGAATAAAGATTACATCTTCTATCAGATCCACTCTATAATTATGCCACTGAGACACAGTTCCTCATTACCAGTAATCTGATAGGAGCATGTTCAGAGGGATCAATGCCATAGTCATCACTTGTAGGTGGAGAATACAAGCCAACCCAGTCATCTTCAGATGGATCGTCTACATATTGCCAAGTGACTTTGACCCAGCCTCCAGTATTGCCCAGTGTGGTGGGATAAACATTCATACTGACACTGCTATCTAAAACCAAAACAAGTGGCGAAATCATTTCTTATACGGTGCATTATAATGTGTGTGTATCTAAACTATAGCACAGTAACTTTGTCACTATCACCTCAGTGAATTTTTAAAACAAACTAAATGTGAAGGTTATGCAGATACTGTTTTCATTGTCAATTTACTTACCTAGCACAATCTTCATATTTTCTCTGTTGATGGTATCAATCAGTGCCTGAGAGGTCAGGACAGGACTGAAGTAAGTTAGAAGAGTAGCAGAAAGCAACAGAATCGAATACATCCTTCTGGACCCTAAAGATTGGTGTGCTAACTATTAACTATAATGTAGTTATTGAGTAAAGTCAAAAAAGCTTCTTCTGTATCTCAAGCTTCTTACTTGAGGTTTTACTGCTAGCTTGACTCAACACTCTGGAGTTTATATTATTAGTGAATAGCACAACATGTACCTTCTATAGATCTTCACTTGTTACTACATCAAAATGAAAAGGCTAAAACCTGTCTGAAAGCCTGAACATTACCAGATACAATCCAGCAATACTATATTACCTGTAGGGCAAAGCAATATGTATTGACATAGTCACCTTCTGTCTTCACAATAGGTGATATGTAGTCTGAACAGAAAAACAAGTGGTCACTGATGTGGTGAGCATAATGCACAGCTGGAAGATAAATTCCTCACTATTGTCCTTCATTGGTGCCATAGTTCAGGATTGTAGGAGTGTGCTCTTTAACCATGCAATCAACATGTGATGCATTCACAGTGACGCATTCACATGCATTTTCATGATTACACTTACATGTAAGCTAGAACATGTAGCTATAGAGTCCATTCACCTCCCAGTTTTAATATTAAATTATTAATTTCTATGATCAAGAAGTTTCTGCATGATCTATATCCTATCATACAGCCCCTACAGTTGTTCCTTGTCATCACAACTGTCAACTCTTGTATCAGTTTGATTACTAGTACTAGATTCTTCTTGTGTGCTGCTCCCATGGGCCTCCTTGGAGTGATCTATGGTATGGTTGAGCATGATGGCTAATAATGAGCCCCGTTGGTTAATCTGCCACTGGTTTAGACGAATCTGTTCTCCTACTTCCTCCAACTTTAAATACTACAACATTAAACGAGAAATTCACAAACCACACTCACCACAATTAACCACACCCACCAGGTTGAGCTTGTCTTGGTCTATCTCTGCTCTTCTTAGCTTTTCCCAGCAGTAGTGATCAACACAGGTTTTTCTCCGCTTCAGGCAGAACTCCAGACAATCCTTGTTGACAGATGGGAAGAGAGAATCAAGGGGACATCCACACACCTCTTCATCCCCAATCTGACGTGAAAGACATCAAGACATGCCTTAGTGTTATATGCAATACCTTTGGTTCTTTGGTGTGCTCAGGGCACATGACTTTCAGTCGTTTGCAGTATGTCTTTTGAACGGGATCATACTTGTCACAGAAAATGTCAGTTCTGACAGAGAGAATATATACAATAGGATTTCAATAAGACTACATCCAGCAAATATAATATAAATGGCGTTTAGTATCAAGGAATTATGTCTGCTGAAGAAATTTGACATTTTGGTTGCCAGTAAAAACTATTATACAATATATATTATAACAGTATGATAGAATATTATTTAGAGAAATTTAGCAACCTGACTTTTATGCTAACATGCCCTGTCCAGGCAAGCTTGTCGATCATACAGTGGCCCTGTATTACCTCATACCCAGCTATCTTGCTAATCTTTAAAGCTGTGTTACTACTTCATGAACAGACATGTCAGCTCTACATGTTAACTTCTGCTTACCCTTCATTCTTGACCACAGAACCAAATGAGACCATGCTTTCCAACTGCATTGATGGACACACACACACACACACACACAAACCAGCAGAGTAACAGAGTGGCCAATCTAGCTAGCCCTAGCCCACATTGGCTAATATAGTAATAGGCTACCTTATTGTAGCATCTCTCCATGTGAACTGTGGCTTTCTTCAAGGTGACTAGTTGACTACAAGTGGGACAGTGAATAGTAAGGTCTTCACTTTCAGCCTCAAAAGCCTAGGCAGTGACACAAAACTAAGATTGTGAATAACCAGAGAAACCAAGTGACAATTTTACCTCCTCTTCGTTTGAAGGAGTGCACTTGGAGATTTTCTCCATATGATTATTTATGGACAAAGTTTGCTCATCTAACCGATCCAGACGATTCTTTATAGCCTACAGATATAAATCCACACACTATAAATCAATATATATATTCACGACCATCATACAGGGGCACCTTGAGGGGTGGGGGGTAAACATGGCTAAGCCCCATTAATAGCTACCAACATTAAAACAAGTCAAGAAAGTAAACAAGAATCAGGAGGGGGGGCAATTACCCTCAATGCCATCCCCCTCTCCCATCCAGCCCAGGTTGTATACAGTCAGAGATGGGAATCCACAAGATTGTAAATCATCCATACCTCCTTCTCCTCATTCAATAACCTTATATACTTAAAAGTGCTACAAGATGTAACCATATAAAGGTACCACTAATGTGCCGTAACTCAGCAACCTCAAGTACCAGCTGGTACCTGATGATACAAAGTGGGTACACATGTAAGTATACCATTGGAAGGCATTGAATGAGCCATCCTTGAATGAGCTGTCTTTTGAGAGTTCATGGAAGGGGGAGGGAGCATGAAGGATTTATGAATTAAGAAACATTTTGCTAAGAGCCCTAAATGGTGTGGTGTCCCCCAATAGTGTACACTATAATTATTATTCTAACAAACTTTTTGTTCATCTTCTAATTCCTTCAATTTTTCCCTGTTCTTAATGGTAGCAACGGGAACTTCATTTCCAGCCAGCTTCTTCTTAGCTGGGAGATAAGTTTTAATACGTCTGACAAAGAGAACAATAATAGAAAAGATGACAGTAAACCCTATCATTTTCCATGGTGAATAATCATACATACTTGATAGCTAGTTGTATACCACACTCTTCACAGCAGTATTTGGAATGGGGCCGAGCTTCATAGACACAACCCGGACCTAGGCACTGGGTGGGTGTGTAAAAGTCATCTCTTGAATACGTACTTCCTGCTAATTCAGAAAATGCTCTTCTAGTTGATGCATTCTAGAGGATAGACAAGTCCAACTTCAACCAACCAACCAAACAAACAAACACGCCTTTCAACCTGAATGATCTCATCAACATCTGGTCTTGCTTTCTTAGCGGCAGCACTTCCTGATCCAGTTGCCTTCCTCTTTACACTAGGTCTGCCTCCACTTTTCTTGGTACCTTGTCCTCTCTTACCCCGTGTCTTCTTCTTCAGAGCAGGATCACTAGTGCTGAGATTAAAGAACACTTCACAAATTATCTGTTATAATGCTATTTTCTCACAGTTTGACTTGGTCTTTAGTTACTACAGCACCCCCAAGTACAGCATTGCTACTCCCTTCAAGCTCACCAATGAGAGGTACAGTACCCCCAGCAGCCGCCAACTCCTCTGCCATTTCACGTTGGAGGGTAGGAGAACCAGTGCTCTGCAGTGGGTCCTCCGCATAGAGAATCCGAGAGAGACGAAGACATTGTCGTTTGATGCATTTCTGTCTTATTCGACCTGGTCCACCATATTTGGACATATCTTTGCAGAACCGACAGTTTCGGCAGTCCGTATTGTTCAGGCATGCATCACATTCACCACACCTATAACCACAACACACCCATCTGTGAGACTTGCTCTTGTGACTTTGTAAGTCTGGAATGTCATCTGAGTTCATCTTTTCTCCACTTCACCCTTACCCCCACCCCCTTAGAGAGAAAGGTTGACCCATAAGTAATACTTGATACAACTATAAATACTGTATTGGGTAACCACTAACTTTATAGGGGTACACTTACCTCCTACTATGTTTCTTGCTCTTTGGTTTCTTTCCATCTTTGGGCTTTTGATCCTGCTCTTTCTGTTTTGGTTCTATGGTGGTCTCCTTCTCTTCAAATTCAGTTACCAAGTTTGAATCATTATCGATACACAGAGGACAGTAGAAGTGCTTCAACATGGCTGCCTTTGGACGTGAAATACCAACACAGTCTCCATGGAAGTACTCTTTACAACTATGACACTTGATCATGGAAGAGTCCCAGATATGATTTCTACAAATGCAGTTGACATGGAGGGTTTCAGCCAACTTTGCCTGGCTTGAAGAAGATGGTTGGTCTTTGGTATCAAATTCTGGGGATTGGGAATTGGACTGAAGTTCAACTCTACCAGTATCGGGTTCAATAGAATGTGACGATCCAGGTTGTGGACTAAGTGACATATCTTCATTATCACAAGGAGGCTCAATATTATAGGCCATTGGATGGAGTAAAGGGTCCACAGATTGGTTATCCAATTGAAACTGTCCATCCTTATCATCAAACTGAAAGAAAGGGGAGGAAACCTTTGTGTCCATGGCTATAGCAAGACATTGTAATATATGACAAAATAAATTAATTTTAGAAAATTTTAAACTTACCATCCTGTGAGATATCTAAGGCTGGAGACAGAGGTCCTGAACCTTGTGAGACGTCTACTGGAGACGGAGGACCTGAAGAATCTACTGAAGACAGAGGGCCTGAACTTCTATGATATTCCAACCACTCACCATCATTGAACCAATCCATTTCCTCTGCCGCCACCATTCCTTCACTGCTAGTGTGTGACTCACTGTCTGAGTCTGTATCAATATATACCTCAACGATCTTCTTGTTACTCTCCATTCAATTCTATAAATTCATTAAAATGATGCTCTAGTGTGTTTACCTAATGTAGTACCAGAAACTACCCCTCGTAAAACCTTCACCTTAGTCTAAGACTTTTATAATAATGCCAGGGATAATATTAGCAGCCAAACCCTAATATTTTGTCCAATGTTTCTTTGTTCAGAACAATGCAAGGGCCAATAATTAGCAAGGCTGAAGGAAGGAGTCTAGAAGAGCAGGAGCAAGGTGGGCTAGATTTTGTCACTGCCACTTGCCCCATAGAGAGGCTATGGTTGGACCCATGCATCTTTGCCTAACCTACCTGGAGATGTTAGCTACTCAAGTCAAGTGTATAGTATATGTTACATTACCTCTTGTTGATTAGCCAGTTATATCCAGATCAACAGATATTTCCTTCGCACGTATATTGAGTAACGAAAGAGTTATTAGTTCTTTACTTAACCCTTTATTACCTAGATATTATGAAAATGAAGGCCAGTGCGGAATGGAGGTACATAATCAGGTAGCGCTTGTCTAAATAAGCATCTATGTGGTCTCTCTCTTTCTCTCTGTTTTTCAAGCCTTGCCAACTGGATAACATTTCTGTTGGAGCGTGCCCCACCCCTTATTTTTCTCCTTCTCGCTAGTGGGCCATGCCTCTCATCTCTGTATGTGACCCAAGGATATGTTGACGCTGAAAAATTTATCTGGGCTGTTGTAGGCGAATTGGTAAGTTGAGCATGCAATTTTGCAAGTAACCCCTTGAAAAGTTGTTTTTTTTTGTTTGTTTATTAAGGCCATACCAATTTGATTTCTTGTTAAAAACAACAACAACAACAACAACAAATTTTTTACTAATGGACCGAAATGATAGTTATTACTTGATATGGGTATTCTTTTTCCCAGGTTCTGTTGCTTTTGATAAGAGTAATGGATGACGTGAAAGACTATGAAAAAGATAAGATTGTTCACCCTGAAAGGTAAAATTATGTATCATGATCTTCAGTTTGTAATAAAATTCCTCCCTCATAGACCACTTCCTAGAGGGCTAATTAAGTACGAAGAGGCTGTCAAAGTAATCAACATAACCTTGCTCTTGATGATCATTTATGCCTTTGTGCTTGGCTTGAGATATGATTGGAGTGTGGCAGTGATGTTTGGCATACAGGTGAGCATGACTTAATACATAGAAATAGCTATACTAGCTATATATAACTTATGTCTAAAATAAAAAATTTTCATGTAGTGTGAAATTTTTTAAAAGTGGTTACAGAGACCCCATGAGAATTTATTTACATGAAAATTTGTAGACATTCTATACTTACCTAATGTACATTGAATTTGGATGTGGAGAAAAACTTGAAGAAACTCCTATCATTTATGGTTTGGTTCATCAGGTAAAAAGATACAGTTTAATGTTGTTGCTGTTATTGTTGTTGCTGTTCTTGCAGTTGTCTATATATTTTGGTGCTTATTTCATCTGTTTTCTGGGAGGTGCATCATGGTCAAGCAAGCATCCTCTACTGCTTGGTAGCATTGCATTTTCTGGTTTCTTTACATATGAAATATGCAGAAAATTGGACCCGACCTTACCTAGAGTGAGTAGATGTCTAGTGAGCTGCACTCTATGACACTCATTTATCTAATTAGGTGAAGGGTACATACCTGGTTGTGTATGGCAAATGGCCGACCTTTTTGTTCACCATGGGAACCATTCTTGTGGGTGCAGTGAGCTCCTATATCATTGGTCTGAACTGGTTATTGTGGCCTTTAGAAGAATTGATGATATCAGTGAGTAATAGTTCTCCACTTGCATCCACTTCCATAAGAAATGTTTTATGGTATTTTTCCCTGTAGAGTTTGTTGCTACTGATGGTGGTTTCCAGAGAACCAGGACCTCTGAAGCCAGATGAAAAGAAACCTAAGGTGCACAAACTAGTTGAAACTCTGTCAATTCTGTATCTACTCGTGCATATGTGGTCTGGCTATTTAACTAGGTTCATGTAGTAGTACTATTAGTAGTACTATTAGTAGTAGTAGTAATAATAATAATAATAATAATAATAATAATAATAATAATAATAATAATAATAATAATAATAATAATAATAATAATAATAATATAATTCGACCTTATGACCTTTGAGCGAAAAATTACAACATCTTACGGCGGATCAGTAATAATAATAGACTTGGCGGTGCTATAAAGATCATGACAGGCGTGGACTTTCGTCTCTCCTCGTTTTCCCCAGCTCCAAGTTCTTCTCTTCCACCCTGTACCTTCAGCTGTCGCATCGTCTCCATAGACTCCTACATCACTTCTCCTTCCAAAGACATCGATACCTGTTATTCCCTGTTCAGATCAAGCCCCATTGAAAAGGTCCCCATTATTAGGATATTCGGCTCCACTCCTCTCGGCCAGAAGACCTGTCTCCATGTCCATGGGGTTTTCCCCTATTTGTATGTCCCCTGTGCTTCTGAGGACCCGAGTGATGAATATTTACAGCTGGTTGCTAGGAGTATTGACCATGCCCTCCAAGTCTCCCTGGGCTTTGCCTCCAAGACTGTTCATCATGTCTTCAAGATTGTCCTCACTAAAGGAAGGTATATAGTTTCAGGTAGAAATGTTTCCTGGTTAAATTTCACTGGTTGGATGTAACTGTAACAACTTTACTTGTGTGTATAACTTTGGAGTTGTGAGTAGAGATGTCCACCTTCTGCCTTTTTTCTCCCTATTTTTCTTTTGGGCATTGCCTATTATTTTGCTCAAAATTGTGCTCCATTATGCTCATTTTGCCATGGTTACCTACTTAATTGTTCCTTCAATATAGTCCTCTAGAGAGTTTGTCTGCCTGCTTCCAAATGAATTATTATTTAAAAATCAGCTGCAGCAGAACTTGGTCGGACCTTCTTTGCTGCTGCAGACCTGGGCAGCTATAATGTAGTGATGTCAACAGCAGATGTGAAGTGCTGCTAACAGCACTACATGAGCCCAGCCCAGCAAACAGCACATCCCAAGAGCAGAGATTATTATGCTAGAGCAGAGTCTATTATGCAATGCTGGTATGATGCCCTGTGCTCTTCTGTCCTTATTTTTCCTAAAAATTTATGCTGGCAGAATGTGGCCATCCCTAGTTGTGAGTCAGTCTGTATATCTAACTTGCCTACAAGTGAGGAGTGGAAAACTGGCGTATATCAGGTCTCTCCTACCAGTAAGGGGTAGGGAACTGGTGTATATCCATAACTCCCCTACCAGTAAGGGGTGGGGAACTGGTGTATATCCATAACTCCCCTACCAGTAAGGGGTGGGGAACTGGTGTATATCCATAACTCCCCTACCAGTAAGGGGTGGGGAACTGGTGTATATCCATAACTCCCCTACCAGTAAGGGGTGGGGAACTGGTGTATATCCATAACTCCCCTACAAGTAAGGGGTAGGGAACTGGTGTATATCCATAACTCCCTTACAGGTAAGGTGTCCCTACTACAACTAAATTTTCTTAAATGAAGACTCAAATTTTCTTTATATTATACCCATTGAAAATCAATTTTTAAATTTCATTATTGTTAATATGAGTCCTTATGGAAAAAATTTTCACAAAAAAATTTGTAAAAACCATGAAAATTTTGGTAATTCCATTTTGTTGATGATAATATAATATTTTTCCAAGGCCTTTTTATGGTTACCATGAGAAGGAGTGTCTATTTCTGAAGATATACTTGTACAATCCTGCCTTCATTAAACGGTCAGTCAGCCAGCCAGCTGTCCTCCAATACTATACACCCATCACCTAATCATTGTTCTTGTTTCTTCAGGTTGGCAGAGTTGTTTGGTGCTGGAGCCATAATGAATAAGGTCCTACAACCCCATGAATCTCACATTCCATTTGTCCTTCAGTTCATGATGGATCATAACCTCTTTGGTATGAACCATATCCACTTATCTGAGGTGAAGTTTAGAATAATTGATTCTGGTGAGTCACTGTGTATGTCTCAAAGATACAACAACTTACCTTAATTGGGGTAAAGGAAATCTTATGCTAGGAAGTTGGTACACAATAAAAAGACTATAATATGTCCTATATTAAGTTCTAGTGTTTCTATTTAATGAATATGCTCCCTCTCTGTCCCCATACAGTGTTATGTTAGTAATAATCTCACATAGGTTTGTGAGAGTAGTAGGTTTATGCCAAGTGAGGAAGGGGTTACATTAAAAAAAGGCCCCCACCTCACCTCTCTCTACCATATAAAAATGTACTATCCCTGTCTTTTTCTCTCTCCCTCCCAGCCATTAACAGGCCACCTTCCCCACTGAGTTCTCATTCATTGCATTCTCCCCTCTCTCCTAAATCTCCCCTTTCTCTCTCCTCTTCCATCTTCTGTAACCCCAGCCAAGCATACTGGGACGTTCACACTCTACCAAGGTCTGTAATTAAGGGGGTTAATGGGAAAATCTTCATATTTAATAGACCTTATGCAGACCTCTATAGGTACCTCCCTCTAAGGGGAGTGTATAACTCCCTTGTCTGGGAATCCAGAGCCCATAACATACTTGCATTTTGCTTACGGGCAGACCAATGCAATGACACAATGTCTTATTTACACTGGAAGTGGGCAGTGTCCCTATAGGCACCATTTTGTGTTGTAACCTAAGTCATTAACCCTCTTTACTCATGAAGATATTCCATTAACTCCTAGTTAGCTATTCATTGGCTCTCCCAGGGATACTAAGTTATCATTAATGTTATTCGTTGATAGTGAAAAAATAGTGTGTATTTCTCGAGTTAGTGTGTGTGAGCTTGAAGTTGATGTGGTTGGTGCCGATATTTTGAACAGACATGAGTTATCTCTAGGTAAACCATATTCCTGTACATTGCGTTATTGGGAATGCTGCTAATCCCATTCCCCATAGTGTCCGATGGGTACCCAGGGCTAGCTGCTCTGTGGGAAGAAGAGAAACAGAGACGGAAATTTCTTGGAATAGACGACCCTCTCTCTCCTCCACAATCACCTGGTAAGATCTAGTTTTCTCTGTCAATTCTAGGTGAATGAATCTTTCCACTTAGATCGCTGTTCCCAGCTTACTCACGCAACTGAGGAGAAGTTTCAGACAAAACTTGATGAAATTCTGAAGGAAAGGTTGCGGCCAAGGTGTGCTTTTAGTCCTAGCTAATCAAGACACTATCAGACTTACTCTGAACTTTATTGAAATTTCAAGTTCTGGTGCACCCTTTGATGACTCCCAAAGTTCTGACCTGCTTCCCCCTGCCTATGATGCAACCAAAATCGAGACAATTGTTGATGAGGATGTAGTGCAGCAAAGTTTGAGTCTAAGCCAGAGATGTTCAGTGGATGCCATCAGTAAGGTTGGATACAGTTTTATTTTTCTTATGTATTGATTCTGACCCATAGAGAAATATAATGACGATGAATTGATGAACTTAATGACGGAACTCTGTGCCACACCCTGCACTGCCACACAAGTCAATATTCAGCAATCACAGTTATCACCTTTTCAAAATCTCCTATCACAATCCTTTTCTCTCTCTCAGAACTCCCTCTTCCAGAATTTACAGTCCTCTTCTCAGCTTCTCCCTTCTTCCCAGAGTATTACTGAACTACTTGTTAGCAAAATGCAAAGGTCTCACTCGGTTGTCTCCAGTTGTTCCTTGTTTAGCACTCCTAGTCCACCTCAATCTCATTCCAATAACAAACTCAAACCTACTCATAATCAAAACTCATTCTTGGAACCGGAAGAAGCCAGTGGCACCAAAGAGGGTTTGAAGGGAGAAACTGATGTGAAGATGGACCAGAGTGATAGACACTTGTGTCCGGTGTACACACGACCTAGAAGTATTGAAGGCAATAATGATGTGTTGGATGACAGTATTTGTACTGATGAGAACTCCATGCCAATGGATGATTCCTTTGCTCAATCAGAAGATGTGATGACTGATGATGAGTTTATAGTTTCCATCAAGTTACCCATTTGCAGTGGAAGTAGAGGAAAGAACGAAAACACAACAGACAAGGAGAAAAGACCAGTTGATGACTCTTCAAGAACCTGTGAACAGATCATTACAACTAAAGACATCAGCCAAGAAATGGAAGATATCGAAGAAGCTGAGATGAACCTTGTTTTGGCGTCACCTCTGGCTAGTCCTATCTATTCATTCTCTGAAGAAATAAAGGAGGTAGAAAAACTTATGTCTCAAAAACTGGACAGTTTCAATAGTGATGGTGTCGGAGAGGAAATGGACAAAATGGACTTTGAGGGATCTCAGTTCAGTATTCCATGTACACAGCCTCAGCCCGAGCATGTGACCAATGTGGATAACACGCTGTACAACGTGGCACTGTGGGACATACAACATGAATGGAGGTCCAGTTCAGAAACTCCAGTGAAGTTGGAAAACAGTTCCAAGAATGGAACACCAGAATCACCCAAGATTTTGATGGAATATGAAATCAACGAGAGTAATAATACATCTGACATTAATGACTCAGGAAGTAGCATTGCTAGTATTTTGAACTTTTCTGAAAATGAAGACTGTGAACTCTACAGCAAAGCAAGGAAACGGTTATTGACGTTGGTGAGTACTAATGGAGACTCTGAGAGTGCAAGGAGTGATGGGGGACTGGAGGAACTAGATGAAGGTTGTGACAGCTGTGAGGAAGAATGCAAGGAGATGTCACAGTTGGTGTGGGATGATGGTGAGATTTTGTCAGAAGTCAGTGGTTTAAGAGAACAGAAGCCTACAAAATCAAAACGAAATATTATTTCACAACTTGATGGTATGAACACACCTCCTCCTCCTCCTCCCACCACTCCTCCTCCTCCTCCCACCACTCTTCCTCCTCCTTCTGCCACCATTCCTCCTCCTCCTCCCACCACTCCTCCTCCTCCTCCCACCACTCCTCCTCCTCCTCCCACCACTCCTCCTCCTCCTCCCACCACTCCTCCTCCTCCTTCTGCCACCACTCCTCCTCCTGCCACCATTCCTCCTCCTGCCACCACTTCTCCTGCTGCCACCACTTCTCCTCCTCCCACCACCACTCCTCCTCCTCCTCCCACCATTCCTCCTCCTCTTCCTGCCACCATTCCTCCTCCTCTTCCTGCCACCACTCCTCCTCCTCCTCCTACCACCACTCCTCCTCCTTCTGCCACCACTTCTCCTCCTCCTTCTACCACCACTCCTCCTCTTCCTTCTGCCACCATTCCTCCTCCTCCTTTTGTCACCACTCCTCCTCCTCCTTCTATCACCACTCCTCTTCCTCCTTCTGTCACCACTCCTCCTTCTCCTTCTGTCACCATTCCTCCTCCTCCTGCCACCACTCCTCTTCCTCCTCCTGCCACTCCTCCTCCTGCCACCACTCCTCCTCCTCCTGCCACCACTCCTCCTCCCACTGTCACCTCAGACTCTTCAACTGTTAAATGGAAAAAGAAAAGAAAAAGGAGAAGCTCAGGATCTGACTCCACATTTAGACCAGCTACAACTGTTGCAGCTGCCAAACCCTCTCCTCTAAACAACAAGTCTGGCTCAAACAGTAAGAAACCCAGGCCTAGTCTTTCACCGAAGAAGAGAGGCAGACCTAGTCTTTCACCGAAGAAGAGAGATAGACCTAGTCTTTCACCGAAGAAGAGAGGCAGACCTAGTCTTTCACTGAAGAACAGAGGAAGACCTAGTATTTCACCGAAGAAGAGAGGCAGACCTAGTCTTTCACTGAAGAACAGAGGAGGACCTAGTATTTCACAGAAGAAGAGAGGCAGACCTAGTCTTTCACTGAAGAAGAGAGGCAGTAAGAAAAAAAGAGGCAGTAAGAATCATGATGCAGTGTCACATGATACTCCATCAAGTGCTGTTAGATTTGACCCAAATTTAATTGCTACTTTGAAGAAACGTGCTCTGTCTTGTAACTTCAAGTTGGAGATAAGCAGAGTTGAGCTGTCTAAGCCCATTTCTAGGAAGGAAGAGAGGAGAGAGACTAGTCCTCTACCAGTAGTTAAGAAGAGGAAGAGAATGTCTGTCTCGGATAGTTTTGATCCTCTTGGGTACAAACTTCTCCGTGTCAGTGAGATGAGCTATGAAAGGAGACTGAAAATGGCATTAAGATCATCTGCTTGTGAAGTAAAGAAGTCATCACCGTCTCCAAGAACAGAATACAATGATGATAAAATCTCTGAATTTGGTTCAACTAGCGAGGACTACATCTCTTGTGAGGACAAGACTCCTACTGAACAACGTTTAATTAGTAACAGAGCACTTTCTCCCTCATTCCCTTCCTCTCCTCCTCCTTTCTCTCCCCCTCCTACTTCCTCTCCTCCTCCTCTTCTTTCCTCTTCTCCTCCTACTTCCTCTCCTCCTGCTCCCTCTACTCTTCTTTCCTCTTCTCCTTCACTCCCTTCCTCTCCTCCTCTTCTTCTTTCCTCTTCTCATCCTCCACCCCCTTCCTCTCCTCCTCTTCTTTCTTCTTCTCCTTCTCCACCCCCTTCCTCTCCTCCTCTTCTTCTTTCTTCTCCTCCTCCTACTTCCTCTCCTCCTCCTAACCATCATGTGGGTTCATCTAGTGAATGCTTGGATAGTACCTTCTTAAACCAGTCTCCATCACCCTCCCCTTCTCTAAGCTCAGATACCACCCCTCTGCTGTCTCCGAGGGAACCACTGCAGCAGGACACAGCTCAGCAGGATGTGGCTAGTGCTAGATTCCAAGCTATAATAGACAGTAATGTCACTAAGGTAGATGAATCACCTCCAAGGACACCACCTCTTAAATACAAGGAAAGTAATTTCATGCTGGAGACTACTACATCCAATACCACTTCTTCTGACACTCTAAAAGATGAAGCCAGTCCCTTGTTGCTCTTTCCTAGTTCTCCAAGGAAAGGTGAAAGTACAGACAGTGGAGATGGAGGTGCTGATACTATTCCTTCATCATTAGATTTTACATTGCACTATAGCAGTAGTGGCAGTGAGACTGGTGAGTACTCTGATCTGGAGCTGTCTGCATCCACTAAAACTGTCCAAAAGGTGACTTTTCAACAACATAATGTAGCATCTCTGTTGGAACCAAACGGTGCTGATAAAATCGACCTCGGAGTGTCTACTCTGACTTCATCTTCTGATAGAAGAACATACGTCTTGAAGTCATCAGATGCACCTTTCTGCAAAGAGGTGGTGTGGACTCCTCTTCATCCTCCTATGTCTGCAAAGGAGCTGTTGGATTCAGCTACTCACTATGGTCTCCCCTCAGCCGTCAACACCAAACCATTCTATGGCAACCCGGCTGATGTCCAATCAGCAAAGTATGTAAACTTAATACTTCCAATCATTGTGTTGTTTCATGCATTTCCAATCATTGTGCTGTTTCATCATTGTGCTGTTTCATCATTGTGCTGTATTTCCAATCATTGTGCTGTTTCATCATTGTGCTGTTTCATCATTGTGCTGTTTCATCATTGTGCTGTTTCATCATTGTGCTGTATTTCCAATCATTGTGCTGTTTCATCATTGTGCTGTTTCATCATTGTGCTGTTTCATCATTGTGCTGTTTCATCATTGTGCTGTTTCATGTAATAGAAACATCGGTGGCAGAATTTTAAAAGTACATTCAAAAATGGTAAATGTTGTTGTTGTTGTTGTTGTTGTTGTTGTTGTTACCATTTTCTCCCCCTAGCCATATGAGTTGAAGGAATTTGAACCCACATATCTTCAGAGCAAATCATCATTTTCTTCTACTGGCCTTGCCCACTACAGAGCAGTTCTAGCCAAGGGAACACACCTTCCTCCTCTCCTCTGTCATGCTGATATAAGTGATGCAAGGAGACAGTTTACACTTAAAGACTTCAAACAAGCCATGGAATTTCGCTCAAGTTTTTTTCCACAGACGGATACTGTTATTACTCCAGTACAACTGCCGCCATGTCCCCGGGAACTAGAAGCAGATATAAAGGATAGCAATACAGCCAACATCTCTGTGGGAGAAAAACAGGAAAAACTCAAACCTCCTCATCTGGATAATGAGAATAAAAGACAGGACGACAACCAAAAACCCAATTCTCTTCCTCTTAACCAAGCAGCTATGGATTTATCAGGTTGTAATACTAAACTCTGTGGCACTTTTAATGTTAGAGGTTTTTTTTTTATCTTCTAGAAGTATCAATGATTACTCCTAAAACATCTCCTTGTGTGAGGAATTCACCAAAGTGTCTCCTTGATTCCAGTTTGGATAAATCTTTAACTGATATTACCGGCAACCAAGTCCCAGAATGTGTGACACACAGCACACCGAGACCAAAGGTTTGATTCAGTATAGCATTTACTGTACATGATTATCTGTGTCTCGACAGAAAAGCAGTCCGCATGTGCAGGGGTGTGGTCAGACACCCATTAGGAGCACGGTAGGTAGTGAGGTTGTCCAAAAGAAGGACACTTCTCAGCTCGATGGCCCCACCCCTACTAATGCATATGGTTTCAAAGTCAGCCAATCGGCTTTCTGTGAGTCACATGGTATCCATGAGGTGGGTGTGACTAACTATTGATTAAACAATAGCATTTGTTACAATGTTCTTGTCTTGTAGGTCCAGTATCTGACATGTATCTCTGTGGAGGCCCACACACACACCAGAGGAAAACTGAAACCAGATCCAGAATTTGACCCAGTTCTTGCACTTTTCTATTTTGTCCATCACGACTGGCCCTCCTGCTCTGATGATAGCAATAGAGAGAATTCTCGGCTTGGAATCATTCTTATTGACATAGATAACTCTGGCTTTACTTCATTCATAGGGAAACCATATAATACTACAGCTGCCACACCCACTATAGGTGCCACCCCCACTAAGGCCAGAGCCACTGTCACACCTACTAAAGGTACCACACCCACTAAGGCTGGAGATACTGCCACACCAACTAAAGGATCTGAAGAGGAAAGGGATGGAAATGCCACTCCTCCCAAGGTACACAAGTCCAAACTCTATTATATGACATCACGTGATATTACTATTCCAGAGACTTTCATCATGTGGAGATGAACTTGATGGATATTTGTCTCGTATTGGTCTCGCATCTTCAATAGAGATAACCTATGTATCGTCAGAGCAGGAACTGTTCCAACGCCTTATAGAGCTGATTAGGAGGGAGGATCCAGACTTCTTGATTGGTTATGAGGTGGTTATGTCGTCATGGGGATACCTCATAGATAGAGCAGCTGTTATAGATATCAACTTAGTCAATGAGCTCTCAAGGATGCCAGGTTAGTAATCAAATCATGTGACCTCTGTGGAAGTTTTAGTATCACTGTATGTGGTAGAACCTTCTGGCTCTAAGTTTCAGAATGAAACATCACATAAACCTTTTGATCTTCGAGTTCCAGGAAGAATTGTTCTCGATGTGTGGAAGTTTATGAGGAATGAGGTTGATCCGATTTTTACTTACTGCTATTCAGTATTATGTTCTGATCTTCATTGTGTCTATATATTCAGGTAGCTTTGAATGTGTACACATTTGAGAATCTTTGCTTCCATGTACTCCACAAGAGGCTTCCTCGTTTCTCTACTCAAACACTGACCACATGGTTCAACCACAAGGTCAAGGTTTACAGGTTAGTATTTAACATCCAGTAATGTAGAGATATTGTGCACAGAATATTTATACTAGTGGCTTCTTCCTCAAAACAGAAAAATCTATGTACTTTGCTCCCCATAATATTAAATATATTAATTTTAATTATTTATAAAATTAAAAATATTTATTTTTGGTCTGTGACAATTATCTTTCAGATATCGTGTTGTGGAGTACTATTTGGAGCGTGCTCACTCTAATTACACTTTATTAGATAAATTAAACCTGATTGGTCGGACCAGTGAGTTTGCTCGACTTTACGGAATAGAATTTGAGAATGTGGCAAACCGAGGATCCCAGTACAAAGTTGAGTCCATGATGCTCCGTCTAGCAAAACCTGCTAACTATATCGCTGTCTCTCCTAGCATACAACAGAGAGCCAGGTACATAAGGTGCTGTCCTAATTATAGAGGTTTTCCTCAAATTGGACTGGCTCTTATTGTCATATATATGCCATAATTATAGTGAAAATTTTAACTCACAAATATTTTTTCACAAAAGTTGTTATTGTCTTCAGAATGGCTGCACCGGAATGCATACCTCTAGTTATGGAACCAGAATCCAAATTCTATGAAGATCCTGTTTTGGTTCTAGATTTCCAGTCTCTCTATCCATCTATGGTCATAGCTTATAACTATTGCTACTCCACGTGTCTAGGAAGACTTCAGAACTTAGCTCTGTAAGTGTTAAAGTTCAAAATTAAAGGGGTTAATAAAATACTTTATCTAACAGAAATGGAGAATTCAAATTTGGAACCAACACTTTGCATATACCTAATCATGTTCTGAAGGTAAAATAATAATAATTAAAATATATTTATTATTATTATTACACTTGATTTTCTGCAGAAACTGAAAGGTCATCTTCATGTATCTGCTAATGGAGTGGCATATGTAAAGAAGTGCATTCGTAAAGGGATTTTACCAAGGTAAATGAACTTTCCACTATAAAACAAACACTAGAAATCAAGAAGTAAGCTTTTCCTACAGTGTTAAGTGACACTAGCTAATTGAGAGAAACATGAAAATTAAGTCTATTGCTTTCATTTTCTTACTCTCTCTCTCTCTCTCTTTTTAGGATGCTTGAAGAGATACTCGACACTCGTATAATGGTTAAAAATTCTATGAAGAAACATAAAAGTGACAAGGTAGTGCATTATATTTCACATCCTGGTTAGATTTCAGAGCCCGAGGATAATTTCTCAAACACAATTTTAAGTATACAGAAGTTTCAGGTAATGTGCAAGTGAATGTCCTATGATATAGGTATGTGAAATGCAGTTTACTATAATTTACCTATAAATTTACTATGATTTACTATAATGTACTGAATTGTATACTATTGTAGTTGCTTCAGAGGCTCTTAAATGCGAGACAACTTGCGCTGAAGCTGGTGGCTAACACCACTTTTGGTTACACTGCTGCAAGCTATTCCGGACGTATGCCATGTATTGAAGTAGCAGATAGCATTGTAATGAAGGGTCGAGAGACGTTGGAGAGGGCCATCCAATTGGTCAACTCCACTCCAAAGTGGGGAGGGAGAGTTGTGTATGGGGACACCGATAGCCTCTTTGTAGTCCTCAAAGGAGCATCAAAGGAAGAGGCCTTTCGGATTGGGAAAGAGATATGCGAGAAAGTGACTGCCGAGAATCCAAAACCAGTCAAACTGAAGTTTGAGAGGGTATTACATGTAGTGAGAATGAAAATGTCAAAATGGGAATGAATTGTTGGGAACAGGAATCAGGAAAATGAGTTGTTCATCAGTGGAGTCTGTAGATTGTTTGGAGGGAGGCAAAACTTATCTTTCTTGCTTTTGTATTAGGTTTATATACCATGTATACTCCAAACAAAGAAGAGATATGTTGGCTATAGCTATGAGTCGCTAGACCAGAAGGAACCAATATTTGATGCTAAAGGGATTGAGACTGTGAGGAGAGACAATTGTCCAGCTGTAGGCAAGGTACGAAATTCTTGGACAAACTGCCCCTCACCCTGCTTGATCCATGTGTAACAATAGTGAATAAAGTTTCAATATTCCATGTAACTGCATTCTTTGTATCTCTCAATTTAGCTGTTAGAGAAGTCTCTTCGGCTTTTGTTCAAATCTCGAGACCTTTCACTAGTAAAAAGTTACGTTCAGCAGCAGTTCAGGAAAGTCCTTGATGGCAGAGTCAATATTCAAGACTTCACTTTTGCTAAGGAATACAGGGGACTGAAATATTACCGCCCTGGAGCCAGTGTGCCTGCTTTGGAACTTACAAAGTAAAATAGCTCAATAAAGAGAGAAAAATAGGACACTAAGATGTGCCTATGGGTTGTGTGGCATGTTAAGGGAGAAGGGAGGAGGAAGAGGAGAAGGGAGGGACTTCACTATATTATTATTATTATTATGTAATATTATATACAATATTGATACCACTGCAAATATAATATACAGTCTGTAATTTGTAGGGAGTGAGTGGGAGGGAGAGAGATGTCAGGATATTGTGATAAAACCCTAACTCTGTTTAGATCCAGCCTAGCAGTAGACAGACGCTCAGAACCTAGACCTCGGGAGAGAGTTCCTTATGTCATCATATATGGGATCCCTGGACAACCACTGATCCAGCTAGTGAGAAGACCAGAGGATTTGATGGAGCAACCTGGCCTCAGGCTCAATGCAGGATACTACATCACCAAACAACTGATCCCAGCACTGGACAGATCCTTCTCCCTCCTGGGGGTGGACATCAGGGAGTGGTAAGGGTAGACCTTCTCCTAGTCAATCATATTATAATTATTTATACTCACAGGTATTCTGAAATGCCAAAAGTTATTCGTGCTCCAGCACAAATCTCGGAGCCGTCCAGGAGAGTAAGGGGAACTATTGGCCATTACTTTGCTACCAAACACTGCCCCATTTGTGAGAAACTGACCTTAGAAGGTGTTTGTGACCACTGTAAGGAAGATCCACAGAAGGTTGTGGTCACCCTTGTTACAAGGGCTCGAGAAGATGAAGTCACGAATACTGAGATTACAAATGTAAATAATTGTATATTCTCTATCCTCTGTTCACTCCTCTCTCCCTCTTCCCACCCTCTTCCCACCCCCTCCCCTCACAGATATGTTCCAATTGTGTTGGGAGCCTAGATCCTGAACAGTATTTGAAATGTATTTCCCTGGATTGTCCTGTTCTCTATCGAAGATTCAGAGCAAATCAGGACATGGCACACAGTCAACAACAACTACAGCTACTAGACAATATTTAAATTTTCCTTTTTCTTTTATAAATCTCAGATCATACTCAGTTCCAGTTTAATATTTATTATTATTATTATTGGAAAAAAAAAATACAGATGATGATGGAATATTGCTGATTACGTGCTTGTGAATGTTCTCAACGTTTGACATAAATATCTTTATCCTCTCCATTTGCTAGTCTAGACAATTCCAGAGCTCTCTTACTTGAAGCATGGACAGCATCCATCATCATCCCACGGAACCCCTCCCTCTCCAATAGCCGGATTCCTTGGATGGCAGTTCCAGCTGGTGAACACACTGCATCTTTCAGCTTATGGTGATTTAAAATAAACACAATGATAATCATAAACATGGAGACTGTATACCTCTTGAGGATGGCTTCCATTTTCAAGTACCATCTTTGCTGAGCCCTACAACAGTTGTAAAATAATGCTAAATTGTGCCTAAACTTCAGGCAAGAAGTTTAGAATGATTGTGATTTTATCCCATAAAAATTACCTGGTAATTTATATACAGTACCTCAAATTAGTCAGTACCTACAAAGAGAATTTTTTTTTTTTTTTTTGCTCACCATCATAGTGTATGCTGTTAGTTTGAGAGCTAAATGCTTAGGTACTCCAGCATAGACACCACCATCTGCCAATGCATCCATAATCATGTACATCTGAAACAATGCAACCATACATCTGCCATTAACAATGACTCATAAATGGCTTACATAAGATGGTCCTCCACCAGACAGTGCTGTCATGATGTCCATGTAATGTTCTTCCATTTCCATCTCTAGTCCAATTGACGAGAGCATCTCTGTTAGAAGTTTACGGTCATTTTCATCCACATTAGTGCCTGGTGCATAGATGGTGACTCCATTCTGCACTATAACTGGAGTATTGGGCATTGTACGAAACAGTTTACACTTCTCTGGTAAAGCCTGTGGTTGTGAATAAAATTAATTATACACAAAGTCATAATAAATAATAATAATTTCTTTCAATACACATGCATTGTGACTTTGCAGTAAATGTTTATTCTTGCAGAGAGAGTCAAAGTCATAATAATCAGTATATACACATGCATGCATTGTGACTTTGCAGTAAATGTTTATTCTTGCAGAGAGAGTCAAAGTCATAATAATCAGTATATACACATGCATGCATTGTGGCTTTGCAGTGAATATTTGTACTTACAGAGAGTCTTCTAGTTGTAAAAGTACATACCTTTTCCATAGTCTTTATGGGAATGCCTGCAGCAGCTGAGACAATCAAATGATAATCAGGTCTAATAACAGGAGCAATATCCTCTATAGTTCTCTTGATGGCATGAGGTTTTACTGCCAGCCATACTATCTGACTCTTCTCCACTACTTCTTTGTTGTCTGTTGTCACCCTAATACCACGTTTCTGCAGAACCATAGTCATTAATTATTCCTTTCAGTGCAAGGACAGTAGCTAATAATTATATGGAGGTGTGTACAAGAAGAGCCCTTAAAAAGATACTTCCTCACAAGGATACTACATGCATCTTGTCCAGGGCTTATGAAAATAACGGATCCTTGTGCCAATGAGTGCTACATAAGATCCATTAGATATTATTACAATCAGGGCATACTGATATGTTACAATGATGTTGATTTACATAAAGTTCAGTATAATCATACTGCTTATGGAAAAATCTAATGGTGTGATACTTGGCTAACTCACCTTTATATTTTGAAGGGATACTGATCTTTCACTGCTTGCTGAGGCTATCACATTATTCTGCTCTACATACCCTAAAATTACATTCACTGTTATCAAGTAGCTACAATGACAACTAATTTTAATATTACCTGCTCTGATTAGTCCTACAGATAATGCTGTAGCCATTTGACCTGCTCCTAGAAAACCAACCGTTGTCATTCTCTTTGCTGCCATTTCTTCGGATCTCAAAGTCTTCTAGACAGCTAGTTGCTAACTCCCAGGAAGATAACAATACGTCTTTGTCCATATTGCATTGACGACCGTTTCCCGCCGTGTAAAGTGAAAATTTCCCAGGAGGACATTTCATTGGTTGTCAGTATTGAGCATGCGTGAAGAATTTAAAAATCTTAATTTGCTAGCCAACCAACCCTATTAGGCGGAAGGCAATTTTTCGAGCGCCGAGTGAAGGCAGATATATATATAGTCTCCTGAAGCTACTAAGACTTAACTTAAGCTTAAGTAAGAGTAAAGAGTCTCCACAAAGACTCCCATGGTTGGTTAATGGTTGTTTAGCACCCGAAGGTAGGTAAGTGGGCGCCCGCCATGGGCGTAGTATTGAAGTTTGAACTTACCTTACCTATTCCTCTTGTGCTTGTGTCATGTATTATAGTGAAAGATGTTTTATGGAGCATTTGTTCTGGGCAAGAAGGGTCCATTGGCCAAAGTGTGGCTTGCAGCTCACTGGGACAAGAAGCTGACCAAGGCTCATGTGTTTGAAACAGATGTGGGGTCTACAGTTGACAGTATCATTTCACCTCAAGTCAAGATGGCCCTTCGTACCTCTGGCCATCTTTTATTGGGAGTAGTGAGGATATATTCCAGAAAGCAAAAATACCTCCTTCAAGACCTTGGAGAAGCCTGTGCCAAAATTAAAATGGCATTCAGGTGAGTATGAGAGTACAGTAGTGGACCAGCCCCTTCCAGGTATCTGATGTGACACCACAGCAATCTCACTCTCCTCTTACACATTTGGAAGTGCATACTTTCACTGTTTAATCAATGGAGTGCTTGTGAATTTAACTTGGGTGGCAACTAGGACTAGGGTAAAGGAGAATGAGATTAGTATGTATGTGGGTTACATCTGATTCTCCTGATTTTTCTGTCCCACAAAGTTGTTACTGTTTTATTAGTATACAGTGAATTTGCACATGTATACAACTGTATGTGTGAAAACCATTATCTTATATAGGCCTGGTATAGTTGACCTTCCTTCTGACGGTGGAGCAGAAAATGCAGATGCAATTACTCTTCCTGAAATTTTCCATGATTTTGAGAATGCAGTGGCTGATTTGGGGTGAGTGATCTGGTCTAGTGCTATCTCGTGTTTCAAGTCTTGCCTCCACTCATATAGAGCACTGGACATTGAGGCACAGTTTACTATCAATCCCAATAGAGCATCAGAAATTACTATGCCAGAAGATGTCACCACTACAGGTTTGTGAGTTGGATTGCAGGGTGCAGTCCTCAAGAACAAAGTGTTATAACTAGCTGTGCATATACATAAGCTGTGTGAATTCAGCCTTCTGATTGGCCAAGATGGGCGGGGGACTCTCAATCACTTTATCTCATTAACTGTGGTTAATATTTCATGTGCCATTCTTGGTACTATTTCTACAGGTGGTGTAGACATTTTTGGAGGAGAATTTGATAGTTTTGATCTGAAAGGTGGTGATTTTGGAGGAGGAATGGAGGATATTGAGGTTCCAAGGAATGCTCAGGATGCAAACTTTGGAGATGAAAGAGATATCACTGAAAAGAGTAATGTTCAGGTAAACTTCTTGATAGTGAATGGAGCAGACTCCACATTCAGAACTAGGAGTCAAGTAATAGATTTCTGTTATGATTAGCTGTTCTAACTTAGTTAACACACACATACATACCTCCATGGTTCTCTTAAGACTTTTCATCATTCATCCCCAGTATTCTAGTGAACATGTTTGTTGTCACATTTCAACAGATCAGTGGTTTATCGGGTGGAACTTTCAATGGCGATTCTTCAACTAGAATGAGGTCCGACAGTACTCTGGAAGAAAGGGGGCTTCCTGATGCTGCCAATGACTTTGGTTTTGATGGCTTTGGGCTGATGGATGGAGAGTTTGGAGATTTTGGAGAGCTTCCGCCAGTTCCTGACCTCACTGTGGATGGAGAAGGCCAGGATAAAGAAACAGAGGAGACTGCTCCCAAGATAACTGGCAACCAAGGTATCTAACACTTCCATGGGCTAGTAGTAGTTACCTTCTGGTTTATGCCTATAATAGATGAAGAAACAGCAATGGAAGTAGACCCACCTGGCGAAAACCAGCAACCCGGTGAGTTGACAGTTTCAAAATCAAGACAGAATTTACATTTTCTCATGCATACAGATAACCAGAATGCAGTTAGTGGTGATGACACTGGAGTTGTTCCTGCTCAAGAAGAGAGTGGGTTTTTATTAGAGCCGGTTGAAATCACTGGTGTTGAAGAGAAGAGATCCAAGAGGAAACGAAGATTAGTAGTAGACAACGACAAAGAATTCACTGGTAAACAGATAAAGTCTCAGTTTGAAGATTTCAAGGACCTCCTCCAGCCGAAGTGTTTCCCTCCTCCCACGAAGAAAGCCATGATGTGGAAGGAATTGGCAGCTTGTGAACAATTGTATTCCAACCCAGCCACTCCAACGTTAGCCACAGAATTTATTCGCATGGTGACAAGAAACTACAATGTGGATATCCCATGTGAACTGGCACCTGAAACACAGAATGAACTTGATATCCCAGGTGAACAAGAAACTGGTGAGCAAGCAGCTGAAACACTGAATGAACTTGACATCCCAGGTGAAATGGCACCCGAAACACTCAACGAACTTGTCTCGGGTGAGCTGGCACCTGAAACACTCAATGAATTTGATATGCCTGGTGAATCTGCACTTGAAACACTGAATGAAATTGATATGCCAGGTGAACCTGAACTGGAAACACTTGAAAACATAACAAAAGATTCAAAGGATCCATCTGAGGAGTTGGATGACCTTCAAGAAGATACAAAAGTCCTACCCAATATACTTGAACTTGACCTCCCAACCCAGGAACAACAAAGCAACGAGTCATCTGAGGAATTTGAGCAGAGAAGATGGACGAAACGAACTCAGCAGGTGTTAAGGGTCATTCAAAGAGGCCTGAGTAAATCAGACGAAGTCCAGTTGTCTTCTCTAAATTTAAACTGCACTCGCAAGCAAGCAGCATCATGCTTCTATACCTGCCTGTTGCTAGCCAAGGAAGGAATGGTCAGTGTGAGACAAGACAAACCCTATGGAGAAATTCACCTTCAAAAGGGCTCAAAGTTTACAGAAGTGGCTTAGTCATGTGTACACTTCACCTTCAACTCTCTATCACAGAACATAACAAACTTGGAGAGAAAAGGTGCAATTTCTCTCCTTTCTTTTTAATGCACATTCATTCTTTTTAATGCACACTTCCTTAACCTGTTCTAAGTATTTTTCTTTACTACTCCCTTCACATCTAGATAAGAACTTGTATGATACTGCTTATATTTGTATGTATGTCCACAACAAAATTTAATGCCAGTAGACAGCATATACTGTATAAAATATGAGTTCAACCTCACAAGGCACCCCTTGCCCTTGCTTTCTGATAAGTGTCCTCATTTTTCTCTTCGGGAGCCAGTTTAATCATGTCATCGATCCTCAAGATAGTGATGGCGGCTTCAGTGGCAAATTTAAGGCTCTTGAGTTTACTGATAGCAGGTTCTAGTACACCAGCTTCTTTACTGTTCCTGATGGCTCCACCTATTAGGTCCAACCCACACCTGAAGAGGGATGGTTGGAGAGAATGTAAACTCGAGCACAAACATAATAAACAAACCATTTCAATTCTTCCCTTTCTGACATAGTCTGGGAAGCATTGTGAAAAGCTCTGAGCTTGGAAATCAAATCGCTAGAATCTAGTGCGGCGTTCACCGACAAAGCATTTGGAATGATCAGAAGTGAGTTGGCAAATTCAGCAATTGCAAGCTGTTCTCGAGAAGTCTAAAAGAAGTAATATAGTTTGATCTCTAATTACAGAGGAAAAATTAGATTGTGTCACTTCTAAATGAAGATCAGATCCTAGGTCAGCACTTTCTACTACATTACATTATTTATCATACTCACGATAGACGTAGCAAAGTTCTCCAGATAAATGGACAGAGCTGTTTCTACTGCCCCACCCCCTGGGACCACTGCATTAGACTCTAATACTCTCTTCACCACACAAAGGGCATCGTGGATAGATCGTTCCATCTCGTCCACCATAAAGTCATTGGCACCTCGAAGGATAATAGACGCAGAGCTCCTAGCTCCAGGTCTGTAGAAAACAAGGAGCTGAAGGTGGAGTGGACATAAGTTGTAAGAATACCAATACTTTGTGTTTAGGCTTCATAACTGATGGAGTATTTACCACATAATATATTTCAGAGTGGTGCATAGTCTTATAATCATCAGCCTTTATCCCTCAATAACTTCCGTTCTAGAATTCAACTTTAGGTATACATTAAAAGTCAATCTTACCCCTTTATCAATATCAGTTCATCATCACAGACACGCTCCTGGACTACCGTTTCTGCTGAACCAAGTAGAGATGCTTCGAAACTCTCCTCTCCCTCCAAATTAGCCAGGGATACCATCATGGTTGCTATGGTTTCACCAGAAATAAATACAGCACAACATCTTTAACCAACCAAACCTCCTGTGGCTCTCGCTATCCTCTTGACGTCCTCCTTCTTGCATCTTCTAACTCCCATAGCTCCAGCTTCCACAAAGTATTTGAGACACAGGTCGTCTATCCCTCCAGTAGTGAAAATAACATTTGCACCTGATCCCAATATCTTGCTTATCCTTTCCTTTGTGATGTCAGACTCTCTTGAATGTTAAAAATGAGATTCATCACACATCTGTTTGGTTTCAATACCCACCCACCTCTCCCGGATGCCCATTAGTTTCTCAGGATCATCAATCACTACAGAGACTCCTAGTTTCATTTTAGCCTTTTGCAAACTGAAGTCAAGACAGGCTATCTTTGCCTTGTTTAATGTTTTTGGCATTGCTGTTAAAAAATGAAATAAATATTTTAACTTCATAACTTGTAATAGTCTCAGAAAACAAACACACTCTATCTATCATTCAACAGATCAGCAGCAGAACTGGCTTGTGTGTTATATTCATCACAGACAGTCATAAAGTTAAAGATAGAGGGGAGACTATCACCCACCACAATAGAATACACTGATGTGTTGTATTATTAAAAAGGCTGGGGAGAATCATGGAGAACATACCTTGTGATGCTATTGTACAGTTGAGGGCATATCCATCCACTAGAATACTCTCCTTTGAACTCCTACCATGTGCTTTGAGAATATTCACAGCTTTGATTGGATATTTGATTTCTCCTTTGTTGTTGGTACGTTTGACTGCCATAGCCGCATCAACGACCATATTGGAGAAGAATTCAGAGTCCCTAAAATTGCAAAGAAAGAAGATGCACTACCATAGTAGGTTATTCATAGATTCTCAGCTTGATTGATTGCTTAAGAAGACCTCATAGTTGATGGAGTAATGGCCACATGGCTGATTCAGAGTGGTGCATGGTTTTAAATCACTGGTCTCCCGTTTGTCGGGCACCCACACCCTGCCCACACAACAAGTCTCATGTTCGTAGCTTCCCAGAGACTGCAATGTCATGGTGTTGGACAACCTGCTTCACTTACGTTCCTATAATTTTAGATGACATTGCTGTCTTAGCAGCGTTGATGATGCAATCACGTCCCAATTCATTTACTTTCACTGTTAGGTGTTCTTGAATGTATTTACAAGATTCTCTGAAACAAAAAGACAAAGGTTACCACCGCAAGCTAGTGAATTAAGCTGGTGTTTACTGACTTGCAGGCCAGTCGGTATCCTGCTATGATAGAGGTGGGATGAATCTTGAACTTTATTAGCTCCTCTGCATGTTTCAACAATTCTGCTGCTAAAATAACCTATCAAAAGAGGAAACCTGTCACTTGAGTATCAAACCACCACCCATCCTTCCCTCCCCCTCAACACACATCTCCTCGAAAGTGTTGTTGTTCACTTGTCAACTCACCACAGTAGTTGTTCCATCTCCTACTTCCTGATCCTGGAGTTCAGCAAGTTCAACAAGGACCTTGGCAGCCGGATGCTCTACTTCCAATAGCTTCAAAATGGTAGCTCCATCGTTAGTCACTGTCACATCCTTTAAACCAGTCACAATAAAATGCCACAGAATAATGCCTAGAGCTATATCTTACCCCTACATCATCAACCAGCATTTTGTCCAAACCCACTGGTCCTAATGATGTTTTCACTATATTTGCCACAGACATTGCTGCCATCACTGTAAGAAAGGTATGATGGCATAGGCTAACCTTACAATAGTTTATTACCATTTTGGCTGCGAATGCTATCCCCAGTTGTTCTTTCACCACCAACAAGTAACTGGCTATGAGTGGACATCTTCCAAGTACACACGCACACACACACACGTGGTTACGAGAGCTATCGCGCGCGCATTTTAGGCGCAAGTTACATTGTAATAATAATAATTACTGTACTTACGTATGCACTATGTATTTGCCACCCACGCAGCCTTAGTAGGTGTAACGAACGTACCACTGCCTGTGCCTGCCAGCAGAGTTTTTATCGGTGAAGTGGATTTTAAGTGAGGACCATTGCATTGTGCTAATTCGCTTTATTATTGAGGCCGGAGGCCGCTGGGTTTGTTTACAAGGGTATCCTGCTACTCCCCTCTCACAATGACTTTACTAACATCCGAAGCTGCTTCTCAAAGAATGCGACTAATTCTATCCCTGCTGCTTTTCCAACAGGTCCAGAACAAACCCCAACCTTTCTTTGAAGCAGGGTGTCCTCATATCGAATTGACAGAGCCAAAAGCTAAAGATTTGATAAACTGGAATCTAACTCAGTCTGGAGATCTCAAGGTATTATCTGTGAATGAAGTTAACTCACCTTCATTGAAGTCAGCCCATGCTAGTAGTGATGAAGGGTCTGCACTCTGTACAGTGGTTGGTTATGGAGTGGGTAAAAGAGATCCAGCTATTGTAAGAAAACTATTAACTGACCACAACCTGTCTAGCAAACTTAGGAAGAATGTGTCCACTATAGAAGCTGCAACTGCCTTGTATATGGAAAGTACAGATCTCATTGTGAGTTGGAACAAGTATAGACCTATTTAAAGTTGCTCTGAATAGTAATTGCACTTTTCCTTATAGAGTTATAAAAATTTAAGGAATTCTTAACAATCATTAGTGTGGAAATTTAATCTAATCTACTATAGTGTAGAGCTAATAATACTAATCCTTGGCCAGACAATTCACACCTTGGGGCATATTAGATGGCCAAGTTCTATACATACGGAAACTTATTGGGACATATCCAAGTGTCCTTAATACAGGGATGTCCTCACTTAAGGGGAGTTGGGGTTCCACTATTATTATTGTATAGATGGTATTGCGTATGGTTCCTGGTGTTTTCATTCCAATCTGAGACACACATTCAATATAAATGTTATTTTTAGTCTGGGGTGCTATATAACATTATAACTGAGAGGCTGTAGCTACCCATTATACTATATTATACCTATCCAATCATTAAGTTAGATACCCTAATGTGAACAGAGTACAGTGGAACCTCAGTTATACAGACTCTATGGGATCAACACTAATTGAACTGACTATGTGATAGAATATTTTGAATGGTAGCAGTGTTCTAAATGCATAGCTTATTTGGAGTCTGTATAACCAGAGCAGCCAGATAACTTGAGGTTCCACCACTCTATATGTTTAGAGTGGTGTATCGATAGCATTGGTAGTGAAATTTAATATTATCTGTTTTAAAACTTAAAGGGTTACTGATAATATCTAGTGATTTGTAAGAATGTGGTGGTGTGGGAGTTTTTCCCTGGTGATCTTGTGGTGACTTTTGACCAATCGGGGTGGGATTCTTATATCAACCTCATACAATCTGTCTTGGTACATTACACATTGTTTGTGTATGTGCCAAACTATCCCTGGAATGTATTTCTAACCAGTCCATGCTCATTTTCCAGAAAGAAAGCTACTATTTAGATAAGCCATAGGGTCAGATATTGTATAAAAGTTCCTTATTGGTAGACCTATGAAATCTTATGAATGATAATATTGAAATTGACTCTCCCACTGAGGAAGTGAGGCCTTGTAAATCTTTTTAAGACAGTATACTTAATGTGGACCTTAAAAAATGTCCCTTCCCACTTGCTGGTAGGAATCATATTGCTATTTAGAAATAGGAAGTTGCATGCCTCTTTCAATTTGGTAGACCTGATGTTAGGGGATGGATGGATTATGAATGGTTCTAAAGAGGTGTTTATTATATAACCTCATTCACACACTGTCAGTGTTTGGCTCAAATTGTTATACGTGTATCAGTTTCTACATGGAACTGCTATATAACGATTGATATAACAACAGTACCCAGATAAGTTTCAATGTTCCACATGATGATATTCTGTTGTGGTATACTATAAAGTCAAAATTGTCAAAATGAAACAATTTATTTGCTCACAGCCATCAGCATTTATCTTCTCCTCTCCTCACATGGGAACTTTATGCATCCATGAATCTGTGGTATTGATGGTGTCCTGTGGTCATGTTCTGAAACACTGCTATATTGCTTCAATCCAAGGTGATCTACTGTTATATTTCTGAAGCATAAACCTCATCTCACGTGTCTTCCTACTAATACTATGCAAATTGTATTTTTCCTATTTCATTGGGGGCATACATGACTGAGAATAAAGTTGCACTCACATGAAGTTAATGGTGCATGCATGGAGAGTTCTGACTATGATCTTTGATATCATTTGATTTAGTGGAGGAAAGTAAGGCTGGAAATAATCACAAGACACTGTTTCGTAGACGTGCCCCTAACATCCAGCTCGGTGCCTCTTTGGACTCACACCACACAGATCAGACTTCACATGATTCAGTGGGTGGAGTGAGAACTGTAGTGGTGGGAGTGTTGATGTGCGTAATTGGCTTATTGGTCTTACTGGTGGTGCTAGCAATGTGTGGAAAAGACTCGGATTCGTATGACCCAAGAAGTGAAAGGTAAATCATGCAGAGAAGGTTCATGACCTTATCTCCTTACTTCAAGGTCATTATCAACATGCTTTTAACATCATAACTTTGTGCCACCACCTATGTATAGAGTGGATACTATAGACAATGTAAACACTATGTAACCTCATCTATGTTTACTCAACTACCTAGTAATAGCTTATTATATTATTATGGACATAAATATACCCAGTTATAGTGGTTTATGTTTACTGACCTGTATAATAAGTAACCTATGTATTGCAGAATAGACTCTTAGTGCTGTATTACAGAGTACTAGTGCTGTATTTACAAGCAAGTGGTTGGAGATTTAAACATAGCTCTGGCATGTTATAAATTGTAATGTTTGCAGTAAATGATGATGATGAGATGTCATTTGTAAGACATATTTTTTTGTGTTTATTTTGTGTAGGGCTGGTAGTGGTGAAGTGGCTGAAAGACCACTACTACAAGGAGAAGTAATACCAAATATTGGCATACCCAATGACCAGGTATAGCAGCAACCTTATAAGAAGTAGTTTTTATATGTCCCCTGCATTCTAGTCATAACACAACACTGTAATGCTTATTGCCATTATTATTGTTATTATAAAGTTGGGAAATAGTTAAATTGTCAGCAAATCGGTGTCCATTTGTTGCTAAATGGAGCAAGATTAAGAGCTGAATCACAACAACCTTATATGTAGTTTTTTTTGCACTTCTGATTCAGGAATTTCTCTCTGGCAAGCACTCGCAATACACACATGCAACACTTATGAGTAGATTTCAGTCGAATTCCATTGTACCGATCACCTAGCCAGTGACCTTGTGCATGGTCATGTCATTTCTACATCTAGCTAGATTTGCATGTAAGCTACATACTATATGCACATTAATAAGTCAATAATCCACTGAACATCGACTGATCATTAACTGTACTCTTGCTTAGTGCCTACACATGTGCATGATACACATACACTAATAATAATAATAATAATAATAATAATCACTAGGACCCGAAGATAAATGGGACCAACTCAGCTGTCGCTATCACCTTCTCCAGCGTGGATAAAGAGACATCAAACACACATGAATCTGACAATCATCAGAATTCCTCTAGTTTGAAAGAATCGCTAGAGAAGAGCCAAAATCGTAGTTATGACCCTCTTCCAGAGGTACCAAAGTTGGAGTTACCTCAAGATAAGGAAGAAAAGAAGGAAGGAAAGGGTGATGATGATGATAATCCATATACTGAAGTCCCCAAACAGAATAATGGGAGAATGCCTGATGATTCAGAGTCTGATGAGGAGAAGAACAAGAAAGCCAGTGGAGGTGCCAGTCCAACCAAGAAACAGAAAGGATCACTCCATCTTCCTCCATATGGTAAAGTCTCAAGACATGTCAAGTCTGAGTCAGACGATGGCGACAATGATAGTTATGCGGAAGTACGAGATGTCGTCAGGCGTGGACCCATTAACTTGAACCGAGAACGCTCAAGTACTGATCCTATAGATCCAGCTAAAACAGGACCTCTTCGTGATAGGAGACTTCACACTGAATCAGCAACTAACATGCCACTTCCACAGATTCCTGCATCTAGAGGGGTGCCTCCTGTGTTCGTAGATGATAATGAGATGTATGACAGTATCCCAGAAAGTGAATTAAAGAAAGACTCTCCCAGCCTTCACCAATCACAAAAAATGAAGAAAAAGGAAAGACTGTATGAATCTGTGTATGAAATGGAAGATGATAAAGATTTGTATGAGAGTGTACCTGATGACTTGGTGCAATTAGATTCACCATCCACTCCCAAGACACTCTCCAGTCCCAAAAAACTCTCCAGTCCCAAAACACTCTCCAGTCCCACCATTTCTCCCACCAAGGCTCCAGATTCTACACCAAAACCTCCCGTTTCACCTATTCCCAAAAAAGCTGAACAGAAAAAGCCTGTCGAAAAGACACTTAGTGCACAAAATGAGGAAGTAAAGAGACGGTTCTCCTTATTTGGGAGGAAAAAAGCTGTTTCTGTATCAAACACTAAAACCAAGAAAGGTGAACAACCTGAATCTCCTCCAGCCATACCACAACCAGCCAGTTCCACTCAGAACAAGCCACACTCCCTTCCAAGTATCCCTCCACCTCCATGTCCTGACAAGAATGATGATGAAGAGGATGAAGAAGACACATATGACAGGGTCACTCCCGTATTACCTGCAGTAGAGTTCAATGATGCCTTCCACCAGGGTCTAAATGAAGATGTATTATCCAAGACAAAGTCTCTACCAATGTCCCATAGGACCGGAGGAACTGCAGGGGGTCATCCTAACATACCTTTGCCAAGAGTTCCTGAAGATTCCAGGTTGGTGATAGTGACACACAAACGAGTGATGGAGGGAAATGGTGGACCGGATGACTATGATACTGTACACATTTCTCCCAAGCATGTTCCAGATGATGATGAACCAAATTACGACACTGTCAGAACTGAAGATATGTTTACTGAGCCACTAGTTGCTGAGATAGATCCTCCATATGACAAAATAGACAATAAGGAACTTGAAGAACTGAGAGAGAAGGAGAAGCAGTTGAAAGACGAAATGTTTTCAGAGCCGAAAGGTTCTGATTCTGTTGGAAAGTACTCTAAGCTCAGACATTTTACTCCAGAAAGAGAAGGAGAGAGTGCTGGTCCTCCACCCGATCACGATGAAGAAGGCTATGCAGTGGTTCCCAAAGAGATTAGGATGAGGAAGCGTGCCTTATCTGCATCACAAGGTGTCCGTCAGCAGGGGCGTGAACTATCACCCGACTCAGTAGCAGCTGGATACCATCTTATCCAGCATGAGGAATGCGAGGAGTTATCTCCTACGAAGAAGGTGGAAAGTATTGAAGATCAGTATGCATCCATTGACTATACTACCAAAAAGGACCAGAAGCTTGAGGAAAACCTAAAAGCACAAGAAGAATTACGATTGAATGAAGAGAAGTGCCGTTCAGTTTCTCCAATTCCTCCTCCACTCCCTCCTCCTCTTGATCCAGAGGATGTAGAGGACTTCAAAGAACCACCAATTCCTGCTCATTCTGAGGGAATGCACCAGCTAGATGATGAAGGGTTAAAGTTACCTCAATCGGCTACTGATCCTCCTTATGCCAGAGTTAAGAGCAAGGTGAACAACCCATATGCTGAAGTGGGCCGTCCATATGCTGAAGTTGACTTAAGTAAACCCACTTCTCATGCACAAAATTCTGCAACTGCATCAGATAATGCAATTGATGAGGCTATGGGGTATAATGTCATTGGAACAGTAGGGGTTAAAACAAAAACCCTTCATAAGAAAGTTGATAATTATGATGAAGTCTTGGGATACGATGTTGTTGGAGTTAAAACAACATTGGACACCACTGCAATGGACGAAGCTTTGGGTTACGATGTTGTAGGAACAGTAGGTGTTCAGAACAAGGAAAATGAGACACATATTAGAGAAGATAGGAAGGAAAATACTGATCATCTCAAAGATGAATTGCCTACACTAGAGACAGCGGATTCAGTAAATATTTATGATTCACTTTTGCCAGAGTAAACTCATCAATAGATGGCTAGTAGATTTGTGTGGTTTTACCCTGTCCGTAATAATAATAATAATAATAATAATAATAATAACAATAATAATAATAATAATAATAAATACGAAATTATAAAAAAAAAAAATTGCTTGTGTGGGCGGAATCCGGAATGGCGGAGTTTCGAGTGCTTACTTTGCAGAAGAAGCTTCACAGACTATGCAGTAATCTAGACCGGGTGGTTATTTCTACAGCTCTCTTCTCCAACGAGATAATAGATGACAAGGCTTGGGAAAAGGCGCGCATTGGACCGAATTATGACAATTGTTTACAACTGCTGGAGACCCTGATAGGCAAAATTAAGACACGCCCATCTATCTTTGAAGAATTCTGCAAAATTCTGGAAGAAGATGCAGCCACAAAGGATCTGGCAAGCGAACTCATAGAAGAACTGAAAGTACTGGAAAGTAATTCTAAGAAGCCGGAAAATGATCATGAAGAAGCTGGTGTAAAGAGAAAAATGTCAGAATTACCTCCTGCTGCTAAAAGGAAGCTAGTGATCAAAGCAGGTCCAATTGAAGAAGATAAGGTGCTTCTTGATATAGCTTGGGAGGTGGGGGACAAGTGGGAAGAGGTAGGTGTGGCATTAGGACTGGACTATATGGTTCTTAAGAATGTGATTAGCAGTGAGCCAGAAAGACCAGACATGAAGGCTTTCCACATGTTACACGAGTGGAAGAGAAGAATTCCCGAACAAACATATGGAATGCTTGCCTCTGCACTGGAAGGAACAGGGTTAAACACATGTGCTAAAAAGTATTGTTATTCACAAACTTCAGAAAATGAACGATAGAACAACACAGAATACAGTCATGGCAATCTGAAATTAGCTACAACAAAACAATTTATTAAGGTTTTGTGTGCTGTTCAGCTTCTAATTCTGGTTCCATACTCAAAATGGATGCGGACAACATTTGGAGGTCTTTGAGCACATCCCTGATGTCTGTTTAAAATAATGTTATATAGCTAAACTTAACATCACTAGCTATATACTAATTTTGGGTACCAATTTTAGTGCTAGTGTAAAATCGAATTCTCAAAACTGACCCCTCAATAATTCAGTTATTTTTTCAAGGCATTTTATAGTGATCTCAGTTATAGCAGTATTAGTCTATGTGAGGTCATACTTCTACAATATTATTACAAGTAAGTAACTATTATCATTAGGTAGAGGAACGTAGATTTACCTGACGGGGGTGGGGGGGAGGGGCTGGTTCCTCCATGTATTATGCATTTGAAGCACAAGGCAGTTGAGAGTGCTAACAGACTCTTGATTCCCCACATAAACACTATCAGTTGCTCAAAACCAGAACTCATTGCACAGAATAAGCTCAGAAAAAAAAAAAAAACCCTGAGATTTCACAACTATGGCAGCTCTGCAAAATGTAGTGAACTTTATAATGGTCTATTCAGATCTTCCTAATGACCAAGACACGATCATAACTCAAAATGGGTCATATCCTATTTCTTTAATACTTGGTTTAGGTTGAGAGTTCAGTTCAGAGACATTGTACTAAATTGGTGGTTTTTAATTTAACAGTAGTGTAAACAAGCCCTCAATGAAGGTAAAAAGTCATATTTTAAATTTTTGCTTCTTTCTAACTTTCAAGGCCAATGGCCAACAGTGAATATAGTGAAAATAAGACTGTGTAATTAGTCATAGCTAAAATTAGTACCCAAAATTATCCACCTCTAACATATTATAGCTATTACTCTACCTTCTTGGTCTTGCTGACTACCATGGTGATGTTGCTGCTGCCTGCACATCTCCTGGTCACCTTCAGAGCTAGAGGAGGAGCTCTCTGGACAAGAGAGAGATGTTTGAACTTGAGGTTGGTCATGGAATATTTCACAAGGTCTTTTCAACTGCTTAGAGTTCAGTGGAGCTAGAATTCCTTCCTGTCTCAGTGTAGTCTACACAAACAGTGTAATAACAATAATCATTCTAGCTGTCCAAACTATAAACTCCTGGAACCAAGGGTCTCTGGAGAGAGCATATTAACTTACTAACAGTACATTCCTTTCCACTTGGACAGACTGAAGCTTCTTCCTGGCCATAGCTAGCTCTCTCTCTAGCCTGGCTCTGCCTACCTCTGCCACCTCTGCTGCTCTTTCTTTGTCCTGTGCCAGTTGTCTAGTCAGTTGCTGGAGCTTGACAATTGCATTGGAATGCTCTCTTCTTGCCACATTTAATAGTTTCTCCATCTCTGCTAGTTCTTCCCTGCTTCTCTGTTCCTGTTTCATAAGCTCAGACTCAACTCCTGGAATATAAAAGGAAAGGGTTTGAATAGTACATTACAATGGTCACCCTCTTCTTCAGATGATAGAGTTCCACTCTATAGTTCCAGATATGTAAAAACAATCTATAACATTTTCAAGGGCTAATCAGCTATCCCCACCAGACGTCAGAATGAACCCAGGAGAAACATACTCGAATCCATTGAAGCACGCAACTCTCTCAGTTGTCTTTCAAGATCCTGTACCCTCTCAGTTAGAGTTGCCTTCTCCTTCTCTGAGTTGTCCAACTTGTCTTGCACCTTTGTCAATTCTTGTTCAAGAGAGGCATGTTTAGTCTCACTCTCTAACAAAAAACCTTCAAATTCCTTCCTCTCTGCCATATCTATAATAAATTTGTTCATACTCGACATCATCATCATCATCATCATCAACAACAACAACAACAACAACAACATAAAGATTGACAATCACTTTTAATTTTAAATGCCTTACATCTATCTGTCATTGATTTAATCTGTTGTTGAAATGTTACGGTACTGTCTCCCAGCTGACCAATCAGACTATCTCTTTCCCCACACAAGTTCTGGACTTCCAGTTCCAACTGCTCACGGGTGAGGGTTGAAATACCTTGATACTGTTCTTCCACATCTTCACACACCTGACAGCCTGCATCTGTCTTAGTAACAATTTGACTTTGCAGCAATGCATACCGAGTAGCTTGAATAAGAATTATACAGTAAACTAACAACAACAACAACAACAACAGTTGAACAATACCTCTCAATGATTGGATGCGTTTAGCAACAGAGGTGACTCGATACTCATAGTTTGCCAATCGAGTCAATGCCTGATTGAAACTGGATTTGAATCCACCAAAGAGCTTTGCAATGATTCTGATATGACTACTCAGGGCCATCTGCATATTATGCTCAGTCTGTAAGCAACTCTTCAATTCATTTATCCTGGCTTTAGTTCTCTTCAGCTCAACCTCTGCCTCCTACAGCAAATCATTGAGAATTATAGCCCTTCATGAGGACAGCAGTGACACACTGGTAAAATTTAACCTATACATTTTAAAAATAGACTCTCATGAAGAATGTTGTAATAATTCTTACCTCAGTCTTAGCTTCTTGTAGCTGAAGTTGAGCTGACTTGTCTGCCACACTGAGGGATAATAACTCACATTCTGCCTCACATTCCTCTACTTTTTGAGTAAGAGAAGTCTCCTGTCATAATATAAACTACAAGATAATTCCAGTTGTACTGAAACAAGCAACACATACTTTTCTATGAAACTCTTTCCTATTTCTACTATCTTCAATCTCCTGCAGTTTCTGTTTGACCAACAGTTCAAATACCTTTTCCCTCCACCTCCTCAGCAGACCCCTAACACTTTCTATCCCTTTCCCACACCTCTGAAATAATCAGTACTCACTCCACCATAAAAGCAACTCTTACCTTACCTTTGTGAGGTCAGTTTCCTGGAGGGTAAGTATCTCAGACAAGGAGGTGAGTCGAATATTGAGTAACTTATTCTCAGAGAGCATCCTCTGGACTTCAAGATTATATTTCTATGAGCAACAACAGTGAATGATTACATCACTAAACCTTGTCTGTCGCTTATTACAATAACGGCTAGCCCTAGCACCTAGTTAAAAACTATCTAATCATGGATTTGGTTTAATTTAACACTGCATTATACTACAGACCTAGGTATTTTACGGCCCTTTGGGCACATTCATCCCATTGGCTGTCCTGCCCGGCTCACCTGTGGTCAGGTAAAAGTCTCCATTTTTGCTGTGCACGCAATAAACCTGGGTGGCTTTTATTTTGAAAAGATCACCTTTTATTTATGTAGTGATGCACTCGAATAGTAGCAACTAATCATAATTTGATGGTTTTTACAGTGAGAAATTAAGTTCGAGTTATTGTTGGTATAGATAGCCCTCCAAAAAAACTCAGGTTTCTCAAGTGGCCCTTTGTAAAAATTAATTGCCCACTCCCTGCTATAGTTATGATCTACTACAGTGTAACCTCTCTATTCCAGAAACCTTAAAGTGTCCTGATTACAGAGCTGTCCTCATTTAAGGAGGTAGGACCTATACTATTAAGACTGTTAACCCCTTCTACACCTACACATTATACCTGAATATCTTTGGATAGTTGTTCTCTCTCCTCCTTCCATGTGGTCCCCCCCATGTCTCCATTAATGCCTGGTATCTCACCTCCCAAGTAGGCCTCTAGCTCCCTCACTCTCTGGTGATGGGTAGTCACCTGTGCAGTCAAGGACCTGAATAAGTAATACAAAACATCTTGTCATAACTACTGGAAGGATTTGAATCATTTGTGTAAGTTGACCCCTCCACCTCCACCCACCCACACAAAGAACAGAAAAGGTTAACTGAGAAGTTGAAGTGCCAAGTTTTAAATTCCAGACCACTCCTTTCTGTGTAGGGGAGGGCTGGGACTAAACTAACCCAACCCCTACATGGAATCTTACCACACCCGTCACATAATAGTAATTATAACGTGTAGGGGAGGGGTCTGGGACTAAACTAACCCAACCCCTACATGGAATCTTACCACACCCATCACATAATAATAATTTTAACGTGTAGGGGAGGGGTCTGGGACTAAACTAACCCAACCCCTACATGGAATCTTACCACACCCATCACATAATAATAATTTTAACATGTTACTTACATCAGCTTAGCATTAGATTCATTCTTCAAATTTTCATTCTCAGCCTTACTCAAGGCCAGCTGTTCACTGACAGAAGCAAGCTTGTTCTCAAAATCTTGGATAGCTCTTCTTTTATCAGACTCAATAACTGACGGAGAATGTTAATATCACAACATTACAGTAGTCAGATTTCATGCTCACAAGAATAGTTATGTTCCAGTTCAGTCACTCTTGATGAAAACTGTTCAACTTGAGCAGAATTCTGGTCATGTTGTGCAGAGAGTGCTGCCTCTAATTCTAAAACCCTCTTCCCATTATTTTCTCGAAAGGTTTGATACTCCAAAGAAAGCTTCTGTTTATCATGTTCTACCTGTGATAATAATTACATGCCTCTAAAGGTGCCCATGGTGATGATATTCTCTGTCTGACCTTACACAAAATCTCCTCGTGTAATGCAGTTAACCTCTCTGTTTGCTCATGAAACTCTTTCTTCTGTAGCATGAGAGCCTCTTCCAATTCCAGTATCTGCAAAGAAGCACTCTTCTTCTCACCTTCCAACAACTTCACTCTGCTCTGGAGGCATTCCTCAACATGGAGAAGGTCAGAGGTCAAAATTGGTACATGTGAAGTAAGATGCAGGAGTGGTTGTTGCTGGTTTGGATGCAGTACAGTATCAGCAGTTGAGATAGGATTAGTTTTAACTTCTAGCTGCTCCCTGTTAGAAAAGCACGTAATTATAAATTGCCAACCATATCGTACGTATTGTAAACTAGACACAACCTGAGTAACTTGTTTCCTTGTCTCAGTTTTGCCAATTCTTCTTGACAATTAGTAATAGTTGGTACTTGAATTGACTGAGCAGTTAAAGTAGCTTCTTTACTGGGATTTTCACTGCTGTGGAGAAGCGCAGTTTGAAAGAAAGAAGGTGGATGTAGAGTCATGCCGACTGTCAAAATTCAAGTTTCCCGCCAAACCAATCATGTGTGCTTTATTTAGAACGTAAGCGGTACTTGCTGAATCAGCAACTTGGCACTTGCAGGCTAGGTGTGCTTTATTTAGGTTTAAGTCTGCATCGGCAACTTGGCGCTTTACATAACAAAAAGGTCCAGGTCGGTCAAGGTACATGAACAGAATCCTCATTACACAGTGCACTGTGTTTCAGATTGCCATAATTATTGTAGAAATGGCCAATTACGAGAAGATGTCAACTGGTTTATCGTCTCAAGAAGCTCAACGTAGGCTATTTGAGGAGCTAACAATGTTACTGTCGAGTCACATCACCATGGACTGGTTGAAAGAGTTCAAAAAAATGCCATACATTATAATTTGCAGTTCTTTAATTGCAATAGTGGGAATTCTTCTGGTGATAGAGTATGTTGTCACCAAGGATGATGAAAGAAACTTCATTACTTTATTCCAGTCACTCTTTCTAATATTGCTAGCTGCTTTTAATGTTGGTCTTTTTGGCTGGGAAGTTTATATTTTAAAGACACATAAAATCAGGCATCTAATGGTGAAATTGAAGTCTGTTTTTGATTGCTCATGTCCATGGACTTCAGTGGATTATCCGAGATCACCCATCTCCACTATTAGAGGAAACTTGACTGTTCCAGCATACAGGGATGGTGTGTTTGTTAATGTGCCAATTAGTCTGCTTGTTCATGGTGATTTAATTGAAGTGGATGCTGGGACGCCCTGTCCAGCCAATGCAGTCCTGCTTGATACTACACTTGAGACCAAGATCACTCATATTGCAATAAATGAGGTTCTTCCTGATTACCTTTTTAAAGAAAAAGATACTTTTCAGGATAGTGATGATAAGATTAGTTTCTTGCCCAAAGTGAGACCAATGAAACTTGTTGTAAAAGATTCTCCTGTACTGGCTTTACTCGATTCTTCCATTGCAAGAAGTACCTCCTCAAGTTTTCTTACTAATGAGATTCGTTTCTCGATTCATATGATTCTATACCTGCTGGTTGTGGTGTATATAATATCAGTAGTTGTGAACGTTATACGTTACTTTACATTGCAAAATGATTTCAATGATAGCTGGCCCGAGCTGATTATTGGTATTCCAGTTTATACCTGCCTTCCTCTCCTCCTGCTACAATTACCTCTGGTATGGAGTCTGATGAACCTCTATGGAATGGCCAGGGTCACTCAATTAGTTGATAAGGGCCCTCTCTACTTCAAAGTCAGTGGGCTGGCTAGAATCAAAGTCTTCTTGCAGACACTTGTGGTCACAATAAAACTTGTGTTCTGGTGTTCTCATTTTCCAGATTACAGAGTGTTTCATATTCTGGGTTCTCTTACATCTGTGTGTGCTGTAGACAAAGAATATCTCCTAACCAGTGGGTTCCCAAGTCCAGAGAAACTGTTTTTCATGCGAACAGAAGACATAACGGAAGAAAATGCTAGGAAAAGGTCTTCTAAAACCAAACAAAAACGTCGGCATCATGTTAAAGATGAGTTAGTAGAAGATCCATACAATTCTTCTTCATCTGTGGCAGTGGATGTCAAATTTGAAATAACTTGTCCAGATAATAACCAGGAAGATGGAGGAGCAGGTGATAGCCAAGGGCAGCCCTTGAGCATGACAGGAATTGAGTTGCAGGTTGAATCCTCGCTGCCATCAGTGGAGTCTGTGCCAAAGCAATACCTAAGCGTAAAGTCTAAAAGTGACTCTTCCAGTGTTGCGTCAGATTCAGTTCCTTTTGAACTCATCACTGAGAAACTAAGCATTTCTCCTGATCCGACTTCTTGTTCCGGAATAGCCTTCGATGATGTCAACTGGCAGGCACATATTGGTTCCTTGAAGCCTATTGGTGTAAACCTTCTATCTACCTCTCATCTGAGCAATGCCCCCTTCCACCTCTCACCCTCGGACTGTTGCAATAAACTCCAGGTGCACATACGCAATTCTAGCTGCTCCTGTGCTCTGGCCAGAGAGATAGGAGTAATGGAGTACTTCTCTGGCAAATTTGAAAACGAGTTGGTTCTCTATAGTATAAGTAACCCTACCCTTGATTTTCGAAAAACCATCCATCGGAGGACAATTGCTACCACATTTATGGCCAATAGCAATGCTATTGTCCAACCTCACATCATTTCTGCCATCATGAAAGAATTTGAGTCTGAGAAGAGTTTTGTCATGAGCAGAGGAAGTGGAGACCTGATAGCTTCTTGTTGTAGTGATTTTTGGGATGGGAAGGATCTCCTTCCCATGACAGAGACTGAGCGGATATCTATCGTGGAATACTACAATTTCCGTAGTTTGTCATCGTATTGTGTTGCATTAGCTTACAGCCCTCTGCCAGAGGTAGACACTGCACTTCTCCCCTGGAAGCAGGTGGGAATTTATATTCCTCCGTCTCGCTTGGATCGGAATCACAGTGAGCTGAGTTTGATGGCAAATCCTAAAGAGAACAAAACACAGCTTTCCACAGCAGAACAGGTCTTCAAAAAAATCCAGTGTGGTCAGATTTTCCTTGGTTTAGTCTGTCTTCAGTTTAGGCCCAAGCAAGATGTTGTGTGTCTTATAGAAGATCTGTACAATTCAGGAATCAGGTTTGTCCAGTTCACTGCCGAGAATGAGTTACGAGGGAAAATATTTGCACAGAAACTAGGACTGGAAACAGACTGGAATTGTTTCATATCTTTAGCTCAACCAACTGATGAGGACAAAACTTCCTTGGTAGATGACGAGAGCTCTGAATACAGCAGTCAAGAGAGTAGTGTGGCATCTAGCGTTCTCTCCGTCTTCAACACTGCCATGTCTAACATCCATGCAAAACTCCCCAAGGGAATTGAAAATATTCGTCCACACATCAAGAAAGCTGACAATGTCCCTTTGCTTGTTCCCTTATTCACGGACTGCAATGCAGACACAATCACAGAAATGATAAAGATCATGCAGGAAAATTCTGAGGTAGTTCTGTGCTTAGGAAACGCATGGAACCACGAGAACATGAAAATTTTCTCCCAAGCAGACATAAGTCTGAGCTTAATCCCTCAATACATGGATTTACTCAACTGTTCGGTTGCAGAGACTTGTGCTCTTAGTACCTCAAATTCTTCCCAGAACACCAGCTTTGTTGGTGACAGAAAGATGTGCCCCAGTCCTCTTGAGGTAGCCTCATACATCAACTCAGCCTCTTGTCAGCTCAGCTTTAGTCGTGGTGATGATGTCAGCCTCTTGTCACTCATCATAGAATCAAGACGAATTCTCTCCTCTCTCCGTCTAAGTTTATTGTTTGGTTTAGGATCCTCACTCACTCTTACTGTCATGATGGTTCTGTCCTCCTTGTTCTTTCTTCCCCCTCCTCTCAGCAGCAGTCATCTCTTGTGGTTCCTGATCTTCATCATTCCTCTAATGATGCTTACCTTTCTATTTTCACCTCTTGACCCCAACATAAAGTCTCTCATGCCTGACAAGAAAAAGGAGCTGTTTTCTAACAAGTGGTTAATTGTAATCGAGTTCATCACACTCTTTTTAGTCACAGGTGCTGTCACGTTAGTGCTGTTTGCTTTGACATTGAGGCAGATTTGTCTTCATGATATTCCAAATTCCACCTGCCACTGGCTCCTGGGTGAGAGGGGTAGAGCTAATAATTCACCTTGGAATGGCTGGCGAGGGGACTACGAACAGGGCCTACTGTTTTCTCAGGATTTAACAGCATTTTTTACTATTTTGTATTTAGTTGTGCTGTCCATCCGGTTCATCAACCGAGTCCAGCCGATATGGAAACTTTGGAAGTTCATTTCATGGCAGTATGTCCTGGTAATGGCTACAGTCTTCTTGCTACAAATTGTCTACTTTGTTGTCTCACAGATTATCATTGGATTGAAGATCCCAGTCATCTCAAACCTCAATTCCATTCCAGTATTAGTTTGGTGCATAGGATTCGTCTGGCCCTTTTTTATTGTCCTTTTTCTGGAAATATTGAAATCCATTGATAATAGAAAACATTTTGAAGCTCAGACGCTACTGAAGTTACAGTTTGGAACCAAACTTGGAGTTCATTCTCCTTATCATTAAAAACAATGATATTATATTCCATTTTTATTTATTTATACTATCACCATCATAACAATTGAGAATTATTATTCTTACAAATTCTGTTTGTGAAGTAGTGGATTAGCTAGTGTGTTCTCAGGTCATCCATGGCATCAGTTATATTGTCCATGTAGACCATCTCCTTCAACAGTTTGGCAGCCTTTTGGTGTCCACATGACCCATCCCAATGACTCTCCTTCATAGAATGACTCTACCATAACATAATAACTATATTATGATACTAACTATATATATATACATACCATTTTTACATTTCTCTGCCACTTTCTCCCACAGTAGCCATGACATATTGGGCATGGTCTGTGCATAGCATAGCCACCACACTCCTTACATTGAGCTGAGAACTCTCCACCATACCAGCTAGAACCACAGCTAAGCAACAGATGTTTATATATTATAGCCCAAAAACACTATGGTAGAGGGACACCATTTAACAAACTAGCTACAGGGTCTTCCCAATATTGGTGTGATAGCAATGCCCTTTTCTTTGAAGTGGGCAAGAGAATGCTATAAAGAACAGTTTTTTTCTGAGGTACTGTACAGCTAGTCCCACTCCCAAATAAAATCTATTGTAAGGGCAATAACAGTGAAATCCCTAGACATGCTCTATATATATGGGCCCTTATGAGTGACCTGTTACACTTCATGGTGTGTTTTTTATATTCTGGAGACTCTTCCAAGTTTCTGACAGCTTCTTGTGTATAGTAATGTGCCTGTCTGTTGTACTCAGCCCTTGAGATCTGCTGACTATGTGGTGAGGTGTATCTCATGTTTGCTATTTCTTCCAGAGTTCTTTCTCCACAATTACCCATACAAGGCTCATTACATTCCAGATCAGGATTTGGACTATTGGAACCAAAATTTTGTGGTAAAGGATTGGTTCCAAGTGATATAGGAACCACCTCATCTTCTATTTCCATGCATTCGTCCATATTTACCTATAATTCATATTACTCATAATTAATATAAGTTGCTGCCATAGAGATTAAGGAAGAAATTTTTTTTTCTTTAAATGGTCTTAATAGATAGGTCCTTCCTCTAGAGCATCCTCCCCTCCTCCTCCAACATCGTAATCCTCTCCATTGTCAAAGTAAGTTAGGTTATAATCTGTTCCTTCCTCCTCTTCTTCATCATCATAAATCTCCTCAGTGTTCTCCTCTTCTGCAGACTGTTCACTCTCACCAGAGTGCTGCTCTGTCTTCTCCAAACTCTCAAGTCTCTTTTCCAGTTCACTTGCATCTTCAGTGATATCATCATCAAAGGTCACTCTTCTTAACTTTTTTGGTAGGGTAGATTCTTTAACAGAGTCATCACCACTACCTTCCACAGTAGTTTCACATCTAAACTTCTTGGGTACACCACAATCCACTGCAGCACCTTTGATACTGCTATCCTGGATAGATTCTAGAGTCCTTTTTCTCTTTCTTCCTGAACTAGGAGAAAACTGAGTTCTAGAATAACCTGTTCTCTTTTTCTTTCTTCTAGGCATTAGCTCCTTGGGGAAGTGAGTCCATTCTATGTCCCACCCTATACTTTTGTCATCTCCTCCTTTCTCTCTGTACCTGTCTGAGTATCTGGTCATCTTGAGTGAATTGGAAGTAGTTCTGAGATGAAATGGACTTTGGATCATAGACTGTTTTAGGTCATGGCTGATGCTCACAAGGTAGTCATTGATGGCAGAAGATTTCAGATCGAGTGGTTTATGGTCAAGGGCTGGGAAAAGAGGAGGAGGCTGGAGGATGGGGGGAGGAGCTGCTTCTCCAGGAGATAGTCCAAGTGCTTCTAGGTTGCCCCGCCCCACCCCACGCCCTCTCCCTCTACCACGGCTCATTTCAACTATACAGCAGAAAAACGTATAGTTCAATATGAACACTACATCCAGTACCCTTCCCACTTCCACCATGCAAACTATTACAACATAACTTATGATTGATTACTCACCACTCTTCTATAGCGAACTCATCAAATTGCTCATTGGAACCACGACCCTTTACCTCATAATATTGAAGGTATGAAGGTAAAGGGTGGCTCGCAATGGAACTGAAGTCTGATACAAATTCCGGCCTAGAAGGCAGGAGAAAGTCACTTTCAGATAGGAGAGAGGATGAACAGACAAAGTGGAGGAGAAAAAGGAGATCTAGAAGCAGAAGTGGTTCCAGAAAGAGGAGAAAAAGGAAGAGACATCGTTCCACCGATTCAGACAGTAGCATAGATTCTGAGAGTGATTCCAGTATCTCTCCCTCCCCTTCACCAAAACAGAGAAAAAAGAAGAGGAAATCGAAAAGAGAATTAGATTCGTCCAGAAAGAAAGCAAAACACAAACATAAGCATGGAAAGATGGCAAAGAAGAGGCTGAAAAGTCACATTTCTGCCGATAAACTAACAGTGAATCCTGAGAGATTGACCAGTAACACCAATGCACATCCTTCAACAGGTAGTGAAGCAATACAAGACCTCAAAGCAGCATTAAAAGTACAGTCTTCCAAGTGAGTTTTCCAGGAATCATATCACTAACAAGTGGGCTAGATGCACATCATTCCAACTGACCAGAACTTGTAACAGCCCAATCAAGATAGAGGGGTGGGGAGATACTAACACACAATTGTACAGTATCATCTAACATCACTTTATTCTTCTTGTATAAGAGTTCGAGGTCCAATGACTAAAGAAGAATATGAAAAACAGCAGAGTGTAGTAAGGAGGGTGTTTGATCCTGACACAGGCAGACACAGGTTAGGGTACATAGATCAGTCAGTGCTGGGGTATGTTGTTTTGTCTGTACAGATTAGTCAGAGGTGATGGAGAAATCATTGAGGAAATAGTTAGCAGAGAACGGCAAAAGGCCATCAACAAGGTACCTTTAATCTCTTTCCATAGAACAAGTAATTACACTGGTCTTTAAATCTGTAGCAAGCTACTATAGGGGATGGCTATTCTTTTCAAGTACAAATGAAAAGGCTACAGTAAAAATATATTTACTCAACATGTCATCTCATGAGTAGTATGTGTATGTCCATCACATTAGTACCTGTCAACCCTGTTTTTATCAAATTCTTTCCAAAATTCAGTGTTGAGAAAAATCCATATGAGTCGTTGTCAGACAGACTTCTCATTGGATGTAACCCTTGATCCTGAGCTGTGATAAAAACAGTAGGATCTACAACAGCTCCTGCAGCATCACAGGGACCATCTTGTCCATCAGTGCCAACAGAAGTAAACACACAATCCAAACATTCATCTTCACTGTCTATGTCTGGTCCATGGGCTTCTCTTAGTTCCTTGAGTTTTATCATGTAAGCAAGGACGAGTTCTTGATTTCTTCCACCCTTTCCTGTACCGGTTACATTGACAGTCGGTTCTCCTGCTCCAATGAGGCAAAATGGTCTCTGCTCTGCCTTTTCCATCATCTTTATCAGGTTAAGAATGTCTGTTGTGAGTTCTGGGTGTTCACAGGATAGTTTCATCAGTTCTTTATGCAATGTTTCCATTAGCAACTTTGCTTGATCTTGAGAAATCCTTTGTTTTAACGAGATGTAATGGGTGATCCTAGCATATATTTCTCCAAGGACATGTGCTTCTCCTTGCAACTGCCGAGACCACACATAGCAGTTGTAGTTGAGATGAATGGCAACAGATTTAGCTGCAGAAGTAGCTATTTTATTGTTGCCAATGATAATGTTAAGACTATTTTCCTTTGCCTTGCATGTGCGTGTATTATCTTCAATATCTTTCACCAACTTATCCTCTTTCAAACCAAATTTTTCTAAGATATCCATAACTGCCTTTTTATCTGTGACATGAGGAACTGTAGGTCCACTAGCTATCATCTCTAGAGGATCTCCTATCACATCAGAAAGAATCAAAGCTATTACCTGCAAAACAGTCATTTATAAAGGGTAAACACCACATAGTGGGTGACAAGGTCTGATGTATTCCCTCAGTACCTGAGCTGGATAAGCTGCCTCTGCCAATTTCCCTCCTTTAGTCTGTGAAATTGCTTTTCTCACAGTATTCATTTGGAGTATGCTAGCACCACCTCTAGACAGAGTCTCCATCACCTACAAGTATGTATAGCAAGTCACTCCCTGCTACACTCCAACAGATATAGCTTTGGGTATAACTGTACTTTTCTCTTTTCTTCTATGGTGATGCCATCAATGGGGTAAGAGAGAAGGGCAGATCCTCCCCCTGATATGAGAGCCAGAAGGATATCACCCTCATTACAGCTGCTGGCCACAGACAAGATTTCTTTAGCAGCTACCTCTGATGCTGAGTCAGGTAGATTTCCAGCTGCTCCTTCATAAACTCTGCAATAACCTTGTGCTAATTTTGCAGTGATAGAAGTCATATGACTACCTTATTCTACTAGATAGGTGAGGTAAATGGTGTGGATAGAACTTTTGTGCCACTTCCATTGCTCCTACTGGGATACTGGCCACGGCCTCTATCACATGATCACCAAGGATATGTTCCACTGCAGCCGCCATACCCAGTACAGCTTTTCCAAAAGCAACCACCTTGACATTGCTGGTTGTGAAGATGACATGAAAACCTCTTACAAGACTGGAAGAACTTACTCACTGATTTATTCTATAGTTGTGGTTTTTCACTGTCAGAATGCTTGACTTGACATCAAAGTTCAACGCGTTGTAAACCAATTCCGGAGGTGACACTGAGGAAATGGAAGTAGTTATTATCTTCTCAGCATCTGAATACAACTTAGAGGTCTGAAAGTTTCTAGTGGACATGGTTCTGATACCCCACGCTGCCACTAACAATCTGATGACCATTATTAAGTAAAATACAAATTAAAGCACACCGTTTCTTTCTAAATAATACACACCAAAACTTTGCTGCCGAAAAAGAATCGCACAGTAGCTGAGCATCTATAAGTAGCTACCACAGCCACTTTTAGGTGAGATATTCGTATACATTTGAGGGAAAAGCCATTAGTGTTACTATACAATAGCTAGTATTGCTCAGAGAGGCCTGCTAAATTAGTTTTCTTAAATGTAGTTGTGGCAGAGATACATGTCTGTATGTATTGGCAATCATCATGGCCCAGCGTAGCAGTAGTGGATCAAAACGGAATAATTCAAGGAAGAAGATAGCCATCTCCTATGTCATTCGTGATGTTGAGGAGAAGTTGAATCGATCTGGAGTGAATGCTGTGAGAATTGACCCAGATAGTCACATCCTCTACACAGCTGGTAGAGACTCCATCATCAGAATGTGGGATATTGGAAACTCTGACAAAAAGGTTGCCACAGTAAGTAATATTCCCTTCTTTCCATTCACCCCTCAGGAATAACTCTTGTGTGTTTAGCACATGAAATCAATGGAGCATCATACCGACTGGGTCAGTGATATTGTTCTGTGCATAGAGAACAAAAGCCGTAAGTGTCATTGCCTTAATGTATATTCTACCTTAGCTTCCCTATCATTACCTAATGTGTATAATACTGCCATATGAAACCTTATGTGTGAGCACCATCACCCAACCTTATACCTTTGTGTATTGGTGTTAAATACAGTTGTTCTCCTTGTATATTATAGTCATGTCTGCCTCGTTTGATACGACACTTAAAGTGTGGGACCTTGCTAGGGGTACGTGTTCCTCCACCCTCAGGACACATAAAGACTATGTCAGGTTTGTGGATGTGTGAGTGGGTGAGTATTGAATCATTCCATCCACTTTCTCCATAGATGTTTGGCTTATGCTAAGGAGCCGGAAGTGGTGGCAAGTGCTGGTCTAGACAAGTCCATTTTCCTTTGGGATGTGAGGACCCTCACTTCCCTTACAGCTGCCAACAACACTGTCACAAGTAAGTATCAGTTCCTGAAGTCCATGTCCTCTCTATTGAGGTATAGTGGGTATATTTCAAGAGGGGGAAGCCATCCACAAAACTTGTCCCCATTAAGTGTTATTCTACACAAGGCCTGCATATAAAGAGGGTGGGTGTGGCTTATTACCTGTTTCTCTTTTTTACATACTAGCTAGCTCTTTAACCATGTGGCATTCTAGTTGGTACACATGTTATCCTCTTTACCTCACCTTCATGACAAACGGTACAGTGGACGTGATAACTAAATCTCTACCTAGTTAGTCAGTAAGCCTTGGGAGGTGTTGTTTGAGTTATAAGGTTCAAAGTTCATGAATGTTGCTTTCCACAAAACTTTAAACCATGAAGAATCCTTTGGGATCAAAACTATGAAAATTTATATATATCCTCAAAATATACCTGCTAATGTGGTATAGGAAAACCAGGCCTTCTGTGAATGTTCTTCTTGAAACTACAGCATCGACACTCACCGGCCATAAGGAATCTATTTATAGCATCGTAATGAACCCAGAAGGATCTGTTTTAATCTCTGGATCTACAGAGAAGGTAAGCCAGCAATTGTCTACCCTTTACCAAAGCAACAAGAATAGCCAGAAGATGGATAGTTTAATGGTGAGGATTGTTGTGTGTGTGTGTTGTGTAGTTGCTTCGTGTGTGGGATCCTCGAACTTGTGATCGGATGATGAAGCTGAAAGGCCACACAGATAATGTCAGAACCATCAAACTGAACAGAGACGGGACACTGGTGAGAGAGTCTCGTTGGTTAGGGGTTGGTGTTGTTGAATCCATGTTACAATTAGTGCCAGTTCACATTTTCATTAACAGTTAGATGAGGTTGATAGCCTCCCCTCCCACCCTCAAGATCAGTACCAAAATTACGCTAGTGCATTGTGATGATGCTGTAGTTCCATAGCACTGTATAATATAATAAAAGCACATTATTTTACATTATTAGTGCCCTAACCCTACTACAGTATCATATAGCACATTCGTGCTGTTTCCCCCCTCCCTGTAGGCATTATCAGGGAGTTCAGATGGAACAGTTCGTCTGTGGTCACTGGGTCAACAGAGGTGCATTGAGACGTTCCATGTGCATGATGGGGGTGTGTGGGCATTGGCTGTGGATGAGGAATTCAACACTTTTTATTCTGGTGGGAGAGACAGGAGGGTGTGTGTTACTGAACTCACTCAAGGTGAGTGTCTATAGGTGGATTCACAAGCTCATAGGGATAGGGTGTGTGGTTCTCTCTAGGTGGTCAAGAAGGATTCCTTCTTTTCACCGAAGATGCTCCCATTTTGGATCTGACCTTGGACAATACAGGGAGCTGTGAGTCTCTATGGGTGGCTACCACAGCCACACACCTCAACAAGTGGCCCATTAATCCCAACAAAGCCAACGGCTTCTACGACGAGGAGGTGGAGTTATCAGAAGAGGAAGATCTGGGGGTTACTGACATTGATGAACCAACACCTTACTTCTCTAAGCCAATTACAACATTACCTGGTAAGTTGGCACTGTCGTGTGTGTGCAGATGTGTCTACCCATGCAGCATTCAAGTAAGTTATGATGGCGAGGAGGTATGTAACTGTGTTGTGTGTAGGTGGGAGGAGCATCAAGGAATATCGTATTCTCAATGATCGACAACATGTCTTGACCAGGGACGACAAAGGATATGTGGTGTTATGGGATATACTGCATGTAAGGCCATCAGGCATCCTAATACCACTCCTCCTTTTCACTGCCCTCCTCCACCACCTACTTCTCCTCCCTCTCTTCCTCCTCCACCTCCCTCCCTTCCTCCTTCTCCTCCCTCCCTTCCTCCACCACCTCCCTCCCTTCCTCCACCTCCTCTCTCCTTTCCTCCACCTCTCTCCCTTCCTCCACCTCCCTCCCTTCCTTCACCTCCCTCTGCTTCTCCTTCTCCTCCTTCCCTTCCTCCCCCACCTTCCTCCCTTCCTCCACCTCCCTCCTTTCTTCCTCCACCATTTCCCCCCTCCTTTCCATATTCAGGCTTACCAGGAGAAGGAACTTGGACAAGTTGATCTAGACGAAGAGGTAGAAGCCAGAAAAGGAAAATTTTACATTCCTAACTGGTTCTCTGTGGAAATAAAAACAGGGGTAGGTTTCCCTCCCCATTTGAGGGAGGTGGGGGTTGGACAGAGAGACCTCACTGTATGTGATTGTAGTCCTGAGATATGAGTACCCTCTGATATAGCTGCTCCAACACTTCTGAGATATGGGTACATGTGTGACCACTGATAGATGCCATGTCAGAGATATGGGTACTGTGTGATCACTGAGGGGGTGGGATAAACGCCATGTCAGAGATATGGGTACTGTGTGATCACTGAGGGTGTGGGATAGACACTGTGTCAGAGATATGGGACATGTGTGATCACTGAGAGGGAGGGATAGACGCTGTGTCAGAGATATGGGTACTGTGTGATCACTGAAGGGGTGGGATAGATGCCATGTCAGAGATATGCGTACTGTGTGATCACTGAGAGGGAGGGATAGACGTCATATCAGAGATATGGGTACGTGTGTGACCACTGAGGGGGAGGGATAGACACCGTGTCAGAGATACGGGTACACGTGTGATCACTGAGGGGGTGGGATAGACGCTGTGTCAGAGATATGGGTACTGTGTGATCATTGAGGGGGAGGGATAGACGCCATGTCAGAGATATGGGACATGTGTGATCACTGAGAGGGAGGGATAGACGCCATGTCAGAGATAGGGGTATTGTGTTATCACTGTTCTGACTTACAGATGCTGACTATCAAACTGGAGGAATGGGATTGTTTCTCTGCCTGGATCATGGGCTGCAACACTCATCTGGAAACAGCTGCCCCTGATATCAAATGTACAAGCCATTCTAGTGTGCTTTACATGGTAACCCCATATGACAATAAGCATATTAACCCCCAGTAAACCTAGGAGCACTGATGTTGAAAGCTCTTTTTGAACATTGGCCGACTACAAGATCACCGGAACCAGAGAGAGGTATGTACTTATGGTGAATAGACAAGATTTGTGACTATTATATTATTCTGGCAGTACACTCACTTCCGACCTTTGAAGCTCTGATTCAACTCTGTGGTGGGGATGAGATGAAGGCGGAGCAGTGGGAGGAGCTTGGAAGAGCACTGGATATGTCTGAAGAGCAGTTGGAAAAGATTGGTCTTGAGGAAGGAAATAACTTAGAGAAATGCAAACAATACATCATAAATGTGAGAGGAATGGAATACACACCTCTATTCCAACTCCCTGAAATCCTGTATTCCAACCCCTTGAAATCAGGATAGTGGAACCTCTTTATTCTGACCCCCTGAAATGAGGACACCTCTGTATACAGTGGAACCTCACCCCCTGAAATAAGGACACCTCTGTATACTCTATTCCAACCTCCTGAAATGAGGACACCTCTGTATACTCCATTCCAACCCCCTGAAATGAGGACACCTATGTATACAGTGAATCAGATCATTGTTTCTCTTTTGACAGGTTTGGTTTACTCAGAGCGAAGAAGTGACCTGGGAGAGATTTGCAGAGGCCCTGTATGCAATCAAGGAGAATGATTTAGCCAAGAAAGTCCAGGAAGAATACTGCATAGATGAAGAGGCCAACAGCAATCCTACTGACAATAAAATAGTTAGTATCTATTCACACTCAGCTTGAGTTGAACTGTCTAGATGTACCATGTCATACCTCTGGTCTGTACGATGTATTGAGACCTTGGAAACTGTCCTTTATATAGAGGTTGTCCTTAATTCAGAGGTAATATACAGTGGAACCTCTCTATAAAGGACATATTGGGACCTTGGAAACTCCAGGCTGTCTTTAATACACAGTTGAACCTCTCTATAAAGGACACATTAAGACCTTGGTACGCTGTCCTTTGTTGTCCATATTCAGAATACACTAATCTAGTGTGAGACTGGAGAGTGTCCATCAAGTGTTAGTAATTGGGTCCCCCATCATCACTGGAAGTTTTGGGTACAATTGAACTCACTGTACTGGCCACTAAGATAATCTTTTGTGTTAGAATATCAAGTTCTTCTCTGTGCCTACCCACACTCCTGTGATTCTATCTGAGGCTGGAGACTGTGGCACCACCCTAATAAGGGTGCAGAGTGGAGACATGGGAGGAGTTCACGAGACCCGGCAACTCAATAACTACTGTCCTATTTGGGTCATGGATATAGTCTGTCAAGTAAGCATATATTCCCTTCACCTTTAGTAGCTCTGTACTGCCTACAGAGTCATTTAACCCTTTAGTGGCTAGATATCGGATGTAGAGTATAAAGGGTTATGATTTTTTTTTTTTACAAGAAAAAACTGCCAGATACTCTCAAACTGAACTTTTTTCTTGGTGAATGTGATGATACAAAAAGGTAAGTAATGCTTCTCCACCACTGTCATTAACTGCCATTAATATTTAGTGACCGTCTTTCTGCCCAAGACCTGCTGACAATTAGAAAAGTGCAAGAATATGTCTATGACAAATTGTATGGAGATAAAGGGTCAGAGGCCAACAAGGAAAATAGAGGCAGTGACATCGACATATTATGTGCAGATCAAGTATATACACATACAATAATTACACCCTGAACCCTGTGAGGTGGGGGAACAAATACGAGTCCTGTGAGGTGGGGGGTCAGGTACATACTCTAAACCCTGTGAGGTAGGGAATCAGGTATATACACACACACTGAGTCCTGTGAGATGTGGGACCAAGTACACACACTGAGATGGGGGTCAGGTATACACAGACCTGGTGGGGTGTGGGGTCAAGTACATGTTGTAACCTTTCATATCTGATGTAGGTTCTTGATGTAGCATTAGACCTTAGAACAGTAAAATATTCAACGTGGAGAAGTGGAGGAGATATGAAACTTTTTTACAGAGTACAAAAGGCTGGTCCAGATAATCAACAGGGTTCTCCCCCTCCTGCTGCAGCCACCTCTGAGGAGACAGGTCAACCTTTTGAACATGAAACAGTAGCTGACGAAAACAACCACACCCCCTCACATAATGCCTCACCTACCAATGGTCCCCCTTAAATCATGATTATTATGAATTTTTAATCATACAACTGTACAGTCTACATATAGTGTATGTTATAATAATAATAATACAGAGTCTGTGAGTTAGTATATATCAGTAGGTTCAGGTGCATCAAGATCGTGATAACTGACATGCCTCCTCCCCCTGCCACGCCTACCACCCCTACAACAATGTGCAGTATAATTATAGTAATGGAGCGTATAGTTTACAAACCTTGATCTCATTCCTCTGTCTCCCATGTTCTGGTGGAAACTATCCATTCGTCCCATCCCACCATATCCTCCTTCACCTAAACAACAGATTTATCATCTCTATTGTCCATCCATATATTACATACCCTCCACCTCCAGTTAACACCACCTACAACTTAACACATCAACAGTACTATTCCATCTACCACCCCTCCATGGGCCAGGGTTCACCCCTACCACCCCTCCATGGGCTAGGGTTCAGCTGTGACTGGTGGATAATACTTTATAGTGCCTTTTGCTGTTGGTGATTTGATTTGGAGGTGTGGTCTTTACATCAGTTTGGCCTATAGAGTAGTACTACCATGTATGTATATTACCTGTGTTGAACATGGTTCTACATGTATATTACCTCTGTTGAACATGTGCATCATTTGTGGGTCTGGTCTCCATCCTGCGCCAACTACTGGTGGTGCTGGAGCCACACCCATGGGAGAGATCATGCCCATGGTGGGTGTGTCTTCAGAACTGGGAGTCTTTGGGTTTGGTGGGAGTACAGAGGACTTGATGGATTCCTCTAAGGGCATGGGACGTCCAGGATCTCGCAGATAGTTGTTAAAAAATATGGCCTGTTAGGAAAAAAAAAATCTTAAGGAACTGAGAATCACACACACACAACACACACACCTCCTTCTTCATTTCTTCCACTTTTTCCAAGTGTTTATTGAAGATATGTTTCCTGACAAACTCAGGTCCTTTGAACTTCTTCCCACTGAGTGGACAAAGGTACTTATTCTCAGAGAGCTTGTGAGTGTTGAGATCCACAAATCTTTCAGCTTCAGTACACAGTAGTCAAGAACAACACAACATTGTGGCAATTGGGAGAAGGGGCTAACTACTAGCCACACCCAGTTAAAACTGACCTCTACCTTAAAAAAAGCTGATTAAAAAAGGATATGCCTCAGGATCTTTTTTCCCAAATTTCTCTATTTCAGAATCAGAGAGTTCTTTCTTTTTCTCGAGTAGCGGCAAGACCTTGCTTTCCATCTCCTCACAGTACTTAGACACTGTACAGGGGTAAATAGGTTTACATGGGGATGGAATGGAGAGATTCTAGGGAGCTTTAGTGAGGTGAGGGGTTAGGAACTCCCAACAGAATATAATTACAGGGGGCTGGAAATAGGGGATTCATGAAGCCACCTGGAAGTTGGGATAGAGGGATTCAAACTTACAATCATCTTTAGTGATGGAGAGTGGTATCTTGCTCCTGATAGTGAATATGCCACATCTGTGTGGCATGTTGTCCTCACAGGGAAACAGTGCAGCATTGTAGTAATCCAGAGAGTGAACTAGACGCAGGTACCACAACAGCTTCTCAAGCATCTGAAAGACAAGACAGTAACACCGGGAAGAGGAGGTTAGAGATAATAAATGGGAGCAAGGGGTTAATTATTAGGGTTAATAGAGGAGTGGTGGGTTAGGAGTATTAGGGTTAAATAGTTGGGGTTCAGGGGACCCCTAATAGGGGGTTAGGTTAAGTTAGTGGTCCAGAATGAGGATATTAGTCTGATTTAACCTTTAGCTTCTCATCTGTTTCTTCCAGGACATCAGTGTCAGTTGATTCATCAATGGCACCATCCTCATCTTCTCCTCCCACCACCATGGAAACAGGCTTCTCCTCCTCTTCCTCCAGGTGCAAAGCTTCATTGATAGCTAAGACAGGATTAGTTCCCTATAACAATATTCTCTATGCCTCAACTGACTCCAACATTAATACAACCTACCTTATCTCCACCAGGAGCATATTCCCACAGCTGGTGTTTCTCATCCAAGAATCTACCATAATAGGGGGAAAAACAACACTAAGAGAACCTAGAATATACTAGAATATTATACAAGTATCATAACACAGAACCAAGAAGAATATACAAACAGAACCTAGAATATACAGACAGAACCTAGAATATACAGACAGAACCAACAGAAATTTCTCAATACCTGATTAATTTAACAGTTAGCTGGAGGTCAGAGTGTACAGCTTGCCTGGCCCAGGCAGCTGGAGCAGCATGCTTAACTCGTCGAGTGAGATCACGGTTTACAGAACAGGCCAGCAGACTATCCTTCACCTTCATGTTACTAAGTTTAATGCAAACATCCTTGATGTCTGTCTCATGAGTGTAGGTCACCCAGCCTCTCCGCTCATAGCTAAAGGGAGAGGACGTAACAGAGAGATAAATAGGATGGCTCTTACTTTTTGTCAGGAGCTGGCTCTGCAAAGGCAATACGAAGGAATCCTGGAATAGTTTTGCAAACCTGTAGATTAAGGACATTAGAATCAGTAATAAAATCTGAACATACTCTCTCTAAGTGAAGCTAAATACTATTAGGTGTTAGTCCTCTCCCCCTCCTCCCTACCCCCTTCCACCCACACCCACACATACACAGTATGCCTAAGGGCAGGATACGTGATTGATCTGATTACACAACTTCACTTACTTCCACGATATCCTCAGAGGAAATCTTGGGTGATATGTGCCTGATGTAGACAGAGCGAGTGAGGTGGAGAGACCGAGAAGGAGGTGAATTGTTACTGTTGTCCTACATAAATTACACACACACACACACAGTGTTGTCATCAACTGCCTAATGGAATTCTCTCTCCCACTGATAACGTCACTCCTATTCCTGTCCTGAGGTACAAATGGGACTGTACAGGAATGTCCATGGTCCCATTCCTGTTCCAGAGTCCCTGAGGCACAAATGGGACTGCATAGGATTTCTTAGACTATCCCATTCCTGTTCCAGAGTCTCTGAGGTATAAATGGGACTGTATAGGACTTCCTACACTGTCCCATTCCTGTTCCAGAGTCTTTGAGGACCTCCTGTACATACCATATTGTCCTTCCCTGTCTGCTCCTCTTCTTGGCTAGCAATGGCTGCGAGTTCATCAGTAGTTGGAGTATCATCTCTCTCCATGCCTAGAGTTAGGAAGAATAAAGCAACGGAGAGTGCCTGTTTTACAAACAACTCACCAGGAGGAGGGAGCTCCTTGATATCACTATCCTCAGCCTCCTTGGTGAGGTCATTGTTGTTATCTAAGGAGCTGGTATCACTCGCATCCTCCTCCTCCTTGAATGAATATCCATCCTCGCTATCCTTCTTCTTCCTCTTCATCTTTTTCTATCAAAATACATCAATATTAAGGTGGAGTAGACCCCTAAGGACTTCCTCTTCCAGGGAGGAGGAGTTTAAACGCTATGGTGTGCATCCATACTGCTCAACACACCCTGTGGATAGCACTGTATCCTATTACTGATATACCATTAGTCCATACTGCTTTGCCTTTTCTGCTAACTTGAGATCCTCCTCTGATGGCTCTGCCATGAAGGAAGGCTGGCTACCTGAAGACAGAGAAAGGAGGGAATGTGAGGGAATGTCTTTCCAAATGGTTAAAAGGCATGCTTACTAGATTCTTCTTTATTTCTTTGTTCAACATCCTCACTTCTCTTGTCTTCTTCTAATGACAGCAGGTCTTGGTCAGTGCCTCCCTCCATTTTGATGACAGCTGATTATTGAACAGAGATGACGCCAGTTTAAATCATTCCGCCCATCTGGTAATGTCTTACCTGCATCCATGACTTTAATAACTTCCTCTGTGTGTGTCTGAGACAAGGAGACGCTGTCCAATTGACCATTCTCTAGTAGAAAGAGAAAAGACTCCACTCTTGAGCTAAGATGAGAATTGCTATCCTCCTTTGCTGCAGCCAGTTTTGTTGGATGATAGAGTGAAATGAACCTACAGGCATTCAATAATGACAGCAAATAACAAACAACAATACAAACAATACAAATAAAAATAATACAACAAACTTAAGAATCCACTTACTACACATCATGCAATGTCAAGGGACAAGATGAATTCACAGCAAAGCATTGACATAAAACATTGTCAAGATGTACGAACTTAAAAACTACTCTTTCTGTTCGGACTACAGGCATGTTGACCTCAGATAGGTAACTCTCAGCACTGACCGAAGTAAGGTCAGGCTGCTATTCAAAGCTAAGCTGTCACAGTTTTGGGCAGCTCAAGTAATGTCATATGGTAAACTAAGGGATAGTTGAGAGATGGGAGAGGTAATGGAATCCACTGCAATTTAAAATCAATATTGTCAAGGATAAAGAGAGAATTCAACCAAAGGGTAGTGTTTCCCAGAGCTTAAAAACTCCAAGCAGGGTACCATTTCAGTTCCAAACAGTGCCATGTTACAGAGTGCTATTTCAAAACTTAATCAATGGTCCCAACCCAATAATTTCACATTCACATACTCATGCTGGGGGAAACACTGAATGGAAGTAGCAGTGACAAAGCTAACTTACCAGTCCTCATCTTTGTGTTTTTCAAAAAACTCTTCCATCTGTTTTCGCTTAAATTCGCACTTGTATTCGTTGTAGCTAGAGATGGCATCAGTTTCATCAATGTCATCATCTTGTTCAGAGAGAAACTGCTTAAAACTAAGCATCACATGACGTAATGGCCCTTGATGAACAGAATTTGCCGAGTCCCTGGGCATACTGGATATAAGTAACATAATTTCACAAAACATTGAAGTATAGCTTCACACAGACCCTGGCATTAATGGTGGGAGTGGTCCTGTGGGCTGCATTACCCAATGAGGAGGCCTCATTCCATATGGAGTCATCATGCCTGGTCCAGAATAGTCTCGAAGAGAATCCCTAACAGCACATTGTAGTGAGCACTAATTGGAATTATTTCATACCCTTACCATCCTTCTTTTCTCAATCTCTTAGTAGGTGGACTCCAGTCCCTTCCAGGACCACGACCGTATCCGGAGCCTGAGGAGTAACGACGTCTGTCCTCTTCATACTCATCTCGACCTCTCCTCCTATCATCTCGCCATGTTGGCCTTCTATCTCTATAGGAGTCACTACGGCTGTCCCTGCGACCCTTTTCCCCACTACTATAGTCACTTCTCTCACGTCTAAACTTATCCCTGCTCCGACCACGGTCGTACTCGTCCTCGCTGTCTCCCATGGTTTCCCGAGCAAGCGAGACAGGGTGAACTCTGACCTGTGACCTTTGAACATTGAACGAGTGAGTCAGCAAGTAAACAAGATACGAAGACCCAAGACCATGAGTGGCTGCCTGGATAGAATTCGGTGTAATTGTGACTGTGACTATTTAGAGCCGGCGAAGGAATGGCTGGCTACGAAGAGAAACATGTTAGCTTCCACCATATCTGGGACACTGGTGAATTAAAGCTCTTATGATGTTTAGCCATGTTTTTTGAACAACTATGTGATTTATATAGTTTGCACTAGGCTGGTGGGTGGTGATTGATTCCTGTGTTGAGTCCTCTGAACCTATATATGCAGTGTTTCATATCTGTGGAATTCTCTCTACCATTGCTCTATTCATGTAAGAAAGGACTTCTAGCTAACTATTAAATGGCGTATCTGTATCTATCTAAGAGTCACATGCCATTAGTGCCACAGGGTCAAATAACATTCATGTCCACAGGATAAATGCCATCTCCACAGGCCAAGTGACTGGAGATATGTATACTGAAGGGTGTCTGGGCCAGAGAGGAGCACGAGCCTGGCTGTTTGTGGGGTTTGTTCTTGCATTTGCTGGACTGATTGGGTCATTATGGGTGTTCATTCAAGGATTTCTAGTGCCAGGTACAATATCAACAGTACATTACCATTGATACACAAGTTCTATTCAGCTATAATAGGTTGCCTTTAACATGTACATTACCACAACTACAGTAGTTTGTATAGTTACACTCTTCTATGATTGATGTGTTTTGGTAAAACAATCATAAATACAGTGGATTTTTGAATTACAATAAAATTTTCAACCAGCTGAATTGTAATTCCTAACTTGCCAAGAAAAATTAACTAGTTCATTGAATTATATTTTAGGTCTCCATAAACTATTGTGGTGCATATTCTATTGTATGTCAATTTCCCTTGGTGCATGTAGAAATACATGTACCCATCTTGATGAATATACTTTGCTTTTTTGCAGCTATTGTCACAGATACAACAACTCCAGTTCCTATCCTGCCAACCAGCAACACAACAACAACAACAACAGCAAACAACACAACAACCAGCATGCCCAAAAGTTCTTCAGATCTCCCAGCCTGCTTTCCTTGCTGGTGGCAAGGTGTATCCTTCTTTATACAAAATCTGCTGATATTCCTGAGGTATGCTTACCTATTACACAATGTGTCATGTAATTAGAGATAGTAATTTTTAACTCATAGTACACTGGTGTTCAAATTTGGTCGAAAAGAAGAAGAAGCTTGGTGATGGAGAAACCAAAATCATTGCAAACTATAAACTGTGGTTGTCATAATAAATAATTGTAATATCTGCAGTAATAGTCACACTGACTGTGAATAAGGTAATGAATATTTTTTTAACAATGATACACTAGCTATGTGCTAGTTGTGTACTTCTTGTTGAGATGTTTTCTTCCAGAACTTAATTGTCCCATCAAATCCACACGATACCAGAATTCCTAGCTTCTCACAAAAGTGAAGATTACGCTGGAGGGGAGGGAAGGGAAAGGGGGAGAAAGAAAGAATACCATCATACTTACAACTGTCCTGCTAAACTGTATAGGGAGAGAAAGAAAGAATACCATCATACTTACAACTGTCCTGCTAAACTGTATATACGCAGTCAATGTAATTCTTATTATAGTAGATAGTGTGATGTATTCCTATTACGTAACCACAACTATCTATTAGGACCATTATGCACTGGACCTATGAGCATGCATGGACAACATTTCATGACAGGTCCACTAACATAGCTAGCTAGCTAGCAACAGAAGAAACTCCTCCCCAGTCTGTAAAATGGAGATTTTGACTGTTGATTACATTATTCATTAGATTATTGCTGTGTATAACTAGGTAATAGTTTGAAGAGTGATCTTATGTGATCAGATGACTATGAGAATATGCCAGAACACTCTGAGTTATGAAGGATCTGATATGATATATACAGAAATAATAATATAACATTTATACATGCCTGCATGAAGTCAAGTAGAATGATATGATAACACTGCCATGATAAAAATAATAACTACAGATTTCCATGATCATGTTTTGAAGGGAGGTCTTCCAAGTAACTTTGAGAGGAAGAAACACTCAATAACGTCCACTGATTTTGCAATGAACAAGGCGAGATCCACAGAGACAACAGGTCTTGCTAACTTCTCTTTCATCCTTTCGAGGGATGTAGGAACAAGAAGAACAACGATAGCGATACTTTTTGAACCTAATTCCACATGCATTACAATAAGGAGTTCCATCTTCGGAGTCCCTCCATAGAGGGGTTTTCTTTGTTTTGCAGGATGCACATGTCTTAGACTTTGTAGCAGCTCGAACTTTAGGACTGATGAAATGTATGGATCTCTTCTCTTTGGATTGTGAGGTATAGGGATAAGAAGATGAAGATGGCTTGGCAGCCGTTTCACTGACAGTCTCTTCATAACAAGGAGAGAATGGAGGAGAGAAACAAGAAATGGGAGAGTTTCCTTCCATCTCATCGTCTGCATCGATTCCATCCATGTACAAGGTTGATTTTGGAGAAGGGCGGTCTTTTGAATCTCTTCTTGGATCTACATCAAGTGTAAATGGCTCACATGTGTCTCCTGGCTGAACCCAGAGCCTTCTCCTGGCAGTTGAAACTCGACGTTTTGAGGGAGCAATGGATGTGATTTGTAGGGAAGGAGACATTTTCTTGCAGCTCTGCACCATCTTGAAGCTGATAATGGCAGAGTTCCCTCTGTTTACAGACAGGAAAGTCTGCCTAGGATTGGCTGGCTTCCTTGGAGTCCTGGGAGTAGTGTCCAAGCCTGGAGTGAGTGGAGGACTATCAGGGATCTTGAAGGATCTTATAGTAGTAGTGATTGGTATGGGTAGATGAAGGTTAGATTGAGAGTTAGAGATAGATAGTTGATCCATTATTCTCCATCCAACTAGTAGTATACTATAGCTAACAGCTGCTGTCTAGGCTGAACAACAGCTGGTAAAAATCTGGCAGCTGTACTCTGTATAAGTCTTGGAGCTATTTTTGTAGCTTGAACTTCAACTATGTCTTCAATGATGTAAGTCATTAGAAATACTGGTAGCTAGCTATATCCAATACTGACTGGACTCCAGGATAGCTATGTAGCTAGCCACATGTGATTTGTTTCTAAGGAAACTGGTTAGTTGCAACTACAATACCATACCATTAGCATGTAGCTGATCACAGCACAATAAACAAATCTTGTAATGTGCCACATTGAAGAAGAACATAAAACAACCTTTATCTACTCCTGTCACAAGATTCTGCAGTAATAACTCACCACTTTCACTGAGAATAACTCACCACTGTCCCTGTATGACCAGTCAAACGAGCAACCAATTTCTGGTTTCTTATTTCCCACACACAAATGGAATAATCTTGAGAAGTCTAAAAATTATAGCACAGAGTAAACTTACTCCAGGTATGACACTTAATTTGAATAGACTATGGTTACATTGTGCTTACATACACACACAAAAATAACTAATAAATGTAGGCCCTCCATGTTACATAGATAAAGGAGGATATCCGCATGAAAATTAGATAAATAAATAAAGTTGCAAAATTTTCCTTCACTAAAGTCCACACTAACCCCTAGAAAATTGGTTCAGTCTTAAATTTCTAATATACCAAGATAGCAAAAAATTTGTACACGCTATCCCCTAATAGGCTATGGTGACTAGACAACCTGAAGAGAAGGTCCCAACTCTCCAGTAGCCATTTCACATGTCTTGATAGGGCATTCAAAGAGTACTCACACCCAGAGGTGTAAATATGATTAAGTTAATGAGACTGAGTAATATAATTTGGTATGTGTCTATTATAGACTGATGTATAAGTAAAATGTGGATTAATGTTAACCTTATCTTCCATAAGTGCTAATTAGCTGATATACCTAAGGTGTAGTACATATTAAGGGTTAGGGTGTACTCATTTGAAAGTATTATTGCTTGATCATTTTTGACCATTAGAAAGCTCTACATTTTTACTACTTGAAACAAGTTTCTAGGGATAAGTCTCTCTTCTGTGAAGGTAATTTTTCATGATGATATCTTTGTAAGTTGCTATTCTCACTGACTCCATATATGTATTTTCCTGAAGAGTCCCAGCAGTGACGTGGCTGACTTAACTCATCATTAGTAGCTCCATAAAAGTTAGCAATCTGCATGAAGATAGGCACAATTGGCTATTATAACCTTTGCTGGTGGGATAACATTTTATATACCGGTTTCCCATTATCCCAAGAAAAGAGAATAAGCTTATCTCTATCTGAGAATAGAATAACAATCAAATGTGAAAAAGGATAGGATATTGAAGGCAGACATCCTTACCACTTGATACCAGGAAGAAATGTCCATTAGGACTGAATGATATGTGCATGGGAACAAAGCTAACAAAATCATCTCCAAACATATTCATATTTATTCTTCTAACCTGCATGAGTAAAGCACACACTAATGGCACATTTATATCATAATTAAACTTACTTCAATGGGTCTTCCAGAAGATAGATTGTAGCAATGAAGAAGGTGATCACCTCTGATTCCAACAATAAACTCATCACTATCCTGCAAGTGTATAATAAATCATCCACATCATTATTTCCAATCAGCCATCTAACTCCTGCTTACTTTATGAAAAGCCAATCCTTCCACTGTTCCATTAACTTCTACCTTCTCTACTAGCTCAAATTTATCACTTTCAGAGCTAATTCTAATATTATTATAAAACACTATTAGGCAAACTTAAACATGATAATATTAGTACTAGTATTATTATTATTGGGGGCAAGTTGAACAAACCCCACACTAGGAGTTGGTACAGAAAAAATATTATTAACTATGTAGCTATAGTAGTAGTTTTATATAAGTACATATTATGTTCTGGTAATTCTATTTTTGCCTCCACAATTCCTTGCATTCTGTCTAATGTGCTGTATGCACCTGATTACCTGTATATACAAAATGAATGATCATAAGAACCAGTGACAAAGAATCTTCCTGAAGGAGCCCAAAGAGTATGAACTACATATCTAAGCAGAAGAGAGTATGTATTTTATGATTAATTTATCATGTGTTCACCTTTCTGATGAAAATTAGCTAAGATCACATTGCAGCCCCAAGAACTTGTGTTATTTAACTTACAGCAAAGTATTCTTACAGTGCACAATAACAACTATGGCAGTGAACTGATAGTCACAGCATGCAAACACTCATTTCTGGTGGAAAGATGAACATGAATGGACTGCAGTTAATTACTTGGAATGATCACTAAAACTCTGTAGAAGGCCATCTTGCTCCATTTCAACATCCAGTATATATGCAGACCTGTCCATGCTACCACACAGCAATATGTTCCTATTGTGCAAGTATGCATACTGTGAACATTAACCATTGAATGGGAAACATTGGTACCTTCTCTGTGGGTGGAAATCAATGCACAAGATAGAACCTTTGCTAATAGAATACGAGGTTGGGATGGGCATTGTGGGTGGGGTCTCACTGAGAGGCAGGGGCAGTTCCAGTGTGCCTAGCTGGGCTTTAGCACCTCCAAATGCCATAACTGAAAGGTTCACATGAATGCATTAATATGTATAGTCCTTTTGACTGTTATCTCCATCTCTATAGATCATGTATCACATGATAGAAGCATGAATGGAAACAAAGCATAGACAGGGTACTGTATGTAGCTATGATAATGTTTATATACCTCCATTCTCAGTGAGGTTAACAACAAGTATGTTCTCCCCATAACAGAGCCCATCAAAACTGCACCATAACTATAAAAATATTTATGATGAATCAAACAGCTTTATTTAACACGTTATTAACCTTGTCTGCATATTCATTATTTCCTGGTTTAAACTGCATGAATTGAGGGAATAGGAGATCATTCACCATCACAATTCATGCCAGTAAACTGTTAGACTTGCCTGGTGCTCCACTGACAGACCAGCTTGCAGACGCTGCTTCTCTCTCAATGAAAATTCATCTATAAAGCACAAAAAAAACCAACTCTGACAGCTCTAGTTTGACCCATCCAATGGTATCTCTCCAACTACCCACCAAGTATAGCCTGCAATTCTCCAGACTTTTGATTAGCAGCATCAGATGAAAATATTCTTCCACTACATACAGAGTGTATCTAACTAGCCAACAGTTAAAAAGTAGAGTTTGTCGCACCTTTCTTTCTCCAGCTCCTTCAGGGAATCTTTGAAGTCGTGCTCATAGAGATATTGACTGATTAGTCTGATAACACGACTCTGCTCCATCTTTCAATCCCTACTGCAACGTAGGTGGGGCTTAGTCTCCTCCCCTTAAGACTCTTACCCACGCCCTGACATGCGGTATAAGTGCATGTAGCGGGTTGGGCAGGGGTCGAGACCAATAAAGGCGACTCTAAGCTCCTCCATATGGAAATTCAGGTAGACGAATTTGCAGCTGGTCTCCAAAACTTATACATGATACACAAGTCAAGAATGAAAAGTAAACTCTCTCCTAATCCAATGCCATTGCTAGCCAGCTATAATTTACCTGCAGCACTAGAGGGTAAGTTAAAATATCAAGTTTCCAAGAATTTGGAGCAGGAGAAAAAATTGAGAAAAATGAAGAAGAAAGTCAAAAGGTTCTAGAATAATGTGCTGTCAGTATTTATGTTGGTATTCATGCTGGTTTTGTTGGTAGGTTGAAAATTGTTGTGTCTGCGTCAAAACAAAAGATTATAGAGCAAGCTGCCATCATTTCTGAGCAGATTATCCCCCTCAGGAGTTCTAGGTATAATAACACCACTGCTAGGTCTCTATCATCAGACCACACTTCCATGATACTATTTCAACCCCCTTCTGTTGAAGTGGAAGATTCCTATTCTTGTAATGAGCACGAGAATCAGTCTGTAGGATTTACAACTGCAGCAGACGAAACCCATCAAAATCCACATGTGAAACCATTAACCACAGATGTATTGGATACTGAACCCAATTCCAAAACTGAGAGCACTTGTACAAGTAGTACTCGATCAGGTTCAGTTGAGCTCTCCTCTGTATCAGGCCACCATGAAGTTAATGAACCACCCTCCCACATGTCTTCCCCAACCCAAAAAGGTCCATGTCATGTCATGTACTCCCATACTCATAACACTGTCAGCGACGCTGAAAGATCGAACTTAGTTTCTAACAGGACTCACCATGATTCTTCTACTCTTAGCACATGTCTCAGTTTGAGGAAAGGTGGAGTGAGGGGCAAAACAAGATACAAGGTATTATCTAGTGATTCAGACCTTAGCTCTTCTTCACCTTCCATGCTATTGGGATCTGACAGCAAAGGAAATGATAGCTTTACTCAATCTGGCAGTGGTGGAGATTTACAGGCAATAAAGCAAGGCTCTCTTCCCACGGGAAGTGAAGCAGCTGGCAACGAAGAAGGGCCTCTAAGTTGTAGCATGTTTGCTTCTGCTCCAAAAAATTCTACAGAGGAACTGAATCAAACTGCTGATTTTCCTCCTAAACAATTTGAATCATGCTCAAGAGGTAGACTTCAAAATAGCACTTACGCACCTGCATCAAAACAGAAAATCTCCAGTGTAGATCAGATAGCAGAATGGCTAAGCACTAAAGAGGTACCTACAATGTCAACACCACCACCAAATGACTCGACTAATTCCAATATAGTTCCTGTCACACCAGGTGTTAGGCTGGTGAATAACATACTGAGCGAAGAAGACAAGTGGCTAAGATTGCCTAAGGACATCAGCAGGAATAGCACTGGACATGCAACCATAGAGGACAGAACCACCATTAATGAGAAGTTATCCACTCCTCGGCTCAAGATGCATGGACTGAAGCAGCAAGTCAAGTCTAGGACTAGAAAAAGACTACCTTCGGCAGAAGGCAATAGTATCTTGGTGTCTCCAAAGAAATCAGCTGTTGAATCAAATAAAGATGTCACAAGGTCAATTCCTGTTCCTCCTCCCATTGAAGAAGACATTAACACGTAAGTAGTAAACGTATAATTATACTACAGACTACACAATACCAACATGGCATGGTAATCATAGGGATGCCTTGAGATTGGCCAAGAAAATTGGCTTACCTGTGGAATACAAGTGTGATACCAAGATCCTGAAGAGAGCTGATAGAGACAAGCTGGATGCTAAAGCCTGCCCAGACTGTAAAGAAGTGAGTTGATACAGGGGCATTATAATAGCTACTATGCTAAGGCGTAGGAATGGGGGGGGAGGGCATGGGGGGCAAGTGCCCCCCCCCCCAACCAAAATGACATGACTTGACTATATTGTAATGTTAACAGTATTATTATTATCTAGCTACCAGGGTATGTGCATGTGAGTGTGATGTAGGCCTATGCACATTATGCCAGCATGAAATTGAGCATAATAGGTTGCTAAAAACATTGGGAATAATGAGGGCATAATAGGGAGTTTTAGGTGAACTTTGACCTTTTAATAACAAGCAGCCTTGTTGACCTGCCCTACATAATTATGGCTTGTTCTGTGTTACTCTGCTTGCTTTATCTGTTTATTAAAATCTACATTACACTCAAGTACTATACCACAGTATAGTATCACCATACTGTGGCACCAGATGGCATACTACCATTTACAACTGTGCCGTGATGACCATTAGTGTCTATTTTTAATGATATTTTCAGAGCATAATGGGCAAAATTTTAGGGCATAATAGGGCAAGTGGCAAAGAATCAGAGCATAGCATAATAGGCAAAATTAAAAGCATAATGTGCATAGGCCTAGTGTGATGTATTCAATCTACACATGTACATTGACATCAATTAATGTTTAAGTGAATCTAATGGGCAAGGTTGTATTGTAGTCTTCCAAAGATGACAGGTCTAGATAGTCTTCCAATGATTCCTGCTGCTGAGCTGTAAAGTGCTGTAGAATCGAAAAGACTCTCTCAGCTGCAACATACCAGTCTTAGCCCACTTGGGGAGCTCCATAGTATGGCTCTTCCACCAAGCAATTGGATTGATCTCTGATTGAGACATCTTCACTGGCAGCCATTTTGCCTTTTTTAACAAAATTGGCAGCCCATTTTGCTTGCAGAATTGCTTCTTTCTTCTGGCTGCCCATTTTGCTCAATTTTTTCCAAGCAAACTTTGTCAAGGTCTAGCCATGACTAAACCATTATGTGCTCACTCATGTTCATAAAGATCATAGCTACTGATGATTTATCAATGTGAATGACAGAAGAATGGACAATAACACTGAATTTATAAAAGTGTTCTTTATATGTAGGGTTTATAGCTAGTGCCCCCCAATCAAAATTTTGCTTCCTATGCATGATGCAAGTATGTGCTATACAGTCTACACTTTTAAATAACTTACCACAAATTCTTTTGATAATGTAAACAAATTCATATCTGAGAATTTTCCCTCAACTTGTTATATATGAGATAGCTATTGCACACGTCTAATTATCCCTATTATTATGCAGTGGTTTGAGAACGACACTGGTGTACAGGGCGATAAGCGTGCCCACTTGAGACATACATGCCGACACAAAGCACTTCACCTACCCCCCGACAGTGACCCTAAAATTTGGAATATCAGTTTCCCCAATACGGAGGACTGACTAATATCATAGAATGTTTTGAAATAATTATATCAAATGTTTCTAATGATAATATTTATAGCAGCAAAAAATGTTTCATTTCTATAACTATGGTATAATAAATGTCTACATTTGTCTCTCTACTCAATATGTATATGGACTGTCTTTCTAGCCAGAGTCTTGTTCTTTGGCAAAATTCACAAATACCTAATGCATGGATATTATAATCTTCTGAAAACCATGCTAACCCTTGTACAAAAAATATTGCTTGCTCTACATACTTTTGAGGAAATACCACGGTGTTTGAAATCAGGCTGATTGAAGGTCGGCATAGATGGCCATAATTATGTAGAGAATACCCTAACCAATGCTAAATATAGTAAGACTGTTCCACCAAGTGCTAAATATAGTAAGACTGTTCCACCAAGTGCTAAATATAGTAAGACTGTTCCACCAAGTGCTAAATATAGTAAGACTGTTCCACCAAGTGCTAAATATAGTAAGACTGTTCCACCAAGTGCTAAATATAGTAAGACTGTTCCACCAAGTGCTAAATATAGTAACACTTTCCCACCAAGTGCTAAATATATAGTACAGGGAAGGAATGTTTAGTGGCCAAACTCACCTGATCCAGAGTGGTCTGGCTCACAGAGTAATCCACAATGCCTAGACGTTCTTTGTTGGCCTCTATTTCCCTGAAAACGGTGGACCACTTCATGCCAGCACTGGGAAGCTGGTAAGTCACTGAACCCTAAAGATATGACTAAGTATAATATGCCATCACACACTGGATAATAGTTACCTGGTGTTCTTCCTTGAGAACACCATCAGGGAAGGTGTCTTTGATGAAGTTATGTAAAGCAGTGGTATCATATGGATCAAATGGAGCAACACTATGATGTGATGACCCACTCACAGTCCTCTCTAGTGGTATTTCAGTAGGACCTTCACCACTCCTCCTGTTAATATAAGATTAATTTGGATCTCTTAGTGTTATTGAGGTGAGTGGGACCTTCTCTCTCCTCATTTCTCTATAAAGTGGTCTGTAGTTAGAGGCTGAAATGCATAGTGTTGAGTTTGATGTGTTCTGATCTGACAATTAACTCTACCCTATTGGGAATATTGCATATGACTGGTTTTCCGATTTAGGCATCCATTAATTAAAGCATTATTATGTCCACAGGATGAAGAGAGGAACAGTGAAGAAAGAATTAGCTTACTGTCGGCTGAAGGTACGACGTAAAGAGAACTTTTTCCTGGTTGGGCTCGTCATGGGTGAAAATGGGTCACCGCTAACTGGTGGTGCAGAAAGTTTCACTTTAACTTGAAGTGTGTAACCTGAGCCAAACCTGCACACAAAAATATAGTCATTAACAAGTCATTATGATGACACACATCAAGTATATTATACTGCATGCTATTTTAAGTAATACTTAATACAGCCACCGTAGATCCAGTTATTTTCAAGACACTTTATTTTCACTGATCTCATAAAATCTTGTATTATGAAGCAATTCACGTTTTTTATTTTCACTGGGGGGGGGGGGGGGGGGGGGGGATTTCAATTAGGCAATGCTTTTGAATTTGTATGTATAATAATATTGAAGTTTTTTATTTTCAATTACCTTTACCTACCGCAAAAATAGCGAAATTAAAGTGACAGTGAAATTAACCGGATCTACGGCATGTTCTCTGTCATAATTATGCTTGTAGCTACATAGCTAATTTTTCTTCTAATAGTGCCCAGCCAATTGTCTATAAGTAACCACATTTACTTGTTCTTGAGATGTTGGATACTTCCAAGGCATTTGAATCTCCCGTTCACCATGATGGCCAGCCGAGTACACAGTGCCTCACACTCCTCCATGCTACAATGGAATCATCATTACCATCAATACTTTTAACTAAAATCCTGAAACCTTTGTCTATTTTAATAATATTCACAGTCATTTAATAATATTCATTGTCTGAAGTCTCTCTAAAGAACTCATCACTACTTACCTGTGAGAAGTAAGAATGATACTTCGTCCTTCTTGAGTGACTCCAGTGAGGACATCCCAGAGATAACGTCGAGTGTTTGGATCCATTCCAGTGGTGGGCTCATCCTGTGTGTTGTGCAAGTATGCTAGAGATAACAGTCACATTGAACACAACAAATGCTCACCAACATCACAATGGGTGGGTTTCCAACCAGAGCAATGGCTGTGCTTAGTTTCCTCTTGTTTCCACCACTAGAAACAGAATAATAATGATAGTGTAACTCTACAGAGAGATAATACTCACCTATAGCTGCCACAAGGTTTGTCACAGTGTTTCTTGAGATCCAGCCTTCGTATCTCTGTCTCTACCACCACAGGGATGTCATCTTCTGGAATACCACGGAGTCGAGAATACATTGTGAGAAGTTCACGTGCAGTCATACGCTCAATCAGAGCATCAAACTAAGAAAGCAAGATTATAATATTTTAAATCAGTATCTGTGTATAACATTATACAGATACAGTATTGTGCACAGATACAGTATTCTGTAGATACAGATTCAGAAAGTAACCATAACACATCTGCATTTATCATGCAACAAGCAATTCTCGCTGACCTGAGGACAGTACCCCAGCCTCTGCTGGACCTGTATAACAGCATTGTTGTGAAAAAAGGGTTAATAACTGGAATTAGTAAGTAGCATACTTCTTTGAGGTCAGTCTTAATGTCATGACCAGCAATGATACCACTCCCTCCAGTAATAGGGATGTCTCCTGTCAGCATGCTAAAGGTGGTTGTCTTTCCTGCACCATTAACCCCTAAAAGTCCAAAACACTCTCCGTTGGGGATGGCCAAGTTGAGACCTGCTACAGCTGTTTTTGGAGGTGCGAACCCACATCCAGTAAATGTGGGGGCATAGACCTAAACAGTAAAAAAAAAAAAAAACTCAAAATACCATCTGTAAACCATTTTCTTCCCCACTTTAACAAGCTCCTTGATAATGACCACATCATTATCTGTTGTCTGTCCATTCAAAACTTTCTTCCTCTCAGCATACACATCACTGTCCTATGGCACCATCATGACATAATCAGTGAGATATTTACTAGAGAAAAATTAGTTACTGACTTCATCTTCAATAGCAGTAATTTCAGTATGATGGGACTCGTTTTTTGCAGCCAACAGTCGTTTTATATCAGGTATAAAGAATTTATACTATTTATAAATAAAGAAAGTAAATATAACATTGCTACATAGAAACCCATTATCCCTTTCCACACACACACAACTCTCCACCCTTCCACACACAACTCTACACCACACCCACACACACAACATGCAACAAACCTGAATGAGGAGTGTAAGAATGAAAAGGAAAAGACCTTCAAAGACAAGATAGAGGCATGCAACACCAACACCTGGTCTTTCGACACTCAAAGGATTGTTCACAAACCTGACACCAGTAGCAGCACAGAATCTAGGAATAATTGTGTAGACATTCAAAATTAAAGGAGATATGGTAACTACTAAACTAGCCACATACCTGCGTAGCATTTCACTCATCTCGCAAGCCTGTTTGGTATTCTCATTAATATATATGTCATTGAAAGCAGAAGTGAGCCTTATAGAGGAAAAATATGCATATACATTATATATAGCATCAGAGTATGTGTTCTATACTACCTCATCTCCTATAGCTAGGGAGTTTACCATAGAATACTAACTCATTCCTACCATAACTGCCCCTACTAATTAATCCATGCTCACCCATAGGTTGGGAGAAGAAGGAAAAAGTAATGAAGAACATCGGCTGGAGTATCACCTTCTGTAATCTGAACTACAAACACTACAATTTGTAGTACCTAAAGAGAAAGAGAGATCAATAATTTATCCATCAAAATCAAACATTTACAAACTTACCAAGCTCACAAAGAAGAAGACAAGCATGAGGATTCCAAAAGCAGCCAGTGAATTGGAGAAGAAAAAGGAGAAAACATATGTGAAGGGAATGGAAGCCCAACATACCAGTATCTATAACGAAAGTATATTGGAATCTTGCACTTCATAAATATATAATTTTTACACAGAACTTGATAAAGGCTATGTAAATGGCACAGAAATTAACAAAATTTTGACAGGGTTGTATACCTGGACCTAAACTCCAGATTGTAACCTCATAGAAAGTTAATTTTGGTGCCAAAATGATTGAAATAAGTTTTATTACACTACTCAGGGGTGGATCTTGGACCTTGAGGGGAGGGAGGAAAATAAACTTAGCATAAGCGATTCCAAGAGCTAAACTAATAGCTACCAACATCAAAACAAGTTGGTAAAGTAAATGGTCGAAAAAGGTAAGACATAGCCTACCAAGATTGGGAAGGGGGGAGGAGGCAATTGTTCCCAATACCCCCCTTGGATCTGTCCCTGATACTGTATTAGCTGCTACAAACATTCAACTTTTCCAGACAAACTTTGTACATATATGTATACAGATGGTTATAATATCCTCACCAGGACTAAGAAGATTGCAGCCCATCCTGCTCCCAGCTTGTAGGCATCAACTGAGAAGCAAGCAATTATTATCATAGTGATGACAACAGGAAAGAGGGCATTGAAAAGGTCCCAGGCATAGGAGGATAACCAGTAGCTGGTGGGGCTCACTCCACTCACAAACTGAAGATGCTTGGCCTGAAGAGAAGAGAAGAGAAGAGAAGAGAAGAGAGGAGAGGAGGAAGAAGAAGAGTAGAGGGAAGAAGAGTTTGGGGGGGGGAAGAAGAGAGAAAAGAGTAGGAGAAAAGCAGGTAATGAAGGGAAGGGAGAACTTATTGATAGAGAGAGCTTACTTTAGACTCTTTCTCATTGACCAAGAAGAGGACAAAACTAGCCAAGAGGAAGCTGTAACCAAACGAAACCATAATAGCCGTAAAGAACCCACTGGGATCCTCAGTAGCAGCATCAACCTGTATATGATACAACATATCCATTGTTTATTGCACATCTTGGCCCTTTTACCACTCCCATCCCCCCACCCCCTCCTTACTTGTGCCTGCAGGTTTCGAGGTAAAGGGTGATTGATAACTTGGATTCTCAGGTCTTTGTTTTCAGTTGATTGCCTCAGGTGCACATTATGGAAGGCATTTAGTGCAGCAGCAGACATGTGATAAGGCTGGACATGCAAAGTGAATAGTGTTACATTATGCATAAATGATACCATTACTCTAGGAGTACTCACCCCATTGTTGTACCACACTGTTACAGAAGCTGTATCTGTCTGGTTGAAATGAGTGGCTGAAAATGTATTATCTGTGGCTCCATCCATGCTACACTCTTTATTGATCTTTTCCTGTGAAGAAAGAGAAGTGAGCTCAGAGTCTTATTCTTATTTAGGACATCTTATAATAAAATAGAGTATCATCCTGGAAATATGACTTCCTCCAACCCAAAGGTTGAAAATAAATGTTCAACTGTATCTATATGTAATTTACACACCTGAACATCAGTCCTGGAGACAGCATCAATGAAGTAACAACCCTCTCCCATACAAATATCATTACGAGCAGCTGTCCCACTGGAAGGACACTTAGCTGATGAAAACAATGTGCATTCATCTTCACCATCAATAGGACAAGCATTCAATTTATTCAGTTTCCTACATGCCACCATCGAGTCATTTGTCTTACAATTACACACACTAAGAATAGGTTCTTTCGATGTTACTGTGAAGCCAGCTTGAAGTCGTCGAAAGAAAACGGCTGCATCATTTCTATCTGCTTCTTCAAGTATGTACTCAGCCACATATATATTTTGGGAATTTAATCGGCCAGATACTGATGATCCCACTGTGGCCACATTTATAGAAGGAGGTCTTGGACAGAAATCTTCACTTTCAGGATCACCTAATTCCTTGGAATTGGGGTTGGGGCTGGAGCAGGTTCGGAGGGAATTACGAATATCAGTGGCAGTGGTGCATCTGTTTTATATGTTAAAAGGTGAGGGTGGGGAGAAAGAAGGGGCGTGGTAGGAAGAGGAGGGGTGGGAGTGGAGTAGGTGGAGGGATAAAGGAAGAAAGAGAAATAAATACATACTGCCATAAGAATCACAGGGCAGACTCACCGAAGACATTGCTTACACTTCTCGTATCCAAAACCTTCATTATTACATTCCCGGTCAAGTTCTTCCTGCAATGAACATTACATAACAGCTAACTAGAGGTGGAGACACGATAAGGAGAAGACCAAGTTATTAACAAGAAGGGATTAGGTACAGGTAAAAGGATAATATACATACAGGGGGAGACACTATATAGAACTTACAGCTGCTTTGTTAGCACAGAATTGATCTAGTATCTGAAAATTATAGCCGCAACAATCAGAAATCTTGGTAGTATTCTTTACTTTCTCATTAATAATTCCCATCACGAAATCAGTATAATCCGAATATGATGTAGCTCCAATATCAGCTGCTGAGACATCCTACAGAAATACAAATACAGGGTGTGTAGTGGATAGTGTACAGTTACTTCTCCAAAATAATTATACAATTTTCTCTATTATTACAGAATCTATTCAAAATGACACTATCAATTTCATTTGTCTGCTCACTACATGCACTTACCAAACACCATTAATTTTAAGGCCAAACAGCTCAATACAACAGAGCAGCCAAACCATTTAAAGAGCTAATCTCATCTCAAAAAGAAATAAATATATAGCTAGCTAGGTTAGGTTTGTCCCACTTACAGAAAAACTTATATTTGCATTCACATCTCTAAAGTTGGTATAGAAGATTCTAGTATCATCAGAACTGAGGCCGGAATTTTCAATGAGGAGTGTCCTGGGTTCATCATTATCCACAGAGCTGGGTACAGTGACTACCAGTATCATGGCAACCAAAACAAAGAGAAGTGGGAGCACAAACTGGGAGACAAGGGAACCATAGAAACGAATAGTGTTGTAGAATCTCTTGACGATCAAACCCCTGAACTGTTGCAGCCACAGCTTGATTCCAGTGTTAGGCACTGCAATGAATTAGAATTTAACATAGAGGCTCTGACAATAATTAGATATGTGGAGTTTCTAAGAAATCCTTAACTGTAGGAGATAAAGGGTCTAGCCACTCACCAAAGTTGTAAGAGAGTTGGTTATCTTGGCTGGATTCAGCTTCTTTTACATCTTCACTTAAGTTCACTCTTACTGTGGCAAGAAATATCTAATTATTAATTAACCTTATGGTTAAATTCTATTACCTTACCAGCAACAACTTGCTGTTGGTCCCCAGAGGTTTCCACAACATTAACATTAACCTCTGGAGCAGGAGGTTGCTCATTAATTGGAGGAGGCGAAGTCTGGTTTCTAACACTGACCTTACGAATGAGTCTAATTTTCAAATAGATACATTAACTGCTGTCTCTATGCACCCTATAATAATCATTACAACCTGTTGTTATAGTCTAGACAACACCCACCAACTGTATGGTTTTACGTGACCTCTTGTATATGTTCCACTCTTTCTAGAAATTTGGCCAATCTATAGATTGTGTTGCACAATCTATAAATTCACAGATTGGGTGCCAATCTATAGATTGGCATCCAATTTATAGATTGTGCAGTACACAGATTATGCTAAGAATTCTATATATGTGCACAATCTATAAATTTGATAATAGTTAACTGTTTTAAGTTTGTGACATAGTCATTTCTGGCAGAATTTTTCAAAGACATTTCATTGCTCTTTCATAGATGACATGTTGCTCTCTATATTCTTCACAGTTTATCAACAAGGCTACAACAGACTAAGCTATATCCAGAAGGAGAACTGACAAGGACTGGCTTGAGTACATGTGCTCACTTTTGCACAAATTGCAGAATGAGCAGTGAGAAATATTGCACAATCTGTGAGAAATCTCTATAGAATGAGCAGTGCACAATCTATAGATTGGCACCCAATCTGTGAATTTATAGATTGTGCAACACAATCTATAGATTGGCCAAATTTCTAGAAAGAGCAGAACATATATACCTGAAAATAGCTGAGAGATGAGCCTTAAAATAGTTTTGAGGTTTATGCCATGGCCAGGATATGGTCAGAGTATGGTTTGTGGTTACAATAATTGTATTAGGTGGACTACAACTTGCAAAATTCTTTGAAATAAGGGCTGCTACTTAAGAAGTGGTTTGATGAAAGAACGTAAGCTTCCTGTGTGTCTTCAGTCATAATTATTATGACTAATGACCTCATAAGACAAAATTATGAACTCATGAAAGTTATGTGAACTCATGAATGCTGAGTGTAACCACCAAATACAGACAGACCTGTCATCCAAAGTTTCATCAGTTCCTTCTCCAACTTTAATGAATACTTCCTCCATTGTAGTGACAGAAACCCCAAAACTGGCCATTCCTAGATCAGACTTTCGAGCTACACAAAGCAAAATTTTCGTGAAACCTTCAGAAGTTATAATAAGTGGAAATGATGGCTACATGCTATCTGCAGGCACATACACTTAGGCATAGAATGTGTAAGAGTGAATCTATAAAACTCCTAATTTATTATCTCATAAAAACACATAAGTATATACTCCCCATCTCTACAAATGCATGTTCTGCAATCACCTAGCAGAAGTAGCTATAAACTAACACCTCCTCTCTCTCAGACCACTATTGGGTCAGGTCCTCCAGTGACTCTGCTGTCAATGGGCACAAAAGATACCTTTAAAGACACCCTTTGAGGCTTTAATAAAGATAAAGTCTGTTTGTGGTTACAATAATTGGACCACTTAATATGTACCCTTACAAATACTACATCACTGCTGTACCTCTACTTGCAAATGAAGTGGTTTGACAAGAAAGCAGAACTGCTCAACATACAACTGTTCAACATATTGCTACTGACACACTATAACAAACAGACCTAAACTCACAAGAAATCCAAGCTTTCACTCAGTGACATTATTGAATCTCCCCACCCCACCCAAGAGGCATCAAAATAGCTGATACTGAGACTATAACTAGATATAGGCTTTGTGCTAAATTTCACTATGTAGATAGCTACTAGCCACACATAGTACTTTCAAAGAGTAAAGAAGTGAATTCACAACTATGATATTGCATGGATGGGTCTGTGCTAGAGTTGGCAACACAAAATACCTTCCAAACTGTCAAAGAGTTCTGGGAATTGAGGTGTGGCATTTGATGGGAGTATAAAGGAGAGCTCAGCACCGACATCTGTAACTTGTTTTGCATCTGGAATAAAGCTCTTGATCAGACTCTCCACTTCACTAGACACACAGTTCGGCTCCTTGACGATAGTCATGTGATATCCCACACCATATCTAAGAGAATATTAATGTACTGATGTGTGTAGTCACATGATTACATTAATTACCACACCCACCTTCCCTTGAGAAAGAGTGAAGAGCCTGAACAACAAAGCCTGCCATTAGCCATGATGGCAATACGATCTCCAAGGAGATCAGCTTCATCCCTGTGTGGAATTCGGAGCATTGAGGGTTAATTTTAATCTTAACCCTTGTAACTCACATGAAGTGGGTGGATAGCACTATGGTACGATTTTTTTTATGCTTAGTCAGTAGATCCCATGTAGCCCTACGAGCATAAGGATCCATGCCAGACGTAGGCTCGTCCAGAATAACTATTTCAGATCCACCAATCAATGCGATGCCGACACTATGATGATAGAATAGATATAAATGAGCATCTGAAGCTATGTCTTGATCTGAAGTGGTTGCTTCACCACAACAGGATCATAGAACGTTAATCTCACCTTAGCTTCCTCTTCATCCCTCCGGAGAGATTACTTGACTGAACATTTCGTTTATCCAACAATTGAAGATCCTCGATCATTTGATCCACTTCATTCTTCACATGTTCCTTGTCATAAATGCCCTGAAGGGGAGGGGGAAAAGCATCACAGCTACAAGGTACACATTAGACACAATAAGCAACCTTGAGACGCAAGTAAAAGCGGAGATGTTCACTGACTGTGAGACGGTCAAAAAGGATGTTATACTGTGGGCATATACCAAGACTCTCTCGAGCTTTTTCAACTTCTGTTGTGATGTCATAACCACGAATCTTTGCCGTCCCAGCAGTGGGCGTGAACAGCCCTGAAGGTAAAACGATAATATTAATTCAGACCTTTCCCCTATCAATTTTCACCTGTAAGTATGGACATTGTGGTGGTTTTCCCAGCTCCATTGTGACCAAGAAGAGCTGTGATCTGTTCTTTATACATTTTCAGGTTCAAATTGTCCACAGCTTTCTTTCCCGGTTTCTTGTTGGATAAAACAAAATCAACTATCCACTGAACCAAGGGCTGCAGAAAAGTATGGACTTGTGAAGGTTGACACAACTAAAAGCACTAATTAACCTTGGCATAGATTTTTGTAAGGTTCTGTATACTGATTCCAACAACAAGATCATCTGATACAGGTTCGTGAGCAGATGGATCTTCCTGCACCACTTCTTCCAAGCCGGCATCCTTAAAAATGGAATATTTATTAAAGTAGGTAGCTATGTACTAATACAGTATGCATACCTGCTTGTCATTAGGGTTAGTTTTTTTGCCACACCAATAAGAGGGAAGGAAGGGAAAGTAGAAAGGCTTGGGGACTCCATACTCACCTGGCTTCACACCATCAATATACCTACATAAGTGGGTAGAGTCAAAACAGTCTCACCAATCACACTCCTTACCAAGCCAGAATCATGTAGATAATGGAGTCAAAGATAAGCATAATAAAAACATAAACCATTCTAAAATTGTCATCCAGGGAGATCTCACTACCAAAATTATCCCAAGTCAGACCCTCCTGTCGAACTTCCAATTGTGAAATCACCCCAAAGCCGAGACCCATGCAAGTGTTGGAGAGGACACATGATGTTAGCTTTGTACCACTGATAGAGAGAGAGGAAGGGGGTCAAATCAGGATCAGTGACATAAAAAAATGATAGAGAAAATATCCCATTACAGTAGCACCTCATTATATGGGACCAGCACTAGTCTGTAATAGTACAGTGGAACCTCAGTTATACAGACCCTATGGGACCAGCACTACTTTGTAATAGTACTGGAACCTCAGTTATATGGACTCCATGGGACCAACACTAGTCTGGAATAGTACAGTGGAACCTCAATTATACAGGACCAGCACTAGTCTGTAATAGTACAGTGGAACCTCAATTATACAGGACCAGCACTAGTCTGTAATAGTACAGACTCTATGGGACCAGCATCTGTATAAAGTGAAGCAATATAATGGAAGCAGTGTTCTAATCCAGTCTAACAAAAACAGCAAAATGAATATCATTATCATTCATTATGGAGTCCAACAATCAGAGCAGCTGGAGGATAACTGAAGTCTGCACATAAGTGAGATTTAACTAATAATTATGTATTTCCATCATAGTGTTTGCCAATGATTTCTCTATCTCACTGACGAAAACATCACCATCCCCTTGAGTTTAATTACTGCCAACATACTCACATGCACTCCTTGTAACTTACAGACTTAGATCAGCATAGCGCTGGGGGATGAATAAATATGGTAAGTAGTTTCCAAACCATGCCACAAACCCAACAATAAAGCCGACACGGGCAGTGTTGAAAAGTACACTGTAGAGATGACATGAGAAAAGATTACCACTTGTTAAAGGAAACAGTTCACATAGTGCATCATAGTAGTTCCCACTAGTCTGTACTCATCACTGACTGGCTAAGAGCTGTCTAGGGTTCTTTGAGTTTATTTGTTAGCATTAGCCAGGTAAAGTGAATACAAAGTAGCAGAACAACTCTTTATTTCTCAGTATGGAACCAAACACGCAATAGAGTAAAAAAAAAAAGTTGAATTGACAATGTGTACCTCACAAGGAAACAAAATGAGACCATGGATAAAATGAAGAGTATGAAGTAGATGAGGATTAGGAAGAAGTCACTTTTGGTGAACACACCAAACTAGATAGATAGAAAATAAGGTGAGTCATTGTGGAAGAATACTCATTTGTTTTACATACCTTGATAAAAATGGTCATGATGAAGGCAGAAATTAGCAGGAAGACAAACTGTTTAAGGTACCAAGTACTCCAGAGGATCCATTGTTGTAACCCCATCATCAACATAGACTCACGAACTCGGGTCTCTTTCTCAAGAACCAATTCCTGAAACACATCATATAAACTTACTACATAATTACAAAATAGTCCCATACTTCCTTGAATTGTGCAACAACATTTAGTGACTTAATCCAGCCACACCTTTACCTTGACAAAGACACCAGCAGAGTAGAGAAAACCTATAATCAAGAGGAGTGGCAGAAAAACGCTCAGTCCAAGGAGAAAGAGGTCCGAAGTATATGAAGGGAAAGGAAATTGCTATGTAGGGAAGAAAATGACACAATTTGATCCAGTACCCAAAAGTGTTTTTAATCCATCTATCTCACCCTGACTTCGACATCTATAGATTCATAGACACCACCAGCTTCTTTTGTCCTCCATTGAATAATGGCTTCTCCCACCAGTTGCTGGAGGTGTAGGAACCCTTCTTCAAGGTAACTGGAAGAACAGACAATGCAGAATGAAGTCAGTTGATCATATAACAAGAAACAATCATCAATTTAACATTGCAGTGGATGTAAAAGGCAACTGCAAGCTGCTGGAAACATTTAAAAGTATTTGTCACTCTTAGCTCTAACTACTTTTTAGAGAATATTAGTATCACTATGACAACAGAGAAAATAGACTGTCTGAAACATAATGAACATTCCTGCAGTTTTACACACCCTAAAAAAGCCCCAGGTGGGAATATATATTCTTTACACCCCTTAGTCTTCACAAGGCAAAAAAAAAAGAAGAAGCAAATTCAAGGAGTAAATATTCCAATTTTACATCTGGAATAACACCCCTTAACAAAAGAGTGGTATCAGCATTTACATAAGCTGTGCTGATGACTGAATATTAACAGAATGAAGAGTGCTGATGAGTCACTGAATATTTGAATAGTGCTGATGACTTACAAAGAATCGACTCTAGGTCCAGGGAGTTCAAATGATGGTGCAGCTCTCTCTGTGAACCAGGTATCAAATTGTCCCACCTCATGACGGAGTCTTATTTTATAAGACATAACATTCTGGTTCAAATCTTGAAACACAATGCCTATGATGGCACAGTATTCATTATTAATAACAGTCACACTCCCTTGGTATGGCCTGATTTCACAAGGCTCTATTTACCTGCTCCACGAAAAAAACAGGACAACGTCTTATTTGTTTCACTGATAGCGGCATCCAAATTTTCAACCATTTCAGCCTCATTATCAAAACCCATGATGTCATAAGGATCATCATGATCAGAGTTGTTAACTTTATCTCTCAGTATATTAACTACTTCTTCAGCTGCATTAAAAGATGGGTAAGTTAAAAGTATTCCAGTGATACCAGAGCCAGATCCAGGATATTGTAAAGTGAGGGTTCTAAGATAACCACACCCCACAACTGACCCAAAACAAATTGGAGGGAGTGGGTTAACCCCTGGATCCAGCACACTTTAGAAATAATGATTCAGATAGAGTACAAACATAATGTTATTTAATGACAGAGTACAAATGATAGTTACTCAGTGATAGAATGCAATATTGAGATCCTAATTAAATACTCTACACTATAAACCCCATACCACTACCACTAGCTCAAAGAGATACATGACACCATCATGTATGGATTGATGCATCTCAACAAAGTGGCTGTCCCTACCCCACACATCATAATAATATTTTAGTGAATTTAGCCACAATGATAAGGTTGAAGTTGTGGAAGAGTTTATTTGTGATTTAGTTCAGATTTGATCTGCAAAATCTCTTGTATTTGTCCTACAAAGTCCAAAGAACCATTATGCATAATTATATAGCTATAAGTCCTTATAATATCTCTCTTAGCTAGCAGAGCAATATAGCTCTTAGTTCACACAACTAATTTGTCCACACAGTGGAGTGGTGCATTCAAATCCAGTTATATAAGGATGACAGTTTACCAAAGGAGTAGCATACTATTAAGTGATTACTGAACTCTCAAACCTGTAAAGCATACTATAGTATTATTAGGTGATACTGTAGGTCTGTGATCTCGGCTACAAATAGATTAATGTGGTTATTAGACACTCATTAGACTCAGAAAACACTCAAAAACACTTGTTAGGTAATTAACCTCATCCTTTTAAATCCTCACCAACCAATGATAATTACTTACCTTCATTGGTCTTTGGTGTATAGTATATATAGTAGAAGGTACTTAGAGGATTGAAAGTATTATTATCATTTTCTTTCACAGCACTGGGTATAGTGAGGGGATCAGAGTCAAAGGTGACAAAGCATCTGTCCTCAGGTCCAAATAAAGACACCCTGTATGATATATAGTATGACAATAAAATAATGCTCTCATTAATGGTGTGTATGTAGAGAAAGGTACACTGTAACACCAACCAATGCTGATTTTACATCTCACAAAATAACTAGGAAGTTGAATTTTACAGTATACTTCAATAGAGATAGATTTTGCTGCATTTGATTCTTGAGACACAACTACATTATAGCAGTAACCATTAATGGGGAACTATGTTCAAAGGATGCTCCTTCCTGAAGTTATTAAACATAGTAGTTGTAATTTGATACATTGATGTGTAAGGATTCCCATTGCATGCTATTTCAAATCAATCACTATGGAATGAAAAGTACTATATCTCCCACCTGATCATCAAGGAGACATCTAGACATTATACTTTACCACACACATGGAAGTAACAGTTGTCACAGAAATGGTTCTGCTCACCTCAGAATTAGAATAATCACTACAGCTGAGATGGGCAACAGAATTTCGAATGCTGTTCCTATTGGTCTTCTGATCTATTGGAGTGTATATGACAGTTGAAAATCACATTATTATTATACCACTGCATTTTGAGGTGAACCTGATGGCCCTCAGTTATGTAATTATAAAACCCTAAGGCTCTCAAGTTATTAACACCTCAATCCTGAATTATGTATATACAGCTTTGATATTATTGTAGCAGGGTCAAAGTTATGACAGGTGACCATAATAGTAGCCTGTTAACCAGCAGCTAACAAGGGTAAATATAGTCATTTATCCACAGCTTCTTTCTTTCACAAGTCAGAGGAGAGGGAAATGAAAGAATGATGAAAATCATCTATCTAGTTAAAAGACTCCAAGCTCATTACCTGTAGAGGACAAGCTAGACTGCAACAACTCGAGCTATACTGCGCTACAGCTATATAGCTAGCTAAAGTGCTTAGCTAATACAAAAACAAGTAAGCCTGATAGCTACTTATCGCATACCTGCAGTAAAAGGTTTTTCCATACCAACAGAAAAAACTGTTTAACCACTTCGGGGACCCTTTCAAACCAAGACATTTTTCGGGCACAGCTCCAGCGACAACTGCAGCTCCCGAACACAACACAGCAAACTCTTTTGCGGTGATTACACCAGTAGTATTAATTTTAATATTATAGTGGTGTCGAAGTTCCGGTGGGCATGCGCACTAGGTATATAGGAAACATGGACTGACATAATAACCCTTAATAACCCTAATAACCTTTCGTAAGATCTGCTTCAGTAGAAAGAACATGTTAAAATATCACTACACAATAATGTGGCAGCTGTTTCACATTCAAATCCTGTTGATTTTGTTCTGGTTTTCTTAAGAGTGATCAGCTCTAGCTAGGTTCAAAAGTTATTTTAATAATATAGACATATTATTATTATTATATTATTGACAAATTAGTTTATTCAGTCGAACAAGTACTGGGACATAAACTATACTCATTTCATTTTCCTTGTCAGCTTCAATGGTGGACTTGTGACTAAATTTCATGGAGAAGATGAAATTTGCTCCCACTTTTACTTCAGGTGTCACAGTAAACTTTAAAAATAACTTCCCTGGGAGACGTTTAGAAACAAATTTTGGGTCATCTTCTATTTCAAAATCTGCCTCACCATCAAGCAACTCCATGACATCATCATTGGGGGTGAGGTAGAATTCGCCATCTGGAATTGACACATTACTCAGAGGTTCCTTCACACGCTTGAGGTATTCAGAGGAGCAGTTACTGAAAGATACAGTAATCCCATAATTACATGGATTGGTAACAGAAAGGAGGACTTCGTTAGGTGATCCCACAATCAAGCACGGACACTCAGCTATTCGGATCTGAGGAAACGTATGTAGAGCTGCCTGTTGGATCTTGAATCGAATAGAATTTAGATTCATCTCTGCCTTCATTAAGATATGATCACACCCTTTACACCTGTGGAGCTTTTTACCAGTCAAACACAGCTGACGTGGCCAAAGATCTTTAGTATTTTCTGGCTGATATATAGGATCCTTTAGCTGCTGTTGAAGCATTGGGATCTCCTCTAAGTTTATTTCTTTTGTGTAAAGCTCATCTGGGGGAGGTAGAGGGTCACTACTCTCTGCTGCCATCTTTTTTACTTCTGACTCATTCCAAGTAAAACTTCGTCTAGAAAGATTTTCAGACCCAACAGGAATTTTTGAGGTAAATTTTGAAGGGTCAAGGAGACTTCCATACAACCTCGGTCGACGATTAGAAATTGGTTTCTTGGTTCTTTCTCGGCAAATATTGTCATTATTAGCATAATCCTTGTAGAAAGCAATTAAAACGTCTATTCGGGCTTGATGAGGACTAGAACGATCCTTGAAATCTATGGGAGAACGCTTGTCCTTTATATCAACATCACGGGTACTCCATTTACAGTGAGAACAGGAAAGGAAATACAACTTTGTTCCTCCAGGGGATTTCAGGCTCGAGGTTGCACTCCGAGGGGGTGTGGTTTTAGGAGGTGGAGCTTTCTCTTTCTCACCCTTTTGAGGGGACTGCTCACCAAGAACTTCACTAGGAACTATCACAGACCTGGTGGTGAGGGTTGTGAAACACTGAGGGCACATAAAACAGCCGGCCCTTTTTGGTTTTTAGGTCCGACATAGCTGCTTCGAAACAGTGCGGGCAAGAAAAACTTTCTATAGTAGAAGACACGCAGTCCTGACATCGAGGAAGTTTGCAATGTCTACAGAAGAAAAGCTCCCCCAACGTGGAGAGCTGAGAGCAAGAACAGCTATATAGAACCCTGTCTTGAAAAGACAGGGCCAACGCCATTTTAGATTAATCACCTTTGACCCCCAAACCTAACCCCAAGTAAAATTAAAAAATACACAAGTAAATTACTTATTATTATAATGTTTGTTTTTGCAGGAATGCAGCAATTGAGGTGTGTTAGTAGGCAGGCTTCAAGTTATTTTGCTCCAACAAGAACATTTGGCACCTTATTATGGCACAGCTGTCCTGTATCCTGCCTAGCCATTCACAGGTTTTCAGACACCAATTCCCTGATCATGGACCATGCACATTTCTTACATACTTCTATTAATCAAAAAGCTGACAACACAAAGGAACCAAAAGCAACATATTCCTTGTGGACCAAGTTTTCCAGCAAAATTCAGAACTTTGCAACAGGCTGTAAGATGTTGTACCAGGATACTCTAATCATAAATAAATACAGAGTAGAACTTGGGAGTTTGGCGATTCAAAATCTTGCACCTAACCCAACCAAAAATGGGAGGACAGATGTGAAGTATTCCAGGAAAGAGCTAGTATTTACGTATAGGGTAAGTTGCTAAATGATATCAAACTAATCCTGTGGGCACACTGTGTCACCCCTATTATGGCAACCTGTAATGGTGGCCAACAGGTTAAATATACTGCATCTCCTTTATACTAACTAGTTCTGGAAGGATCTGAAGAAGATTTTACCAACAGTAATACTGTTTTTTATTCCATTTCTGGGCTATGCAGTACCATTTATAGCGTAAGTTTGGATACTGTGAGATTACTTTTTCATACTCTTCCTCTCCTCTCTCTCCCACAACAGCTTTATGTACCCAAAAACCTTCTTGAGTCATCAATTTTTGAGCCCTTCATTGCAAGCTGAAGTTCAAGTATCCGTATGCAACTCACAGAAAAGATCATTTAGTGCATTACTTCACAAGTTAGAAGGGGACATTAGTGCAGAAGAGAAGCTTTCCTTTCTAAAAATGATTGAACAGAGGATGAACACAGTATGTGTATATAATTGATATGTACGAACAAGTAGCTATTGTTTTACAGTCTTCCAAAGATGGAGGAATCATTGATGAGAAATATTCATTCAGTCATGCAAGAATCCCTAAGGATCATTGGGTAAGTGATGTTCAAGTTATTTAAGAAAAAAACCCATTAATCTCTCTTTGCTAGCTTGCAAGACTAATAGCACAATTAACTTGGAAGGTAGATATCAATGATCCAGTTCCCTATGATGTGTGCATAGCTATCTAATCTACTGAATAACTTCTTACTATCCGACACTGCATTTGTAATCTGAGATAGGTTTTGATTATAGGAAGGACAAATCCCATGTCACTGTGTTGCATATTACTGTATGTGTGGGATAAACACACATCCATTGCAGAGTCTCTTGTGTGGTGGTTGGGGTGTCCGATCTCTGCTCCCATTTAGACAGCAGAGACTACTCCAGAAACATCTGGAATATATCTTTACAACTGACTGGTTGATGCATCTTGAGGGAGGGATAGAAACTCTCCCACACTCTGAGCTAATTTCTGTGAGTCTTTCATAAAAATCTGTATGAGTACTGCCAGCCTCAGAGTCATGAGATGAGATGATCCATCATCAAGTAATCTATATTTTGATTGTTAGCCCAGCTAGCTAACAGAATGGTAGTGAGATTCAGTTTCATTGGATCTTAATGATGTTACCAATGGAATCATCTTTAGCATAACATATTAAAAAAAAACACAAGTAGTGATTTGTATACTTGCACTTGCATGCCAACAGTCTTGTTTAGAGAGAGGATTGAACTTTAACCCTGAAGTACCTGAGGATGAAAGTAGTGCAGAAATGAGGTCTAAACTAAAATCATGGATGGAAGTTTCTACAAAGTATAAAGGTAGAAATATTCACTGCATCACTTGGAACTTTAATGTATACGTGTGATTTCATATAGAGTGTCCATCTTTGCTCCTGGCCTACCTGCCAACAGCACAGTACAGAACTATTGAATAAGTTGATTGGCACTTGAAAATAGAGTATATAGCTAGGCATAATTTTTGGAACTTTTGCAAATTTTGATGATCTTATTATGTAGCTTACTTTAATGTCGATCCCTTACCAGATATTTTCTATTTTGAGATAATTATTATGACCCTGGAATAGGAGATACTATGTTACTATATTAAACACATAAAATAAACACTACATGATTGAATAGAGGGGCATAGGATCAACATTATGGTTTATAAGTAAGCTGCTAAGAGTTGGCTAATTAAAAAGAAGAGGAAAGAAATTTGGATTCACACTGTTCTGATGAAGCTATCTTTTCTACACCTAATTAAGTAATAAAATATCAAATGGATCTCAACCTCTTTGGAGTTCTTTTTTTTTTTATCTATGTTACTGTCACTTCAAATCAATGACACTAGAGAAAGATGTTGGCTTAATTAACACCCAAAGCATCCCAGGCTGAGCAACAGATGCATAATGATGTGCTGTTTAGAGTGGTGGTTGAGTACTCTCGGTTCAGTTCCTCCCTGGCTACACTACTATTTTGAAACCTTATGTTGTGGTAGAGGGAGCGACCTCAAGCACGCTTAAATGCAATCAGGTTCTCCATCAAAGCGCTCATCAAAGCGCTCATCAAAGCGCTCAGCAATGTAATCAGTCACTGGGCAATGCCCCCGCATCCCAGAGGCAGTAAGGTCCTCAAAATTTAGAGGGGCGTGCTCTATTTGGAGTTATTGTACGGTTAGATAAGACGGCTTCATTTGGAATTTATTACGGACAATGGCTGAAAATGGTAATGAAGAAGAACGTCTGGAAGACATTCCAGACCCACTACAGGACCTCCTGCTCAAGGACATAGAAGTATCCGGTCGTGAGCTTGGCATTGGCTCGTATTCTTCCGTTCTGGAACTTAGCTACAAAGGCATAAAATGTGCTGGCAAGAAACTCCACAAGAACTTATACGACCAAGGCATGGCCATGGGTCCTGAGATACTAGAGAGGTTTGGAGTAGAGTGTGAACTTCTAAGCCAGCTAAGGCATCCTAGAATACTGCAATTTTTGGGACTTTACTTGGAAGATGGTTCTGATGTCCCAATACTTGTTTTGGAATACATGCCATGTGCACTGTCAGACTGCATAGAGCAGTATGGAAAACTCCACAAAGAGCTAAGTTTTTCCATTTTGCATGACGTCTCACTTGGTCTGCATTATCTCCATACTCACTCCCCAATCATAATTCACAGAGATCTGACAGCTAACAATGTCCTCTTGACACCTGGTTTAACAGCTAAAATAGCTGACCTTGGAATGGCAAAGATCCTTAATATAACTCCGGCACAGATGACTGGACGGATGACTGTATGTCCCGGTACCATCAGCTACATGCCACCTGAGGCTCTCACCTCAGATCCACAGTATGATACAAAGCTGGACATTTTCTCCTTTGGAGTTCTAGCCACTCATATATTCTGTGGAGAATGGCCAATAGCATCTGAATACCTCCAATCTGACCCTCAAAATCCAGGTCACCTCTATCCCCTCACTGAAATTCAGCGAAGGGAAAAGTATTTAAGGAGGATCAAGAAGGATAACCCTCTACTTGAAATGATAATGAAATGTCTCAGGAATCTACCTTCGGAGAGACCCGATATGTTGGAGGTATTGCACCACACACGAGAAGTAGTGTCAAAAAACCTAACAAGTTATGAGAATGGGATTGAGATGTTGAACCAGATTAAGGCAGACAAACTAGAGAAGGAACAGTTGAAGGCAAAAATTGAGGAACTGAGTCGTATGTTACACGAGAAAGAGCATGAAACTGAGAACCTCAATTTAGCATACAATATTGAGATTGAGAATTTGAAAGAGCAAGTTATGAGACTGGAGCAATCATGTACTCTCCAGGAGGTGCAGCTCTCCCAGTTACAAGCTGAAAATAACAGACTTCAACTTTTATTAACATCCAAAAAAGATGAAGTTGAACTGTTGGAGAAAAATAAAGAAAGACTGGCATCTGAATTAGCACTGGCCAATACCAAACTAGAAGAAATGGCAACACAATCCCTTGAAAAGCTGAAACAGCTACAAGCTGAAGTTATTGAGAAGAGCCAAGAGAGAGAGGAGGCACTAAAAAGGTGAGTAACTGCATCACCAGAGGCTGATTATGATATGGACAATAATATTATACTAAAAGGGCATAATCAGATGGAACTCACATAGCAGGTTGTTGCTATAAAGGTGCACTGAAGTGTCCCTTACCAATTGACTGCTATACAGATGGTGTACTAAATTATAGGTCACACAACCTTTGGCTATTGTCCAGAGGTGCAAATGAACCTCTACCATTCTTGGCTTTTACTTTAATTGGGGTCAGCTTGTTACTATGACAATATATCTGTGTTCTCATCATCTCTGTGTGGATTTTTTTTTTCAGATTAACTGCTAATCAAATTTCAAGTGCCCTCAAGGTCTCCTTAGGTGGACAGAACAGTTGTGAGCTTTCAAATGAATATGAGGAATTTTTCTTGAACAGTGCTGATGACATTACTGAATTGCTTAAGAAATTGCCTAGAGTTTCTGCAAGCAACTTGACGCACTTACAAGCCCAACAAGTAGTTTGCAGTATGGTACAGGTGTGTGTAATGAAAGTGTGTGTAATGAGTAATAATAGGTATATATGTGAAATGAAATAGTGTGCAGTATGGTAAACAGGTGTGTGTGTCTTTGGGACGAATTAAACTCCCCCTGATTAGAGGGGTGACCTTGTTTCAGGGAATGAAGTTCTGTAAATGTTAATACACAATCTGTTATAATGTAGATCTGGTTAGTCTTTGATCTTTGATGCTGAGGTTTAATTATTAGTCCTGTTACCCTTTACCTAACAGTGAAAATAAATAACAGTGAAATGAACTGGATCTAATGATAGTGTTATTATATATTTTCTGTGTCTATATCTATAATAGTTTTGCTATGACCAATGCAAGTCCAAGGTGATGGAATTGGCTGTCAGTCAGCTAGACAGACTCTTCTCTGTTCACTCATCCCCTGTTCCAGACCAGCACACTGCCCTCCATGATCTCAGCTTAGCCTACGGCTTGCTGATCAAAGAGCTCCATTCAAAACAACTCTGTAATGACTTGTGTAAAGAGGTAAACTTGTTATGTTGTTGTTAAACCTTATATAAACATCCGATTCTCTTTCAGACCTTCCCCAAGTTCCTTGAAAAACATTCTTTTCGTATCCAATCTCGAACCACTGAAGCATCACTGAGACAACACATGATCAATGCCTGCAAGTTGACACTGAATCTAGTAACTGCTTGGCCACCTCTGATCATCTCCACGCCAGTTGATTTTTGCGAAGACTGGCATGATAGAGAGTTTCAATATTGGGAAAAACCAGCCCATAAGAATGCCACGCCCATGAAGTTGTTCTATACGAGGCCTGTTCTGTTTGGGAGCTATAAGGGGGACATAGTGGCCAAGGGGTGGGTGGGGAACAGGGATAAAGATCTGGGGGTGGGGCTGGGAAATACCAGAAACTCTAAGGATAGGTCCAACAGAAAGAAAAGACATGTCACTTGAATCATTCACCTCTTAATGAAACATGAATGTGTGTGTGTGTGTGTGTGTTGTTATATCAGCTTATATCTTTCAAATTACAAATCTGGGGAAGGGGTATAGTTCATTTACTGGATCACACTGATCTCTTGTGTTTTAATCTTCCTTCTTTCGTCCTATAAATGTGTCCATGCTTGAATTGGCCCCAAAGTAAGTTGCAGCTTCCAACGCAGCATCCTTTGGGAGAAAACTGAGTCAAATATAATTGTAAAATAAAAAATCTATCCCAATCTCCTCCCGGGGATTCGCTCACGATTGTAAGAAATAAAAGAAGTATAAGATTCTGGGCATTATTAACATGTATTGGTCTGAGTGGTATGCTGTTAGGATCTTCTCAGCTGCGTAATCAGGTGACAGTATTGGAAGTATGGATGGAAATCTGTGGGAGAACAATGTTAATCTCAGTGGACAGAAATGGACTTCAGTACAATGTCTCTCTGTTCTGAACACACGTGATAATAGTGTCCTGATTAAAGGGATAGCCTCATTTTGGGGGATGGATCTGGGTATTCTTCCCCTGTTATAGGTAGCTCAAACTACTATATACATATTACCCATTTATTCCACACCCACTCTGAGAATTGAGGAATCACCTTGTCTTGACTCCATCAAACATTCCAGTGTTGATGTAGAATGGACACACAAGAGTAGTCTTCACCCCATTCAGCTTGAGGGCAAAGAGTTCGTTAGCCACGGATTCGTGGATTCCTACTGCTCCAAACTTGGATCCACAATAGTCCACAAGAGATGCCACCCCAAAGAGTCCAGCAGAAGACGCTATAGTTATGATGTGACCATGGTTTTTCTCTTTCATGGAAGGTACAAAAGCCTTGATAGTCTGTGTGTGTGTGTGTGTGTGTGTGTGTGTGTGTGTGTGTGTGTGTGTGTGTGTGTGTGTGTGTGTGTGTGTGTGTGTGTGTGTGTGTGTGTGTGTGTGTGTGTGTGTGTGTGTGTGTGTGTGTGTGTGTGTGTGTGTGTGTGTGTGTGTGTGTGTGTGTGTGATCCAGTATCATTAAAAGATAATTTCTGTATAATTAGTCCCAATGTGTGCTTTCGTAATTTGGACTATTAAGTGCCACAGAAGGAAGAAGTGCATGTTACTCTTACCCAGAGATGAGCCATAGTATTGACTTTGAAGGTCAGTTCAGCCATATTGTCCGGGAGTTCATGTAATTTTTTACCAGTCACAATGCCTGCATTATTAATCAGTACAGTGATATCACCAACTTCATCCTGAACCTATTTAAGACAATAATTATATGACTCTTTAATGTTTCACCAGAAAAAAAAACAACCAAAAAAAACCAACTTGTGAGCAGCTCAATAAGTGTATGTAACTTTCCCAACATTTACTGTTATTTATATACATGTATGCCAAATGATGTCTGGAAGTGTGCACCTTAACTGCTGAAGCATACACATCTTCCTTCTTACTGCAATCTACTTTATAAGCATGTGCTACGCCTCCTTCAGCCTTGATCTCTTTCATCACTGTTTCATTTCCTTCTTCGTTTATATCCCACAAGACAACTTTGGCTCCAAGTTTTGCAAACTTGAGGGCCATCAACTTTCCAATTCCCGATCCAGCTCCAGTAATCAGAACTATCTCTTGAGTTACATCCTTCTTCTTCCAAACAGGGAGGAATGACTTCACCATTCCTACCAGCATTAGCCATAACACCTTCAACAGGCTCAGAAAAAAAGACGACCTACCCATCTTTTATAACATGCGTCATGGGCAGGGCATGTAACTTTATAATAAAGCGAATTCTTATCAAAATTATTAGCCGGCATGGCCACGTGGGTGGCCGGGTGATTCATAGCGCGCGCGTCGGCCCCGGCCGTCCCGCGCGAGCCCGACACATGCACACACGTACACACGTACGTACGTACGTACACATACGTCATGTTTGATCATCACGTTTTCCCTACGTACGTACGTACAAAGTTTATAATACGTTCACTTCATATAAAATTTATAATAATCTGTCAGGCGGTCTCGAGGAAAACGCAGTGTGGTGGAGAGAGGGTGAAGAATTTTTGCCTATTCAAGGTCAGAGGAGGGTTTGTAGTGTCCATAACCAGCTAGCGTGGGAGGCTTTTACTAGCTAAGAAGGTACCATAGTGTTGATCTATGGGATTATCAAGCTAGCTAGCTAGCTATAATATAGTGAGGCAGACATTCATAGAAGATATATCAATGGGCTGTGATAATGGATGTTCTGTCAATTAAACTTTTAGATCAAGGATTGAGAAGATGTCATCCAATGATCTGGTAAGGATTGAAAGAGAGGGAGGGAGGGAGGGAAATCACCTACCTGAACATAGTTATGAGTCTTGTCATGATACTGGAGTAGCCAGGGTTAAAAGATGACTATACAAAACTGAATGAACTCTTTCTGGCCCTAACTAAACTCCAGTGTGTTACGACCACTCTAATGTGTCCTTCATAGAGAAAGGTCTGATATAAGTATTATGAACTTCGAAGTTTATGTCTAAAGGAATGCTAATCCTATCCATGTTCAGATTATATTATATTCTATCTCTATATGTATATATTTAGCCCACTAACCCAACTTCTAGCAGTAACAAAGGTAAGTAAATCTATTATTCATTAAGATTACGTAAATCCAAATATTCTCTTTATATAGCGGCCATTAATAACCCGTCTTCAATGTTTAATGGCGTGAATGGTGATTCTGTCCCTTCAGAAAATGGTTCGTCATCAAACGTGGGAATTATGGGAACAGTAAGTCTAGCACTATAACTATACTGCTATATTACTGATAACATCCATCGATATAGGCTCCAGAGATGTCTTTGATGAATATTCCGAGTGACGTTTCAGGGCCAACTATGGACCAGAATGTGTTTCTAGCTGCAACTGGGCATCAGAACCTGACAATACCCTACTCTCCATTTGCATCAGTTGATGGGTCCTGGACTCCCACAGCATATGATCCATCCCTCATGACGGCCTTTGGGTTTACGGGTGCTGGGATGATGTCTGGACAGGCTCTTGCAAACACTGGCTATTACTTCCCTGGGACAGCAGCTGATCTGACAGGTAGTATATGGGGTCAGGAGAACACTCCAGCTACCGCAAACCCACTCATGCTCAGTTCATTCATGATGAACCCTCTGTCAATTGACCAGCAGCAATTGTCGACTTCTGAAATGGTATCTCTTGAAGGAAATATTGCAGCTGTGGGTTCCATTGATCCAATGATTGGATTGGGACAAGCTTTCTCTGGAATGACTATGAATGGAATGGTTAATAATGTGATGCAGTTGGGTGGACAAACACCAGTTTTACCCTCTACTACTCCTGTATCTGGGAGCATTGAAGGGACTAATCAAGTCATTTCCTCCATTTCAAATCAAGGACTGAACTCTGCACCTCAGCCAGAAAAGCCAAAGAGCTGGGCAGCTATAGCCAGCCAGCCAGCTAAACCACGTCCACAAGCAGCTCCTAAGCCTCCACCACAGGTCGAGAACAATAGTGATGTCTCTGTTAACCGGAAACAAGGAAGTGGGCGTGGTGGAAATGGGGGGAGTGGTCAGAGCAGCAGGAGTCAGGGAATAAATGGTGGAAACCTGTCAGGATCTGGTAAAGGGTCAGTTTCGAGGAAGACGCAGCAGGTTCATACATCACAGACTGTACCATCCAGTGGAAGTAATAACTGCAAGTCTTCTAAATCCTCAAACCAGTCTGAACTTGTTGGGAAATTAAAGTCGGAGAAAAACCCAAGTGAACTGAGCATCAACACTATTAATGCAAGGTTCTTTGTGATCAAGAGTTATGCTGAGGACGATATACATCGATCAATCAAGTACAACATATGGACTAGTACAGAACATGGAAACCGAAGGCTGGACCTAGCCTTCCGTGAACAGAAAGGGAAAGGTGGCATTTATCTTTTCTACAGTGTAAATGGTAGTGGTCATTTTTGTGGAGTTGCTCAGATGATGTCAGAGGTGGACTTCAGTGCTGTGACTGGAGTGTGGGCTCAGGACAAGTGGAAGGGAAGTTTTAAAGTGAAGTGGATCTATGTTAAGGACGTCCCAAACAGCCAACTGAGACATATTAGGTTGGAAAACAATGAGAATAAACCAGTGACAAATTCCAGAGACACTCAGGAGGTGCCACTTGCCAAGGCCAGGCAGGTGATCAAAATTGTCCACCTCTATCAGCACACAACTTCTATATTTGATGACTTTGACCATTATGAGAAGAAGCAGGAGGAAGATCAGAAGGTGAGCTGGTAAAGGGTCACATTGAGTATAGGTGTTAAACTACCTTGGAATTGATGTCAGTGGTTTGTAATTATCCTAGTGAGTGAAGTTCTTTGAATTCAATAGACACATTTTTGTCTATAGTTAGCTCTTTTTTTTTTTTCCAAATAGTTTTCATGCTTTATTGTGAAACTTGACTCGCCAAATTAATTTCTACCTTCCAGTGACAATGAACCCTCACCTCACTTTAGTTTTAAGTGGTGATATTGATACCAGCCTCATATTTCACATTACATAACTTTGTTGTCTCAACCAGGATATCCTGCTCACATTATCAGAATAGTTATAATGATAAACTACCGTATAGCGCTTTACTTTGGAGGAGCTCAACTTTTGTGAATTGAAGCTTTTCATGAAAAAACTTTCACAAAGTAAACGGAGAAGATAAGTTTCAAGAACAAAAGTTTGGTGGATCTTCAAAAAGGTTGAGCTCCTCCAAAATAAAGCGCTATACGGTATAAAGTCCATTTGAGTTCACTTGAGCTGGAAGTTGGGCAGAGATAGGACTACATGTTCCTATTATACAGCTTGAGAAATGTGGTTTTAGTTATGCACCTACATGGCTGCCTTTAATTGCTACAGTGGTGTACTACAGGACCTTAGTAAAGAACGAACAGCAATGTGATCGGGAATCTCCTAGTGTTCACAGAGCATATAAGTTGTTCCTGAGTTATTAATATTTTTACTAGGGCTGAAAGTGGATGAGAATGGACTTTAAGTGCAGTAATCAGGCATAGTTATTAAGAGAATGTCTAATAATATACTAATATTTTCTGTTGCAGAGTACGTAGTGGGAATTGAGAAAGATCTTTCTGTTAATTGGATATTTTATGGATAATCATTTCTGATTGAATGTAATATCATTATGTTATTATTATCAAGATTATCGATAAATATATCTATTGATTTCTTTTTATTGTGTCCGTCTGGAATTTGTACTTATCGAGTCAATATTGATATTATTTTCTCTTTTTTCTTTTTTATGAGCTGTTAGATCTAGTCTAGCAGAGGAATATATTGTACATATTATTATTTTAAGTTTTAAAACATGAAAGAAATTGACAAGATACGTAATCATTATAGAAGACACTTTCTAAGGTCTCGATGGGTGTATAATATTGGAGGTGACCTTAGTCACCTCCATGCTAGACCCCTATTTATGTTCTGGTACTAACTTCAGTCTAGGAAAACCTCTATAAAAAAGACACTTGTCCTGTCCCCAAATCATATTTATCTCTGAATTAAGGACAATCTCCCCTTTACAGATCAAGAGATTTCACTGGAACTCCCACTATAATAATACTGTTGGAGGTTCTTATACTCCCTATGTGTAACCACAATTAATCTCCATACCCTTATTGGGACAAGAAAGCAGTTGCCTCCTCCAAACTTACAACTGTTAATGTATTATATTAGCTGCTAATCATTGAAGATATTTATAATGGGTGTGGTTATACAAAAAAATGGGCATGGTCAGCCTTGAAAATTTGATGCTATCCATGCAGTCCTCACTTGTCCCTCTCACCACCCCCCCTCCCCCTCAAACCTAAAAACTGGCTCCAACTCTGCTTATGTGTGAGCATAACCACACCCATGAATACGATGTACACAGTGTTTTCTGGGATGATATTTATCATGCTGCTCTAGTGCCAACATCTGGAAATGACCTCCCCCCATGACAATGATGCATTCAGCCTGGCTGGCTAGTTCTCTCTGCACAGCTGCAACATAGCCCGTAGTTAACACTCTATTTTTTGTTCTGTTTTTCAACACAAGGAAACTGTCTTGCCATTCATTAAAAGTCCACTGATTGTAATACAATTCCAGAATGAGCTGCATAGCTCCACTGGAAATCTCTTCAGGAAAATTCTTCTTGTGATAAGTAATGTTAAAAGAATCACTTCCAAATTTTCCAATGTCCATAGCAACAAATGGTGGCCCAGATGCCTTTTTCTTCAGTTCTTGGTACTTTTTTAGAAGCAAGGAATAACAATTTGAGGCCCTTTGTTGAGATTGGTCAGTGATAGACATCCATTCAACCCTTACCATTACTGCCAATGAAATATCTGAAGCACTAGCATATTTTAGCACCTGTCTAGCATAATAATTGGCATCATCTCTCAGTCTGTTGCTAGAGTGGAGGATTTGTGTTATTCCATTGTCTTTCCTTTTAAAGTGAGTACAGTAGTGGCATCTTGGATTTCGTTTGCATTGTGGAGACATGAGTACTGAATATTTCCATGTGTTAAAGATTATTGTGACATTTCTTGGGTCTAGGTGACCTAAAACTAAATTTGTGAATAATTGAGGATTAAAGCCATGAACAGGGAAAGGTGCTTTACAGTTGAAGCATACTTCCTTCACAAGTTTAAATCCATGCTTCTCTGTCAAATAGGAAGTGGCTAACTTCATCGACTCTTCAGCTATGCAACCAGAGGTAAATTTAATCATCACCATTGGATTCAGAGTCCCACTTCGACAATTGAAGTTTCTGTCCTTGGTAGATGCGATGCAGTTATTTGTATCATGGATACCAGTGATAGTAACTGTGATGATGTCCCTGGGGGCATTCTGTACAAATTCCTCCCAAGGTTTGATGAGAGAACTACCAGTCCTCATAGAATTGAGATTGAACTGGCTCATATTGAATAAGTCTCCATATTTTAGTGTGCCTGGAGGTGGCTCTGGACCATTCCACTGATGTGTCATGTGCTCAAGATGGGAGTCCCTTACAAAGGGTTCTACTATTTGTATTGGCAGTGAGAATGAGGACAGCCAACACTGTTGGCTAAGAAGGGCACAGGAGGCCATTGTCTGCTGTCCTGCATACCTTAGAGTTATTAAGTATCCTTGGTGTGGTGTCTTCCTGGTATTCATCAGGATTTTTAGTTTTGTGGAGTTTTGTTGAGTGACTGCAGTACTATCGTAAAAAACTGAAGAATGAAGAGGGAATATAGCTCGGCTATTGAAGAAAAAAGAGACAATCACTGCATTGATACAGATGGCGATGAGAATTCCTACTCCCAAAAGAAACAAACCTTTTCTGAACGACATCCAGGATACTGGCCAGCGGATCGCAGTGTAATCGTAGGTGAGTTGAAAAGAGATTCTAAAGTTGAAAGATTTCGCCAAGATTCCAGTCGCTAGAGATATTTCCGTCTTGGAGACATTTCCGCCTAGAAGACGTTTCCGACGAAATGCGACCATTACCAAATGTTGTAAGGCTGTGGGCGGGGTACAAGCCGATCAAAGATGCCTCTCAACATCACTGTTACAAAAAGGTAACCGTTATGAAGTCTAGTTAGGCCATAGACAACAGTAATTATGTTTTAAACAGGAAAATCAAGAATAGGTCAACCGGTATAGACTTGTCTGTGGGCAGCTATGACCCGGCTCCATCTGCCAAGCTAGTGAAGAACTATCATGTAGTGGTCATCACTCATCTACCTCATTTTAAGCGGCCAGAGCATGGAGAAGATGATGTTATCCAGTTTATGGTGAGTTTCCATTAATAATAGACTGCAAAGTGAGGGAATACATCTGTTTCTAATGTGGCAATTGCTTAAAATTAGGAGTAAAGTTTCCCATAAGTACTATAAGACACTTGAGGTGTACAGAATAGAGTGAGATTTTGTCTAATTTTATCAGATACGGAGAGATTATGCTGCATTTGAGAAGTTACAGAAAGATATCCTTTTTGTTTTTCCGGACTTGAAACTACCAAGTTTTCCACGGAAATTTCACGTGTTCATGACCGAGAGTGACATTGAAGAGAGGATGGTATCATTTGACTGTATAGTTAAACTGATAGCTAAAAACAAGCAAATGTGCACTTCTTCACCAATACTCGACTTTCTTGGGTTCAGCCACACTTCAGATAAAGTTTATCTCCAGGTATGTAGAACAACTCACTGAGATGAGATGCCATTTGCCAGTTTGTCGTTTGTGGTAGTGATAATATAGTAAATTAAGAAACTTTCGAGTAAGAGGGAAGGAAGTGGGAGTGAATGACAGTTATTGGCAGCATTCATTTAGTTTGTCTGTCAATGAGAGGTCCATTCACATACTTTTTCAATGGAAATTAACATGTCCCAGTGCTCATATATAATTTCATTGCATATCTACAAGGTGGATCTTGTGTTTAAATACAATGCCCATGAATGAATGAATACAACTCCCACCAGAAGATTGAGGTTACCTTTACTCGTGTGCTCTAGGAGAGGAAAAAATTCCTCAAGAAGAAAGAAGAGGAAGATGAGAAGGAGAAAGATGTACAAGTATTTGATGACCAATTGGCAGCTGATAAGGGACTGTTTAACACGAGTAGCGAAGAACCATTCAGTGATGAGGATTCACAGAATAAGACTCATCCCTTCACAGGTTAGCACCCATTAGAAGCTGTCATTGCACCAACAAAAACATGACTATGTTGCCTTGACATAGTCAAGGATCAATTATATATATTCATGCTAATTAAGTACGATATACTCTGATGTATCTTACAGTTGACTCAATATTTGAAGATAGTGATGTCAAAGAGAAAACCACAAAGAAATCGGCTAAGATTTCTGTCCTAGAAGAAGTTGAGGGAAGACCTCTATTTGTGGCTAATGATGGAAGTCCAAAGGAAAATCCAACAAGACATTATCAACTAGAAGACAACTTTGATTTACTGAAGTAAGCATTGTGGACAAGTTGGTCACTAACTTCTAAAAATCTTGTCCAACTGAAATCATGCCAGTTTTAATGGTATTCATTGCCCATTATAATTTCATGTATCTAATCTTGAAGTTAGTGACCCCTCAATTAAGTGGACAAACAGTTTATTATTTATTTTTTAAGTGTAACTGATACACTGGAAGATGTATTCAAGATTGCTGAGAAGAAACAGCCAGTAAAGAAGGTCTCTCTCATCTCTAGCTCTGAAGTAGCTAGTGGCAGTGGTGGTTTGTTTGATGACACAACAGACAATGGCGTATCAGACATGGGAACTGATGACATCATGAAATACATTCAACAGAACCAAGATACTGGTGACGATAATCTGGACCTCTTTTAACAGAATATAGTCGCAAATCCAAGCTTCAACATCTTTACTTACAGTGTGATATATCATGAAAAGATAATGAATGATTAGGCCTCTTGATAAATTACTCTGAAATTCTACTTTTCTATTTATTTGTGATTTTTATTATGCCACCACCTTCAGCTAACATTTAGTTAGGACATAGACTTAAGGTCAAAGTTTTTTCTGTGACAGTCACTATTGTGTTAACTAGTGATCAGTATTATTGTGTGAGTACCAAGGATATGAATATCATGCAATTATGTCTCTGTCAGTTAGCATCCCCCATCTAGTTAGGAAAACTGCCTGTTGCTCAGAAGCACCATTTTCCCCCTATCATAACCAGCCAAGCCCTAATTATGATCAAAGATATACTGATTTCTCTCTTTCAGTGCATGTACATGTGTGTGTGTGCATGTGTTTATTTATAGTTATCATAAAATTGGCATCTGCTTTGTACTATGGGACTCCATCAACAGTTGAAATAAGTGTTGCTGTTCTGGCTCAAGCAGCTCCCTACATTATACAGTGGAACCTCTGAATGAGACACATCAGGATCACCCCCTCATAGGGAGCCTGTGGCTAAGATAAACCAGCTGGCACTAGTTCTCCTTTGTATAGAGGTTGTCCTTATATTTTGGAGGGTCTTATCAGAGATTTCATTCTATATATTATGGTCACTGTTATTAGGCCTACCATATCAAAGGTTGAATGTTTTCTATTTCCTTGAAATCTCTCTTCTCGACAGCAAGCTATAACATTACAAGATTATAGATAAATAAAGATGCAACACTATAGCCTGATACAACTGACAATGAGGGATTGGAGCAAGATGTATCTATCAACATTCACATCTGGAGAAAAGGTGTTTCTGTCCAGAATGTTCTTGGAGTACTTTGCATAGAGCTGTACATGCTCAGTCTTCAAGTGACGACGAGGAATCTAGTGACGACATGTGACATGCATTGTTGGAGAGTAAGCCATGTATAACAGATACTCTCTCCATCCCTTCCCTCCGTTATTGTGAGACCTATAGAGGATGTTGATTGTACCTGTAGCATTAGGAGTAGGAGAAGTTGAGATTCTTCACTTCTGTTGCAAATGACAGCGTATGGACCTGCCAGAACAGACCAGAAGAAAGTTTATTGACTTGATGGTTCAATTCTTTTCTCACCTGTCTTTCCCCTGGCCTCTGCAGCTATTCTTGCAAAGACAGCCAATGCACCATCATATTCTCCTAAAAGATGCAACAACAGTTAGACACTAAGACCAAAGGATATATAATACTAATTTTAAAACCAGAGGAGCTTGTGCTGGGCTACTAAGGGGCTGGGCTTAAAGAGGCTGGGGGGTTGGGCTACTAAAAGGGCTGGGTTTAAAGAGGCTGGGCTACTAAGGGGTTGGGCTACTAAGATCCCCTTCCCTTTAGTAATTTCTTACAATTTCCCTGGGCATAATTATGATGTCACTAACTCAGTCTGATCTTGCAAGTAGCCACTTCTGACAGAGTCTGCAGTCGGCATTCAGGGATCTATAGACATACAGCTAAATAACCACACCTCCTTATACCTATTACCACATCCAACCCTGTACCTAATCCCACCCCAAGCCTACACTCCAATACCTTGGTTTGTAGCTCACTGGCTCTCTGGAAGAACCTGAGTGCTTGGTGATATTTTTCAAAGTACTGTGGTATATACAACAATGTACATCAATGTGGGTGTGGTTAACTCTCTAACATCACACCTTCAACTTATGAGCCACTTCTAGAGAAAACATGGCAGCCATCACATCGTGTTTTTGTTTCTCTTGTGCCTGAATAATAACACAAGCTATCAATAACAGAATGAACACAAGAATTCAGCAACATCCACAGCCAGAGCAGAGCTATTAAGTGTCCCCACCAGTGACTGTATCTACATACCTCTATAGCCAACATGTAGCACTGCACACCAGCATCAAGACACTCCCAATAACTGGCATGACGTGCTGAATATAATACATCCTCTGCCTGAAAGAACTGCCGACCTAATGGAACAGAACCATCTCTCCATGGCATCTCATCTGTTGATCACCAGATGGACTATCGATACACTAACCTGCACTAGCCCATGCTTCCGCTTCACCTCCAGCATCTCCCATCATCTGATCACACCTGTCACATGAGTGTAACAGGATGGTTCACATTAATCACGCATAATTAATTACTTGGCCATTGCAGAGAAGCACATAGCAGCATATCTGGAATTCTCTTCATTTTTAAGACTATTAGCCATTTTTCCTGCAGTCAGAGATGATAAGATTATATCGAAAGATTATCCCAAAGTGCCTTGAGGAGAATACCTGAGTTTATCTTGCTACAATAGTACGTAATATGTATCTAGCTATACATACCAAATTCAATGCTGGCTTCACGCACATTGGGCTTCTTCATAAAACGCCTTCAAGTTTTTAAAATAAATGAAAAATGAAGTTCCTCTAATAGGAGGGACCATAATATGTATTATCTTCTAAAAATTTAGCACTTTTTATTTGCCAAGAAAATTAGAAGTTGACTGCAGAATTGTTAACTGGTGCTGCCAATATCATGTTCTTTATCCTCAGTAGCTATGAACAATCAGGAGCTATCATATGTACCAAGTGGTGTGGGAATGCATACTCCTAGAGAAGGATTTAGCAGGAATTAATTCTTAATTAAATATTGAGAAGTGCCTAATAGTTAGAGGTGGCCAATTTTTAGAAGATATATGAATTTGCCCCAAGGTGTCCTGAATAATAAAAGATGGTAGCATCTGAGTGACCTGACAATACCGTTCTGTACACACTTACTTTTTCAACTTTTCACTGATAGCTCTGTACTGCATGAAAAGTTGTCGACTCCTGCTGTCCAGGTGCTCCATCTTATCCTTACCGTGCTTCTGCATCGCTTTCCACCACCACAAGGTAGGTATGTATATACTAGGTAAGTAGTCGCACGCCTATTTTGAACTTTGAACTTTAAACAATGAACTTATTATAGGGGAACTAAAATGGGGCGGGGGTGCTAGGGGTGCTGGGGTGCTAGGGGTGCTAGGGGTGCTGGGGTGCTAGGGGTGTTTGGGGTGCTAGGGTTACTTCGTGAAGTTGGGAAGTAGAGGTACTTCATGATGCTAGCAATGAGTGATACTCCCTTATTCAGTGGACTGCAGACTTCAAAAAAAAAAAAGTGTGTCAATCAGTAGAGTGCAATTTACCTAGTATTGCTGGGCACAAAAATTTTAAATGCTTGGACTAATAAAAATTAATAATATTGTTTCATGATGTTTTTAATTTTCTAAAGCTGGTAGTAATGAATAGGCATAGGGTAAATATATTAGACTACCTTGAGAAATGTGAAAGAAGGTATTATAGTGTGTCCTGTTGAGAAGATCACTTAAATTTTCTAATGAGTCTACAGTTGAATACTACCTACCTTCTTGAGGAAGATGAAGTATATCATTCAATCAGAAAAGGACCAACATGCAATCAACAGGTACTTTGTTTCACCATAATATCATAGAAAAAGTTTTCATTAGAAATGGTTCTAAGCTTTTTTACTAGATCCAGCAAGATTCCTCTTCTGGGCTTTCCAAGTGACCTTTAATTCATACCCAATGGCTTCTGCTTGTGCCATACTCCAACAATATAATATAATGACTGGAGTTTAAGGAACCCAGCTTTCATGGCACATGGTGGATTTAGACTTTCCATGTCATTTTTCAAACAAATTAAGACAATCATTTTTTCAAAACAAAAAGACAACATTGACAAAAATCAATACCAAAATTGGTACTGTATGCAGAGGATGATACATAATGCATCAGTTCCTGAAAGTCACAATCAGTGAGAAAACAAGTAGTCTCTGGTATTGTGACAGTGTTTTCATCAAGGCTCTTGGAACCATTCCAGTCTTCCTGCACGCATCAAAAATATTTATCCCAACTCATTAAGGAGATTGATGACAGAACCTCATTTATCTGGCTGCAATAATAACAGGGCTGTAGCTAGAAAAATGAACAGGGGGTTCTTTCATGTGGCTTATGCAATATGAAGTAATAAATACAACTTAAAGGAATTTGAGCTCCAATAGAATAATTCAATACTCTCTATTGGAAACTTCACTTACCAAACAAAGGTGGGTCCCAACCATATAGTACAGTTTAGCATGCCCTCACTTCATGTATACAGTGTTGCCAGGTCACTGTCTAAAAAAATCCACAGAGTAAACAAGGACCTGATGATTGCGTGGTTGAAGATTCATATCCCCACTTTTAACCCCAGATAGGGCTGGAAGACTCACAAATACTCTGGTTACTACTACAACTTGCATTGAACATTACTAATCAACTAGATAGAGGGACACTATTTAGAAAGAAATTATAAGTATTTGGACAAAATCAGCATTAAAAGCAAAAAAAATCCACAAAACTCTACTTTTGGCCTTGATTCATCCACAGACAATTTTCTGCTCCAAAAATTCAGATTGTGGATAAATCTACGAACCTGGCAACACTGTGTATATGTTCCACTCTTTCTAGAAATTTGGCCAATCTATAGATTGTGTTGCACAATCTATAAATTCACAGGTGCCAATCTATAGATTGTGCAGTACACAGATTGTGCTAAGAATTCTATATATGTGCACATCTATAAATTTGATAATAGTTAACTGTTTTAAGTTTGTGACATAGTGATTGAGTAATCTTAAATTTCATTAGATAGAATAACTATAACTGGATAGATTGTTGTGAGTCAGTATGAGATTGGTATTTTGTAAAATATCTTCCACATCTTCTTCCAAGATCATAGTGCCATGGACACCAGAAAATGTTTTGACGAGGGGGTTGACCAAATACAAGTTCATATGGGGTAGTTCTCATTGTTCCATGAAAAGCGGGGTTGAGCTGATCTACAGAAGTATTAATTCATCACATATTACCTATATGGGACATGTCAAAGTTTCATATAAGGTTGTTGTTTTTTTGGGGTCGGATATGCTATTGCTGACCTAAACTACACCTTTTTTAAATAAGTAATCTATGGTGCTGGGACAGAGTGTAAACTGCATGATAGTAGTGTGCTGTTGGGTCAAGCCGATATCAGAAAAAACGCTTAGTTCAGACATACATTCAGACATGAAGGAAAAGGCTCTCCTTAAGAAACTCTATGCACACTTAACCTTCTAACCAACATAATATCCATAGCCACCCCTTGATTTTTTTTATGCAGAACACTTGTGATATTTTCCTAGTTAATAATCTGCTGGTGAGAAGATTAAGCTGTTTGAAAAGCTCCACAATACACATAATATACTTGGACACACACACACACACACACACACACACACACACACACACACACACACACACACACACACACACAAACAAACAAACAAACAAACAAAAAAAAAAAACCTGGCCTCTGGTCATAAATCCAGATGATAATATTGGTTTAAGAGGTGCTATTGTAGCTTGTTGTTAGAATGACAAATTATGCATAACTGCACAAACTTTTCACATGCAGCTCATGGTAAACAGTCGCACATCTTTGATACCTAAAAGGAATATGTAGATCATACAGGTGTTTTTTGTTTTATTAAGGATAAATATAAGGGAAAGATAATAATGAACACCATAACCAGTTCTAAATGAGTTTACAATCTATTATTTTGTGAGTGACTTCACTAACCTTTTTTGCAGGAAGAGCACATCCTTAAGACTTAGTAAATCAGCTTGAAACCTCTCTGTTTTATCCAGTGCTTGAATTATGGTGTAAATTCTGATATTCCATGCTTTTCCTTCAATACTTTGACTATGTTTTTCCCCTTTGATTTTGTCACTGTCTTACTCTTTGGACATCCATGAGAACTGTTTCCAAAGCCTCCATAACATTTCTGGCAGAATTTTTCAAAGACATTTCATTGTTCTTTCATAGATGACATGTTGCTCTCTATATTCTTCACAGTTTATCAACAAGGCTACAACAGACTAAGCTATATCCAGAAGGAGAACTGACAAGGACTGGCTTGAGTACATGTGCTCACTTCTGCACAAATTACAGAATGAGCAGTGAGAAATATTGCACAATCTGTGAGAAATCTCTATAGAATGAGCAATACACAATCTATAGATTGGATACCAATCTATAGATAGGCACCCAATCTGTGAATTTATAGATTGTGCAACACAATCTATAGATTGGCCAAATTTCTAGAAAGAGCAGAACATATATATAGCTAGGACTTTATTGAGGACTACTCCCATCCATGCACACCTCCAGCCTCCACTGCACTCATATGTACACCCCCTCCAATCCCTGTATAATACACACCTCATTCCGTACAGCTGCCTTCAACACGTTGATTTTATCGGGCCTTCTCTGCCTCTCTCATTACGAGAAACAATGGGTGGTATGTAATTAGTTAAGTCTCGTTAATAGGAACTAGATTTTGCACACTCACAGATCTCAACCATTCAGCCATTGTGGAAGTGCTGTATCCAGCCAAGGCAACTATAGGTGAGGGGCCCTTCTATGAGCAGGAAACAGACACTCTTCTCTGGGTAGACATACTCAAGAAAACTGTCAACTTCCTCCATGTAACTACTGGGACTAATAGGTGAAATACTTAGAAGGAGCTAAGCTGAACCTTTGTAGTTAGCTACATAATTTATTTAAAAAATGTGGCTGGCTAAGCTTTGGTTTCTGGTAAGCACAGACTAGACCACTTGCATAATCAATCCTTCTCATTAGTGATGTCAAAACCACTAGTTATGATGAAGATAGTTTGTGCATAGAGTCCTTATGAATGGAAATCCATAGTGCTGCAGACAGACCTTTTGCACAACCACTGATGACTTCATCAATGTCAGAGGCATGATGCAAGGGACTCCAATATATTATGCACACTCATCTTCACTATGCTTCTTAGATCATTCCAATTCTCTGAAACAACAAGTGCTGTAATACCAGTTGAAAACTCTGACAAGTTGGTGGTTTTATTGGGGAGGAAAATATGCCTGGTGGACAGGGAGTCTGGTCAGTGATATAAAATATAGAGTGCATTATGCAGTGCAGGTTTTAACCTAGGAACCATAACTGATGTACTAGAAACAGTGGAGAAAGACAAACCTGAAAACAGATTGAATGATGCAAAATGTGATAGCTCTGGGAGGTTGTGGTGTGGTACGATGTGTGATTCCCAGCCGGCTGACCGAAAGGAGTTGGTGGGTGGCTTCTATAGCTATTCTTCTGGTAAGTATATAGAATAGTATTATGTGTTCCTATTACAACACCTTTTGGCACTTTAATTGGAGTATGCATAAACTTTAGGTGTGACCAAAGAACACTCTAATGCTGGCATCTCCAATGGCATAGGATGGAATCTAGTTGAGGATACTATGTATCACATAGACTCCTTAGTGGAAAAGGTGTACAGTTACTCCTATTGTCGACAAGATGGCTCCACCTCCAACAAAAAGATTTTTATTGATTATGCTCAGGAAGATGGTTGCCCAGATGGTATGTGTATAGACACGAAAGGCAGGCTCTGGGTGGCTATCTTTAACGGTCAGCAGGTCATATGCTGGGATCCTCAGACCAAGGAAAAGTTGATGACCTTAAAAATCCCTGGAGCTAAGAAAATAACATCTTGTTGCTTTGGAGGGCCAAACTATGAATGGATGTTTGTAACAAGTGGAAGTAGTGAAGAAGAGCTTGGAGAATTTCCCAATGCAGGAGCAGTGTTTGTGGTCAAAGATCTTGGAGCTAAAGGTTCACCTCCTCACAAGTTCAAACTAACAATGAATGAAATCTAATGTGTGACTATAATTATTCGGTGGACCCACTACTATAGTGATATATATATATATAACATACAGCTTGAACTATTGTACAGAATTTTAATAAAACGAAAGTTTATTAAGTTTTCTGCTTACTGTGTTTCCCAGTTTTTCCGTTCCCTCATTTCTGCAATTACTTCTTCCACGAATGGTGTCAGGTACATGATATCCTGTCATAGGGGATATAAAACAGAGAATAATTACATAGAGCATTTATAAACAGCATCTCGGTGATCTCCTTGTGTAGCAGCTCATACCTCTTCAGGTTTTGTCCACTGGTTTCTAGGCAGGATGGCATGCTTTAGTGTTAGGTCCAGTGCCCGTTTTATCCTATAGAATCTTAAATACTGTTCTGTTTCTGGGAGTCTTCTAATAGCTTCTTTGATTTCAGGATATTCTTCGCTATACAGGTCTTCTCTACGAAGTCCTTTATATCGTGGAAACAGAATCAAGTCCAGGCACAGAAACATACTGAAAAACATTACCTAATCTTTGGTATCCAGAATTCTTTATTGTCCAGGCAGATAATACATTCCAAAGCCTGTGACCAAGGGAAACCGAAGAACCAACCTTAGATGCCACACCAGCCATTTTTTTTTTTTATTTACCAACTATTCATCATTCGTACTCCAAATAAAGCCCAAACGCAAAAGGTATCGAGCATGCGCTATACCTACCGCGATAACATTATTATTATTATTAATTTTTATTGTATAATAGCCAAGTCTGATTGGTGCAAATAATAATAACTGCGTTATTATACTTGTTAACAAAAATGAAATAATGTAATTTATACACATTGTAATAGTAGTTTTTAATCTTATGTCATTAGTAGTAGTAGAAGTACAGAGTTAGCTGATGGTGCCAACCCATGTCTCTGGAACGATAACACGGAAAATACATGTATATTCACCCACACACCACAAATTCAGTAAATAAGTGAGCTAACTATAGCTCACACACATATGCACACACATGCACAGAATGGATCACACATACATGGAATGGATCACACACGCACACAAACAGGCATCACTAGAGCCCTAGGGCTGCAAATATATCGTCTGCAAATCCCACACTTTTTCGTACTTCTCTATCCTCAGGTTCAGCAACTGCCAAATGCACTCCATTTGTACTCCCATTCTCTGCCTCACTTGCAAACTGGATTCCACTATCAATTGAACTATTCCGACTAATATTGGAACCGGTCTCATCCTGGAGTCTGCTAATGCTGGGACTGTTGGGGAGTTTGTTGAAACTGGCACTGGTTTTCAGCTGTGGGGTTGAATCAGATGATCCTTTGGCTCCATTACTGCCGTTGATTGAAGCAGCGCTGGTGTGAGATCTTAGAGAATTCAAAACTGGACTACACGACATGCTAGATCCCTCCAGTTCTGGAAGCAAGAGTGAGTCAGATTCATCACTTGTCTTGTCTTCTTTGATTGAGTCCAAAGTCGAATCCACAAAACTTGTCTCGAGGCTATTCATAGCATTGGAATTACTCTGATCCTGGTAACTAGACCCTCTAGAAGCAAAATCTAAATCTGTAAAACTGGTGATCCTGCCAGGGGTTAAAAATGCACCACTAAATCTCCAGTTTGTGATGTTGTCATTCAGCTCTGCCACATTGTTCTCAAGTTGTTTGAATATCTCCAGGAGGATTCTATCCGACTCTTTCAAATCATCCTATAGAAAATAGAGAATGGATCATATTATGTGAATCAGCAACACAGAGAGAAAACTGTAGACAGATATGTAGCAACACTGAGAGGAATTGTAGATAGTATGTAGTACACAAGTCTATGTATATGATATCAACCTATCATTAAGATGCATTCTATCTTGACACAAAGATCTCTTCACACCCAACCATTAAAAAGAATCTGCTCAAGTTTGCTGTAATTTTCAATCACCATCCTTATAGCAAAATTATTAGATGGTTCACACCCACTTAACATGTAAGTATACTTATAATACACCACATTGTATGGCACATTAAGCATTCATTACTAAATATAGGGACTACACTGCATTAATAGGTGATGGAGCATGGAAAAGAATAGCAAAGGCTCGAGCAACACCTGTTCTACTTGTAGTACCAGACCAAGAACATACTGCTATCTAGTCCCACACAACTCCAACGCATGTTCTGTCCACTTCATTCTGAGTGTGATGATTAATTAGACTATTAAGACATAGAAACAGCACATACTGGTCACACACTCTGGTCACATACCATTGGTTACATACCACTAGTCTCGCACACTCTAGTCACTGGGTCACACACACTGGTCACATACCACTGGTTACATACCACTGGTTGGTCACACACTCTGGCCGGTCACACACCTTTTGTCTAACCCTTTAAGTTGATTTGCTACTTTGCAAGGGACATACTAATGACTCTTCTTCCAATTACATCTCTAAGTAAGAGCCATCACAACAAAAGATAAAAGTTTAAAAAAGGTGGGTAGGTTGGCCTGCATACCATGTGCAGTGTGTAGCATTACATAAACACAACATGCGCCTAGTGTGCTAGGATCCAGCCAATTTGTAGTTTCTCATGCTAAATTGGCCACAAGCTGTTTTACTACAACCTGTTATTGGAAAAAGTAGAGGGGAAAAGGTATAGGCTTTGTCACAACTTGTATATTTCATGTAGCATTATCAATTAATTATTACTATTATACATAGAGAGATGGTTAGATCAGTGTATACAGACTGCTACTAATCATTTCAGTGTAGAAAAATTCAATGTTAGAGACTACAAGCCAACAGGCCTGTTACAGATTAGATGTGTGATCATTTCTATGTAGATATATCCTATAATATTAAACAGAAATGAAGCAGAGAGCACCTCAAGCTGTTCTCATTATCACACACGCACACACCCAACCTGCTTGAGGTATTTACTTCAAAGAGTAAACTAAAAGACTTCTACAGAGTACATACATGGAGAAAATGGAATATTAGCTGTACAGAATGGGAAATCACTATATATGCTTTACCACTGAGTCACATATCTAGCTAAGACTCCAGACAAGTATGGACTCTCCAACAGCTAGCCAAGCAACCACACACTATGGAATTCATACAACACACACATACACAATATTATTACCATTATTATATTACTCTATGCAGGTTGCAGACTACTCGGCACCTCTAGATTGCAGGGGCCTCCCGTCTCTAATAATTAGACACAGACTGCAGTCAACCATTGATGATAATCTCTACAGGGGTCACCAAGTACAGGTCTGAAGGACAAATATTGTGGACCACACATGATAGGTTTCATTTATATCAGCATTTGTTCAACTGGATCTATTTCACTTCTCAAATTACATCATATGACATAAAGGGAACAGTTTACAGTAGGAACCATTCTCATTGTCGTCACAACTTGCCTCAACAGCTTCTATACCCATGAAAGTGGTTACCATCATACAAGGTAACAGTAGAAGCCAGCTGATCTCCCCGCCACCACCATTAGCCAGCAGCTGTACTGCTCACCCATAATTAGAATAATGACTTTATTAATTATAAAGATTCCCAATGTGGTTATTTCATTATGTATTCACTATCCCCACATACTTCATCTCCTCCTCTATTCACTACCATTTCCCCTATACACTGAACTCCATGCCACAACACACTTGCACTAGGATATGAAATATTTTTATGATAACATTATCCTTAGGCCACATAAAAACCAAAAGTATTTACTAGCAAAACCAACAGATTCTAGGAAACAGAACTGAATATTATATTCCTGGAAGTCCCTCACAACACAAACGCTACCAGAAAAGGGTATGCACTACATAGCATCCTGGCTCCTTACCATGCCCATAGGATATTCATAGATATTATATAGTGGCAGTTTCTCATGGGCAGTGGAGCCATCACTGTTATTATTAAGAGACTAGGCCATAACTTAATTCATTAGTTCACAATACAAATTACAAATGTAGCCTCAGAGTCTAGCTACAGGGATGGCAACCAGCCAGAGCATGTGCCTATAAAAACATTTATGGAACAATGAGAATTGTACTTTATCTAATTAGGAGCGGAGAGAGGCAGTTTACCAGGTAAATGGAGAGATAGTATCTTTAGAATCTGTAGAATGATTTCTGAGGTATGTCACTGGCCCACTGATAAGATATATCTGACAAGAAAGTTGACCATGGAATACAACACTGGGAAACCATAGCTTATTTTACCTACTGTTATGGCTAAGGATCTGTAGGTATAGATGGAGGGGTGTACCAAGTGTCCATTACAAGTAAATCTTCATTGTGACCATAGCAACCTCACAACAGTGGATTCAGTTTTAGGCTTTCACATAGTGCCCATTTAAGGAACTATATACGCTTCCTCTTACACAAGCTCAGGTACTAACTTTAACGCCAAGTGGGATCCCCAGAGCAAAACAACTAATCTAGCTACCCATATATCCTAATAGATCATTTGAGAATAGGATTACAGTCAAAAGCTCAGGTACTAACTTTAATGCCAAGTGGGATCCCCAGAGCAAAACAACTAATCTAGCTAACCATACATCCTAATAGATCATTTGAGAATAGAATTACAGTCTTATTGAGTAGGATTACAGTCTTGTTGAGTAGGAGGTATCGGGAGACAGGTTGCTTTATATTATTCACATAAGACTTAAACAGGAAGCCATTTCTATTATAAGTAATTCTACAGCTGTAGTTAATGCTTTGCTGAATGTGTCTACCATTACTGTAAAGACAGAAGCCTGTCAAGTAAAGAGAACACAGTGGGGACTGCAAACCAACCTTTACAAAGAAGTGTTAGTTGGAACAGGAGACTTAATAATTCAGTGTAGCTTAAATAAAAACTTAATAAGATTACAACCAACACTTGTACAGGTAATCTTCAAACCACAGCTTCATCAATTCCTAGGAATTTCAGTTTCCTTTGACAAGGAAACACTGTTAGGAAGTGATCAGATATTTTAGAGGGTAAAGTTTACAGGTTGTGTAGACATGGCTTTAATTAATTGTTTGGCACTTGGAACATGCAGTATGTACCTACAATATGAAATGGTTTGCCAGGCTATATGTAGTCAACTGGCTTTACCCTAACCACAGATAAACACATACTTGTGGGTTATAAAGACAAAAATAAATATAAAGACTTCTTAAAGCATATATATACAATTATGAACTTTTATACATTTTCAGGTAAGCAGGTTTCTCCTAAAGCCTGAAATATTCCATAATCAGGGGTCAGGGGTTCTATCATCTACTCTATCAAACATCATACATCTCAGGTAAAATATCAGGTAGAATTTAGGGGTCAAGTAGTGATTAAAGCAAGACATCATTTTACTAATCATTGGAAACTTGTTGAGTCTCTATGGAGACGGTAGGCTTCTATGGTAATCATATACCACTGATAACAGTTGATAAAGAAGGCAACAACTTTATTCATTAGACACAAATGGCTAGTCTTGGCTCTTCCAGAGACATCTAGTCTACCACTACCAACTTATTGACAAACACACATTACTATCATAACACTGGCCAAAAACCTTTATTTAACATTTTCATCTGGCAGGTAACAGACAAAGTGTCATGATTACACCACATGTATAGGTACATTTATAGTTAGCATTACAATTTTAATACTTACCAGTTCACCTCTTATGTAGGCCATGGCGTTGATTATGTATTCCAGCCTACTGTTGGGGTTAGTTTGTCCATTGACTGCTGGAATGGGCTCCCGGACACCATTCTTCACATGTACAGCTGAATAATCTTGCTGCTGCTGTCTGGAAGATGATGCATGGTGGGCTTGATTCGGTTCTTTTTCATCTGAGATGCAAGCTAATCTGCTTTCCGTGGTGTCCTCTCTGGACGGTCGGTAGTGCCCATAATTTTGATATCTGCTCACACTGGAACGCCCGGCCATGTTTTCAGTAAGCTATAAGTAAAGTAAACCTACTCAGTTTTTGCAAAAACCGGCAAGCACACACAGTCTTATGCAGCTGGCAGGAAGCACAACCGGAAAAGGCGGGGCGATAACCGCCCACTCGAACTGGGCATGTGCAGTATACACACTATAGGTGTACACTAGTACTCGCAAGTAGCTACCGGAAGTACGTACATAGCCACTGTCTCGTTACAACAATTATTTAAATGATGCCATAATCTTGAAGTGTGTATAAAAATCATTGTAAATTCTATAAATCAGATTTTACTTCAATATTGTTTACCAGTATACTTGTTCACACAACATATAACACATCAAAGACAGAGAAGGGGAGATATAAAGATATAAACTGGGGCTTGGCCATTTGGGTGCTCCAATAACCTAGAGCCCACTATTATGTCTGGATTGTCTTGAAGGAGTAGAGAGGGGAGGGGGAAATATTCAGAACACATCAATGAACTGTATAGTTCTAGTTTTGATGATGATGAATGGTCAGTTCAGGTCTGGACAGTTCCTGGGTTTTATGATCCACTGAGCATTAGGGTTCACAGAGTACAGAGAATACATATCAGTATCATTGGGAAGACAGCGTTCACCTAACACACAAAAAAATACATTTATCAATTAGCTCTCTATCACAGCCCAACTTAAGTGTCCTAATTAGAGGGGTAGTCTCATTTCAGGGATGGTCTCATTTCAGGAATAGTCTCACTTCAGGAATGGTCTCATTTCAGTGGTTGGAATAGAAAGGTTCCAATAGGAGTTTCCCACGACCAGTAGCATATTTATTGGATTACATGATGATAGAGCAATGTTTGGTGTGGTCAGTATTGACACTACTTTGAGAAAAGTACTAGGTTTCCTTGGAAATGTGTAGCTGCAGCTGCAAGTTGATTAAATGTTTGGCTTAAATCTGAAGGATGACAAGCACTGACAGCCAAACTTCCCATTCTTCCTATACAGCTAGGCTCTACTCCATAATTATACTCCTCACACACACACTTCCTGATCCAAAAAAGAGAACACTGTTTCCAAATATAGTACCAGCTACCATTAAATGATCTATTCTAAGTGCTCGGCTCTCATAATGTTAAGTCTAGACAGATTAAACCATAGTATATAGGTATTCTGGCCAGTCTGACTAATCCTTTTAATAACATGTCTTTTTGATGGGATCAGTGAGGATACTTCATATTAACACTGGTGATTAGAGCAGAATTTTAGCCCCACCCCCTCCCCCAATTTCCCTTTGGCTGATTGTGCTGAAATTTTGAAGACTAAAAAAAAATTCTTGTCTACAGCAGGTGATACAGCTCTCCCAATTAAACATATAGCCAGCAATCTACAGGTTGTTTGTGCAAGTCACATATATGATTCCTGAGCCAGAAATAAAGCTGGTTAAAAGGACAGTTTACTATTTGCCTCGCTAATTCGCCTTTACCAACAGCTAACACTATTTTTCTTACATATATTTCCACCAACTTCGAAGAGGAACTGTTCACCTGCATCCACCACCTCTTCTGGTAGCTTTAGTTGGTTCAAACACTCAACAGATGAATCCAAACGAGGCCAGCTCTCTATGTTTGTAATTGAGGAAGATGAAAAACGTTTTCGTATCACATCGTTGTTGAGGCGGGATTTCTTTTGCAATTTTGTGATAATGTCACCAGCTGTCACACCAACACATATATCCACCGCCATGCATACCCGAGTAAACAATGGTGCCTTTACTCGAATGATGTGATGGGACACCTGTAAAGAGAGAGGGTGGGGGGAATTAGGAGGAAGGGGTGATTAGGGTATTTAATAATGGTATGGGATTATGAGGGTAAACGGATGCATGGTGAAGATAGGAACATGTTTAAGGTACAAGGGAGGATAAAACACAATAAAGAGAAAGAATAGATGAGAATAAAACTACCAACTAGACAAAATTCTATTAATAAAAGGTGTGGTCCAACACAGGAATTTCACTTTTAGTCACTGCACATAGCTAAATCAAAGTAGATATCATTAAGAGTCACTACATACGCCTCATTGTATTGGCTGGGAGCATCTGTACTACACAATATACCCTATAACTAGTACACCAATAGCCTAAACTGTACTGACTGCCATGGGACCATTACCTTAATTATAACAATATATGCCACTAAACCTTTATAGGAAAGTGCAACTGCTAGCACTCTGACAAGTATGTAGCACTTTGAGTTAGTCTAAACACAGTACACCATCAAAACAATGGAGGGAGGGATTGTATGATCTAGTTTGCTAGATACCCCTCCAATTGTTATAGTGATATAATGGGAGTGGGAGGGGGAGGGGGAGGGGAATAAAAAGGTGAAGAGGTCAGACAATTGGTTACCACTCCCACTATTACCGGTGGGAGTAATTATCAAATCAGAGTTAGTCTCCAGGGGGTAACCCACACCACAGCCATATATCTCATCAGCTTTCACACAGGACACATGATCTTGCATTGCCTCTCCCTCCTTCAGATCTCACAGTAGCAGGCATACTAATTTCAATTAAGCAATTAGTTTAAGTTATAACAATTTTAGGCTTCAAACCCACAAAAATACAGTTTTGTATTTGTATGCCAGGTAGGGAGGTGAGGGAGTGTGTGTGTGTGTGTGTGTGTGCATGCAAGTGTAGAGAACCAGAGGGATAACTATGCTAGCAAGGCAGAGGATGCATGTAAGTGCAAAGAACCAGACAAGCTACAAACAAGAACTGGCCAACCAAGCACAACACTGTCCTTATTATTGTGGCTAATTCAGCAGATCTAACATCACATGTACAGCACAGGTGGCCACATCCTAACACATGTTGAGTGGCTTACATCATCAAAACTACGTACCTCATACATACATACCAGTGCATGCACTGCATGTAGGACCTACCAAAGCCTCAGTAATATTACATTTTATCTTCTGTATTTAGAATATCTGTAGATTTCCCCATTCAACTTATTCAAACCACAGAAATGACCTAACTTGAAGTATACTGACTACCTCACATAGTCAGCCAAGGTAACACATATACTGGATGATAGTACATGCATAGCTCAAGTACCTCAGACACTCATATTGCATGCCTCATCTCACATCATCACAAGCTTCATCCCACACAAATGTTAAAGCACACATACAACCCGACTGTCTATAAAAATCAAGTCCCACAGTCTAGTCCCAGACATACTGACTCATTCTTATGCCGTACTAGATACACACAGCTCATGCAGTTTTAAAACAGTGACTTATACATTGAGTAAATAATCTCAATGTCTGTATATATGCCTCCAAAGAGAATTTACAGAGATTTACAGAGAATTACAGAAAATTTACAAATAATTTACAGAGATTTACAGAGAATTACAGGACAAGATTACTAATATACTACCTCAGGAGTGACAATGCCTCTGTTAGGATGCTGCTGCTCCATGAGTTGGTGTTGCATCTGCTTGATGGCTCTCTGAATTGAGCGGGGATTAAGTCGCCTAACCTCATTCTCATAAAGATAACGTATCTGTCTGAGCATTTCCCCAGGGATCTAAGGGATGGAGACATACTAATCATTCCACACACTCAATTTGGCTATTTACTCCAGGCTTATAAATTAGATATTGTTATGTAATGGAAGCCTGGTACTAGACTAAGTCAAAAAATATATATTATATATTTACTAGGAGACTGTGTTCTTGTATTGTACTATGAATAAATGCCAATATTATTGTACTGAAGCTCAAGGCTCTAGTGAAGCCAATAGCATGTAACACATCTATTAATGTTACTGCATGCATAAGATACCCCCCTAGCGCCAGGTTAATAACATATTACTAGATTGAAGCCACTCTTGTCTGCTGATTTCACAGCCTGTTAATGGAATACATGTACTTGATGTTAAGGTACTTGATCCAAAGAGCACACACGGCTATGGAATCCTTTATTAAGTGTTGTATAAGACCTCTGGCTCCCATTTTACAAACTGATGCCACATTGAGGTTTACCACAATTATGATAAATCATGTGTCCCGCTTTTAGGTTTGCAAAACTGTGCAAAACTTGACCTGACCAATACAACCTGCTTTTAAGGGCCTTCCTTTCTTGTGACCTATATTATGCCTTTCTTGTGACCTGTAATATGAAGGCAGGTTAAAGGCAACAGTCCTGATTAAAGGCAGGTTAAAGGTTACATGAAAGCAACATGAAGGCAGGTTAAAGGTAACATGAAGGCATAACATGTTCTGATTAAAGGCAGATTAAAAGGGTAATATGAAGGCAGGTTAAAGGTAACATGTCCTGTTCAAAGGCAACTGATTAACATTGTTGATGGTGCCAGCAACAATGTTAGCTAATGTATAGTAGCCTTAAATCACAACATGTACTGATTAAAGGCAACATGGCTGGAATAAAAGACTCTTGTCTGCTACATGCTTTATTTTGGGACCAACATACTGGAATTGTTACTGAGTAATTAGTGTTTGTCTGGAACAAGACAACCACAACATGCCCTATGTAGGGAAGGTGTCCTTATTTCCAAGTGTCCTCTATCAGAGAGTCCACCACAACACTAACATGTTTTGTGCTCCAATAGGTGATTGTCAATAGAGCATGCCTATCAGCCAGAGTATTAAATTGCATACAGCAGCTTTTCCACTAGTTGCTGCCACACACGCTGGGGCCCCATGCCAAGAAACATCTGAGTCACTTGAACCCCCAGATTGATCAGATCAGACAAAGATTATTAGCAACTGATCAGCTGAGCCACATGCTATGTACTTCTAGCCCTGGGACATAAAACTAACACTTCGTTCCAGGTGTACAGGCCCATGAATAACATTAAAAGAAAGTCCCCCCCCCCCCCCCCATCAGGACTCTGATAGTGTTTGTAGTTTTGCAAATGAGTAAGTTGTGGTCCTGGAAGAGTTAATAATAAGTTTTAATAAGTTTTGTGATGGATTTTTGCTATGGCTCCAGTGAACCCCAATGGACTTTAGAACTGAAATGTTGTGAGGTTACATCAAATTACTTTCTACATACAGTAAATTCTCTGGGAAGTTGACGTGTTAACCTATAAACTCTGCTTAGTATTAATATTGTATAGCTACTATTAACCATAAACTAATTATCCTCATAAACCTTACCGTCCATAATAGATTGTGGTATTTGATGAGCAGCCGGACTATGTGGGAAGTCTTTCCAGCCACAGTGACATCATCGAGGGTCTGTCTGGCTGGCAATCGCATGAAGAGGTTAGGGGCTATCACCATGGCAACATTAGTGAGATCCATCTTGTTTGTGGCAGAATGTTGTATAATCTTTTCAAAGAGCTCCAGTAGTCTCTGGATAAACAAAATCATCTTTAATATGTCTTATTTCGTGGTAGTGTCCAGCTGGGCCAGGGCTAGTTTAGGTTCTGTGTGCTGTTTTGTTGTTATTTACCTGTATGGATCTATGTTCTTTTTATATTGTACTGTATAGCTGGAAATTTTCGAGGGGAAATATCTCCGTGGTTTTCAATAATCAAATTTATTCCTGCAAAAAAATTTGTGGCCATGAAAACCAAGAAGATATTTCCCCTTGAAAATTTCCCGCTATATGGTATTCCTTTAGTGCAGTTTGTTGCTGTTATTGTGGTGTCCCCTGTGTGGCTGTTGTGTTGTTTGTTATATTACAATCTCTTGTAAATGTATACTAATAAATAGTGAGATCATACCTCTAATAGCAGACTAACCACATCTAGGGTCTACTGCTGTGCTGTCCCTATTATTATTGCTGTTGTTATTGTTGTTACTGTTGCCCATGTACGTTGTGTGATAGCTGTGCATTGACCTTTGACCCAGAACACACACCCTCTAGTACCTTTAGGACTTTCTGATTCAGATCAGGTAAGAGTAGAATCAGCAGGTTGAGGGTCCTCACTTGTTCCTTCAGGTCAGAAATATCTGCTATGCTAGAAAAAGCTGGCAAGTACTCTCTTGTCAGCAGTGGTACAGGTAACTCTCTATATAACAGAGAGAGAAAAGAGTAAGTGAAAAGTTTCATCAAGTGAAAGAGATTATCTATAGCTTCTTATCCCCACCTCCACACACGATGTAGAGCAACATTATACCTCACACGACTACTCTATATAAATCATAACCTACCGTATGAACTGTTTGAGCATCGAACAGACATCATTTGGCTTTAGATCAGAGAAGGAAAACTGTCCCGAGTGGAAGTTAACCTCTAAATCTTGGAGAAGTGAGTTGACACGTGCACTGGATCCAGGAACTCGTAGGAGTCCTTCATTGTCCAAAGCATGGTTCTCTAAATACGAGATCATCTAAAAATATCATAGAATATTGAACAAAAGTTGGTTAAATATATTGCATTACATCAAAGTAATAAGATCCCCTACCCAATATTGATCATAATACAATATAGTTTTTTAGAATGGTGACCCCTTACCTCTTCAAAGATCAGTGGAATAGTGGCATATGGGTCTCTTTTCTGGTCTGCCTGCAGAAGTACATTTAGGGGGACACCCAGGAGAGCATTTTCTGTAGGAAAAGAAAAGAATTTAGGTGGTAGGATACTTAATGAGGGGGGGAGTCATATCTTTGATGATGTGACAGCAATCTTCCCTCTACCAACGGACCAACCTCTCCTCCCTGTAACCCGTCAGGCTGACCAATTATTTGATTGTTATGCTACGTATGCAATCAATGTGACTACAATGAACAAAGAATACTGGAGATATGACACACTTTGATCTCTTTAAGAAGCATGTTAAGTGGCTGTCCTGTCTATAATGTCTCGAGAATATTAAAGTTATTATTAGCATGTGTTGCAGGACAGCACTGTAATCAAATGTGATACTGCACATGTGTCTCTACAGGGTCTTAATATACATCTCCATGGAAAGGAACCTTGGAAAGGTACCACTGCTTTCATTACTGAAACCAAACTTTGTCTTGTGATCCATGCAACATGCAGGTCTATGCTCCATACAGTATATAAAAGGCTAAACGTTCACTCAACCAACCCCCTGCTCCACTGAGATGCAATGTCAGCTAGAATCCATTACACATGGAAATAGTATTCTTACATGCAGTAATACTTACCAGGATAGTTTTTTGCACGAGCGGGCCGCCTAGATCGAAGAGGTATGTCGTGGTCATCAAAGGTGACAGTCAGTTCAAGGAGAGCAACACTCCTCACTCTTTCCATGTCTTGTGGAGAGAGATCGTTAATCCTAGTTATCCCCAGGGCATCTGGGGATATCATAAAGTTCTGTTTGTGTGTGCATGAGCATTGATAAATAGATGATGACAATCTACATCAAGTTCTCTGTGCCCCCATGCAAAGGTGAGGGTTGATAATGGTGTCCTCTAATGCCGCTATCCATTAGCTTACTTCTCCAAATTGAAGGCATTAATGTCTTCATTAATTACCCTTGGGAGAATGTTGACAAAACAGTTCTACCATGCTATATACACATGATAGTCTTGGTCAAAACATTATCATAAACTCACTGGAAGGTTCTGTGTTTCATCCATTCTATATAACATATTTTGTGTTCCATTTGCAAAGTCCTACAGAGAGAAGACAGGCATGTGTAACAAGGAGCTCAACAGGGCTGTCCTACATGTAGCTGTTGTAAAATTAGGAACTTAAGAAAGTGATTCAAAAGTGCTGCAATGAAATCAGGTACAACATATTGTGATTAAACTGGAATCCACTCAGTTCCTGATCTATGTGGGAGCAGTCCAAACTCCATAACATAAGGACTCCTCTCTAACCAGGATATGCTAACCTCATCCCAAAAACTCCATAATAAAAGGACACTCCTCTATGAAATAAGGACACCTCTCTAACCAAGATATGCTAACCTCATCCCCAAAAACTCCATAATAAAAGGACACTCCTCTATGAAATAAGAACACTCCTCTATGAAATAAGGACACTTCTCTAACCAGGATATGCTAACCTCATCCCAAAAACCATGTAATCAATCTGGAATAAACAATGAACTTCTACAAGTGCTGTAAACAGAGAGTGAGATAATTGCCATCATCATGAAATAACCTGCCTTATCACAAGGGAATGCTGTGATAAGATTGTGTGGGTTCTCTGGGTAAATTAGTGACATGTCTGTGTGTGCGTTGTTTCATATTGATGACATTATTCCAAGGTGCCAGCCACTATGCTCCATTGTACATTTGTTCAATAACCAACTGGCTAATGATCATTCCATGAAGCATTATTTTAGCCTACCGATACTAGGGAGAAGCGGAGAAGAGGGTTGTTTATTACTATTTGTGCTTACCATTAAGTTCATCAAAGTCCATTTCACTACACTAAAGCAGGATATGGGAAGGTTTATGTTGTGTATAATGGTTTAAGTTTCTTCATCTTGTTTGGGTATTTTTTTTTGTATTATGACCTCATCCATCCTCCACACATCCTTTTGTTGTTTCTAATTGATTTTTAATAATTATAGCTCTGTGTTGAAATGTTCCAGCATCTGTTTTACATACTGTATTGACATTTTGTTGTATTAAATCATGTGAATGCAATGCATGTTGACATGTACATGCATGCATACTGCATGTGGAACCTTAATACCAGTCAGAAATTAATCAGACAAGCAAATTTAGCCTGTTTAGCCCTAAGTTTTCAGGTACAACTAGAAGCATGTCTACACTAACACTTATCACACATTTCATGCCTACACTAACACTCAATCACACATTTCATGTCTACACTAACACTCAATCACACATTTCATGAATTTTGAAGTTATCCAGATTAACTAACTAGTGAGTGAATTTTTACACATGGTATTAAAAGGTCATGGATTCCTCTCATAAGTACAACTTGTGTACACAAGTGAAAAGTCTCACCAGTTTGATGTCTTGAGGACTGCTAAAAGGACTGATTTCTCCTCGTCCTCCTCTAGATCCCATCATTGAAGGGGAGACAGAGCGTACCTCACCCCTGCCTGAAGGGAGTTGCCTTGTCTCAGGTTTAGTAACATCTTGGTGGCTGCTGCTTTTGACACGATCACCAGAAGAGATGTGTCTCTCACTAGAATGTCTACGAACTGTCTCTGTGTTTTCTTCCATGTCTCTCCGACGACGATGGTTTAAGGAAGAAGAGACATCTAACCTCTTTGATCTGTTTTTAGAGTTGTGGAGGACAGGGCCTGTGTCTATGGGTCTGGAAACAAGGTTCAATGATGTTGGGTTGATCTTCTTGTGTCTGGATAGCTCACTAACACTACCCTCTCCGCTCTTTTTAGACACATAATCATCCAAATACACACCTTCTCCTATCTCTTTGGATAATCCATGTCTTAAAGATGTTCCATTCTGTTTAGAACCAGTGTGTGTGTGCAATGGAGATGAATGAGTCAGCACTTTAGTTCTACTACGTTGATTTATCTCAGAACTGCCCCTTGGAATAGGAGTAGGGACAGAGGACCCTTCTATCAGTGTTTGCTGTCCTCTCACGGGGGTTCCATCCCGTGAGGAATTGGCTGAATACACGCCACTATCAATATTCCGTCCATTTCTTCTTGACGATTGTTCTGTCGAAGTAACATTGTAGGAGGATGGGCTCCGACGGGAGGGAATGGGGGACGCTTGAGGACTGCTGGTAGGTGTGGCACCCTGTCTGGCACTATTTAATTGCTAATAAAAGGGGGTGGGGGAATGCACCAATTCAAATTACTTTCTTGAGGTCACTTTCGGAAACACAAAACCACTACAATTAACATCCAATATATATTATAGTGCCACTACCTTACAAAGTGGAACCCAAAGTGGAACCATGCACAACTTAGTTGACATTACAGGAATATTTATTGGGGAGGGGGCAGATTTCTATCAAAGGAACTACATAGCAGTAAATGTGTCCTAACTTCAGCACAGTCTCTACCATGCAGTGAGAAACTTGAAGGACATTAGCCTATATTATCATTGAATTGATAGTTTTGGCACAACGAAGGATTAAAAGTATGTTCATGCAGCAGGGATGGTATGTTCCATCTTACCTTTGACCCTACCAGAATTGGGGAATCAGTTCTGATGGATTCGTGGTCTTCTTCTTTCTTCTTCCTAGATCTCACTGTTGAACGAAGAGTGTTCATTCTACGCCTGATTGCATGAGCATGGTGCCTACTGAGACCAGCGTTCTTTAGGTATGCATCTTCAGTGACCTCTGTTCCATCACCAGCTATAGGCAGATTAACAGTTGTACAAGGATGGACAGCTACATCTCCACAAGAAGATATACTTTTGCACATTGTGCATTACTACACATAAACTCTCATAGAGAGTAGTTGGGGTTAATATACTGCTCCACTAGAAAATGTTTAATACACACAGAGGAATGCTATGTCAAGAAGAGGAAGGTTAATAGCCAACAAACACACTGAAACAACAGTTAAAACTCACTACAAATGTTTCCTATGTCAACTGTTATGCCTAGCAAAAACAGGCATACATGACCACGGGGAGGCACAAAGCCTATTAACCTCCACTCCCTTTGATATGGGAAAACAACAGCACACACTCTATAAGCAATGCTAAATTTAGTACTTCTTTTTAGGACTCAGAGGGTTAACAATACTAGGAGGAGAGGGGAGGGGGGATTAATGATGCTAAGAGGAGAAGGGAGACTAGAAGGTTAATGATACTAGGAGAGGAGGGACTAAAGGGTTAATGATACTAGAAAGAGAAGGTTAATAATACTAGGGGAGAGGGGGATTAGAGGGTTAACAATGTTAAGGGGAGAGGGGACAAGCTAATTACATCAACTGTCAGGGAGAGGGTACAGGAGGATGAAGGGGTATGTCCTCCAACACAACACCATAGAGCCTCACTATCAGGTAAAAGACCTACCCTATTACTGCTGACCAAGGTGTATACCTTGCAATTACTATATCATGTCAAGCTGTAATAACACAATGCTCTGGTCTCAGAATATTGTCTCACTCAGCCCCCCCACCCCTTCATTATGAGAACAATTGCTATGTATGAAATGGGCCACTTTTCCACCTTTCTATGCTCTGGACTCAGAATATTCTCTCACTCAGCCCCCAACCCCTCCCCCATTATTAGAACAATTGCTATGTATGAAATGGGCCACTTTTCCAACTTTCTGAAATCCATGGGCAATGAGGTTACTACTCTAATCAGTGTCCAGAGTAGATCTATCCATCAGCAAGTCCATTGGACAAAGGCCACATCATTCTATATATGGAGGTGGTAACTATACAGCATCCTATCAACTGGAAACCATTGCTAAACACTTGTTTATGGCAGATATACCTAATATGAATGACTTCTAATAGTGATATCAGTAGGCAACCTCTAATGGTAGAAATCCCAGCTGTATAGCACAAATAAAGTTCCCAGGATGCCAATTACCAGGTGACACATACCCACTGAGATTTAATACCAAGTGACAAGCAATCCACCTACCACTTGGAGACTTAACACCATGTGACAAGTACAACTTGGAGACTTAATACCATGTGACAAGTACCACTTGGAGACTTAATATCATGTGACAAGTACCACTTGGAGACTTGATACCATGTGACAAGTACCACTGGAGACTTGACAAGTAACCCATCCACCATTGGAGACTTAATACCTAACCCACCCACCACTTAGACCTGGCAGATGTCACCATTAGAATAGTTCATTGCAAGAGTGCCTGTTTGGAAAAGGTTGTCAGAGACAAACCTTACTGGTATAAGTACAAGACATACATACATCTAAACCACTCCTTAGTGTTTGCTTTACTGAGCTCAGCTTAATCTGCCTATATGTATAATGTCCCTAGCACATATAAGCCATTACTATTATATAGGCCCCGTTCTCTCAGTGTACACAACACTTACTTTCCAATTGAGAAACATAATTTCCAAAGCCAAGCTTCTCTAACCAGATAGCATCAGAGTTGGTATAAATTCCTGTATTGAGAAATCAGATATCAAAATGAAGGCATCCCTGAACTATGAAGACAATTAGACATAAATGTTGCATCAATAACTTGGGTATATCAAAAAAAAAAGTTGTTGGGAAAGAGTTTGAACTCTGGTATGGTATTAGATTTACACAGGAGACAGTCATAGCAATGGGAGAGTAAGGATATGACAATACCCAGTAATTACTTGGGTAGCAGGTGAAGGGATAAGCTTCCATTCACAAACAAGATTAATAAGGCCAGCTGCACTACATAGCAAGGTAGTAATTCTCCAGCCATTAATAATAATGATGATGAATAAGGTCCCAGTGTTTCATAGCTGGTTGGCAACATTTACCATCACTGTTAAATGTCATGTCTACAAGCCTTATCACTTGAAAAACACCACCAGCTGTAAGCTATAACAATATAATCAACTACAGCATACTACAACAAGGCCATAAATGATTCATATAAAGGCTATGTATGACCCAGACAATGGTAACATCTAGCTAAGAGTGCACCTGGCACTTTCTGAAGAAATGTGAAAATGAGTAGGAGGTCTAAATGCTGGTAACACTTAACCCCAGATACTTTACTGTAGCGGTCAGAGCATGCATGCATTACAGCTCACCTTGTTCATCTTTTTCGTCCTCATTTTCATTACTATCCAATATTCGAGACTGTCTACTGATGTAGCGCCATTCGTCCAGGTAAGTATCCAGAGATTGCTGTCTGCTAATTGGTATGTAGTTAGTGAGAACAACTGGTTCTTCTGACATACCGACAGCTTCACTTCAAAATCTCTGCCGCTCTCTTCAATCCGTTGTATGCGGTGTGTGTACTTGCGTGTGTACGGATAATTATAAATTAAGTGTTGGTCACGTGCGCGATGTTTTGGAAAGGGGTGGGGCTCGAGAGGGGGTGGAGCTAGTTTGGTAAGCCACGTTCAGACATAGTATGGTTGATTGATAAGCGCTCGCTGTAGCTCATAGTATAGTCTTTATCACAAATATATTGGCTGGTAAGTTAATACAACAGAAGTAGTCTCTTATACCGGTAGCTACTGTGGTACAACACTTTCAGTGATGTTTCAGTAAAGTATTACACTCCTGAACTAACTACAATGTATCAATTTTTTTCCTTGGATAAGTTAGCTCTTAATACATTAAATGTGATCTGACATTGCATGCTAGTTTTATTTTAACTATACATAAAAGTATACATTATTTAATAATTTCTATTATTATTCCTATGAAGTCGTGAGCAATGACAATGATTGTTGGACAATAATAACTAACACATGATAACCTAGTGAATTCATATGACAACTTCCTTTGCCTCTACTTTGTATAGACGTGTTCCAACTGGAACTTTTAGTCTATTGTTCTCCTAATAATACAATGTATAATGTTGTTGTTGTTGTTGCTATTGTTGTTGTTCTTACCTTTCTTACTTCCATGTACATTTTCCCTGTAATTTTCCCAATTAAAAGCTTTCTATAAACAAAGGAAAGTGGTATTGAATGTTATCATAGCAATGGAGTCTCTAAATGTTACTAACAGGTACCTTTTGAGATTAAGTTGAGGCAATTTGGAGGCCAAGTCATGTAAATGAGGAAGAGATGCTGCATCCAGGTAATAGGTCTTGCCATCCACTGTCAGTGCCAAATAGTTATTGTACTGGTCACACATGAATAGAGCTATATGACCAATCTGAAAGCTAAAAATATATCAATGATCTGAAGGACACAATATGGAATCAAGCCACCTCTCTACAAGGTTAAGCTGTAAAATTGTCAATGAAACAGCCACTCAGAGTATGTTCATATATACCATTTATTATAACACATTTCTTAGGAAATAAATGGCAAGGAAGGGACGAAGATGGAGGTTACAACTAGCACCTAACCTAGATGTGTAATCAACACATTAAATTTTACTACCAACTACATCATAATCATCTAACATTCTAAAGACAAAGGGTAATACTATTCACCCACCTGTGTAGTGCTACATTTTTTATTAACTCCAAGCTTTCGGATGATGGAGTGGAGACTGCAGAAGTGGTCATTGCAGCAGCATCTCTGTGGATAACCTGCTTTTTTGGTGGAGATACTTGGCCCACCTCTCTTTGTAGCTCCTTTAATTCCCGTTCCAACTCCATGGTTCGTTTAATGTAGCCATCTTTCTCCATACTCCAGTTCTCTATTTCGTCTTCATGTTCTTTAAGGACTTTCTCCAACTTGGCCTGTCTTTCTTGTAATTTGTGCTCATAGTTCTCTTTAATCCCATCCATTTCTTCCCTGCTGACCTGAAGATTAACGGATACCTCTTTTAATCTGTTCATTGCAATAGTGAGTTCATATTCCAGCTCGTGTAGTCTTCCATCTGAAGCCAAAGAATTCATCTTCCTTTTTGACAACTCATCCTCTAGCTCTCCCATCTGAGTCAAAGTTGATTTAAGTATTTTCTTAAGTTCACCTACTTCAGCTTCATTTGTGCTGGCCTTCTGTTCAGCAGTCAGTGCCCTGTCAGCCTCAAATCTAATCTTCTCTTCGAAATGTTTGAGTTCGGATTCATATCTTGACTTAGCACTAGCTAACTCATCCTCTCTATCTAAAAGCATCAGTTTAGTCTGCTTTAATTCAGCTGTAGTCTCTTGTTTCTCAGCCTCACTTTCATCCAACTTAGTTCTGAGATCCCTTCTTTTATTATCCACAGACTCTAGTTGCAACTTATTGCTGTTCATAGTAGCCTGAACGAGAAGGCAGGATTGTTGTTCTCGAGTAAGTTTTTCTTTCAGAAGTCTGATCTCATCATGGGCCCCATCAAGACTATTCTTAATGAGGTCCAACTCTGCCTTACACAATGCCAGATGATTTTCACTCTCTTGCAAGTTCCTCTTAGTTACTGTCAGCTCTTCGTAAACAATTGAGTGCCCTTCTTTTTGGTCTTCAATGTAACTTTGTAGTTCACCTTCTAATCTCTGCTTTTCAGTCCTCAGTTCTGAGAGCCTTAGTTCTGACGCACTCACTGTTGACAACAGTTCCTTGTTAGACTCCATAAGTTGAGACTTCTCTGAGTTGGAGTTGGCCAAAGCAGCTTGCAATGCTTGCCCTTCATTTTTTCTATCAATATCAATTTGGCTTAGTTGGTCATGGAGTCGAGATAAATCTTGGTTCAATCTAACTATGGTCTGGGCATGCTCAGACTTGATATTTCCAATTAATTCATTCAGCTCCTGATTGCTATTCAGTAGCTTCTCTTTTTCAGTCAAAAGCTGACCACACTTTACATCAGCCTCTTCCTTACCCTGAGTAAGTCTCAGGACATTTTCTGACATCTGCTTCAATTTCTCTACTGCTTTTCTGTTCCTTTCCTCTAACTCTCCAATACATTGACAATTCAGCAGCTTCTCATTTTCAAATGCTTCTTTGCTATTTTCCAGATTAGATATTCTGTTCTGTAGAGATGATACCAATTTTTCTGATTCTTTGAGCTTTTGACGTGCACTGACAATGGTTGACTCTTTCTCAGCAATACTGGCCTCCAAGATCTCATTGGCTTGGATGGTCAGTTGTAGCTTTGAAGAGAGATTTTTATTTGACAGTTCAAATTTCCTGACAAGCTCCTTCAATTTATCCACATCACTTTCATCCTTATTTTGGTCCAAAAATTCAGAATCCTGATCTTTGTTAAACTTCAAGCTGCCCCCTGATAAGGTAGCACTATTAACTGGTGAGGTAGTACTATTCCCTGATAAGGTAGTACTATTCTCTGGTGAGATAACACTATTCCCTGGTGAAGTAGAGTCCAAGGCATTGTCCTCAACATCCCTAGAGAATGCACCCACGAGCAACTGGACAGAGGTTTGAGATTGAGTGGTAGGCCTGATGATAGAGAAAAGTGTTTCTGATAGGTGAATTATCCCAGACACCAAATTAAAGTGTCCTGATTAGAGGGGTAGCCTCATTTTGGGAGGCAAAGTTCTATTAATGTTAATACAAAAACTGTTATCTGGGACATATCCAAGTGTCTTTAATAATACAGGTGTCCTCATTTCTGGGGGGGGTTGCAGCCAAACACATTCACAGTGACAGATTATTTGTACACTCTCTGCTCTGCTTGACAGTTAAAAACAACTAACTTAAAGGGAAAGGGACTTTTAAGGCTCCTTAGTCCCTCCTCTCTCTCTCCAAGGAGATCGAGAGGGTTCCACTTTGTATAACAAAAAATTCACGTAAGTATGTACATATTATATACCTCAAGTTTTGTGGTAGAAGACTACGAATAGTCTCTAAATTATCATCTTGACTTCTTGTTGAGGATTTCAATAAACGAAGCTAAGGGAAAACAAACAACAAACAAACAAACAATCAATCAAAGTTATTTATAGTAGTCAGAATTCCTTACAGGAATGTCAGGGACTCTATCTTGCAGTTCAGGGAACAATGTAGTGACAAAATGGATGCCATAACTGACTTGAAATCTCTTTCTAAGCCGTCTCTCTTCTTCACGTGCTTTTTGCAAGCGAGAGTTTGCTTCATCCATTACCTTAACACAAGAGTATATTATTATACTGTTAGGTTGTAAACAGGTGCCCTCTCACCTTTTCCAGAGTGGAGTTATAAGCTCGTCTTCTAGTCACTTCATCGAAGACTTCCGCAAGGACTTGTGGTGTTGAACACACTTGTTCCAATATCTCAAAGCGCTTACAAGCCAGTTTTATGTGTTCATGGAGAAGAACAAGCTGTCCATTGCTATCTGCAACTTTCTTCTGCAGTTGCATCACCTGTTTTAGCCTGCTGTGGATATGAGAGGTTAGTGTTTTCTTGGAATCTTCAGCTCCTCTAGCAATAGTTTCCAAGCGGACACTGCAGTTTGTCATAATTTGAAGAGATTTGTGGTGACTCTCCACCAGGACAACTATGGTCTTTGCATCACCACTTCGATACGCCTTGTCACTGGTTTGCTGTATATTCTATGCATATCACATAATATAATATTATCACTCCAGCTAAAATTTGATTCCTGTCCCCTTGTTGAATGAGCTGGTTAAAACACATTTTTACTACCTAATTTTTCCTATGTTATATGAGTAGGATATGGGTCAGGGCGTACACACATTATGGTAGTTGAAAAAAAGTAAGGCAAGTAACAGCATCAAACCAGCTGAATAAAACATGTGGTAGACATGTTTTTAACCTATTCCATCTTCTTCAAACCACCACTTACAGTCCTCACCTTGCTGAGGCCAGTGATTGTCTCCACGAGTTCTTTGGCTTCATCGGATTCATTTTGAATCGTAGAAAGTGTTGACTGGAAAGTTTTGTCTTGGGAATCAAATATTTCACTACTTTTTCCTAGAGGTGAGAAAGGTGAGAGATCATTAGGAGGAAAGAGGTAAATGAACTTGCCATTTATTTCCTCTGAAGATAGTAGAGCTCCATCCAACTGCTCACTGTTGACCTATATAATATAATCATCACTTCAGACAGACAGAGACAGACAGACAGAGACAGACAGACAGACCTTTGCAAGTGCTTTTTGACACTCAGTATTAAGATCCATTAAGCTGTTCTTCTCATCCTAGTGAAGCAAAAAGTTTAAATTTTCACTGCTTTCTACTCTTATTCCTACTAATTGTAAAGCACGACATGACTTTAGTTTCCATGCTTATTGGGCCACCGTACCAATTCCATTACTGAGTAGTGTACAGTAAAAGTATAATTCTCACATGAGTGCTGATCCAGTCATAGAGAGAAGAGCTCGGGCTTTGAAGTGAAGATGGAATAGGCAGTCGTTGGAGCAACTTCACCTGTTGAGGGAACCTATGAACATGTAACAAAAGAGATTTATTGAAGTGCTCAAGAAATGGAAATATCAGGCCTACTGCCTTACTGTTGTAATAAATCCAAATAATGAGGTTTATCTAATTGGAATTTTTCTACTGCTTTGCAGAAGAGCTGATGATGCTTTTGAAAAAGCCTGAAAAAAATGCTAATACTTGTAACCATGCTTGTCATAAGTATAACCACACCTACCCAATGATGCTGCTGCAGTTACTGAGTACAGTTTGCCAGCCACTGAATTGGAGACTGTATTCCTCAGAAAGGAAGCCACACAACTGACCCACCTCCAACGAATACTCACACATTCGCTATAGACATGAGAATTAGGGTAAGATATAGGTTCTAGCAGAGAAGGAGCAGGAATGGAACTACAGAAGGTTCGTTAGAGTTTGCTTTACTACATCTACAATACATGGGAGATGAGAGGTTTCCCCTTCTCCCTCTCACCCACTTCCTCCCCCAGTTTGCTGTTAACTTGATTACATTGTAATGCAAGAATAAAATAGCCACTCTCCTCTCAAATCTCAAGATAATTAATTAAGAATACTTTATTGTGGAGGCTATGTAGAGATACATTAATGGAGGGTGTCATACTTTTGCCAATGCAACTTGATGGCGAAAGAGAGCAGGAGATGGTTTCTGCTTCAGTATTTCTAACTGTTTCTGTAGTCCACCTCCTATTGATCAAGATAACAATCATAACTCAAACACTACTATCTATGACTAGCTTCTGTATGGGCCCTCAATCTAGACAAGAGGGTGCTCGCTATCTGACTAGTTTTATTTACAATCTAGACAAGAAAGGGTGCTTGGCATAGATTAATGAAACTCCATAACAGTTACATGCTATATAAGGGGAGAGGAAGGGGGAGTGGCTTGTTATTCTCATTAATTTTAATTTCAAGGTAGCTACAGTGTGTGGTGAAATCTATACATTTTCACTACTAGAATAGGGTGCTTCTATGTGTAAATTTCCTTACAGTATTATTGTATATTACAGTAATCTTATTATATATTATTGAATATTACAGGTATATTAAAGGTACAGTAGACCCTCTGCATACCCTGGCCTCACTTAACCGCTCCTTTGTTTATCCTGCCTCCAGAATTAGTATGGCCCACCACACAGTTTACATTTACAGCACCCACAATGCACAATATACAAGCTGTATGAGACAGCTGCACAGCTAGTGCCTAATGCCTATATCCCATAGCAGCTGCTGCAGTGCATGTATGAGACAGCTGCACAGCTAGTGCCTAATGCCTATATCCCATAGCAGCTGCTGCAGTGCAATTCTACTTGGATCTTGAGTTTACTTAATTAAACTTTGAACTGAACTAACTGGCTTCCTGATAATCAGCTACAATTGTTTCACATATTTCACATATCTGGACTGGGTTCGGTCCCATTGCATGAGTTCTGATATGTGAGGGTCTACTGTGTGTAATAAGGAATTTACACACCTAGAAAATGTTATTCTATATAGGGGTTAGCATGTTTGGTAAAGATTAGTCAAAGAGAACATAGCCACATTGTGATTTTGACTCCCTAGTGGGAGGGGCTCGCTCAATTATGCTAGACTATACTTGTACAATGTTAATGGCCAGACCAGTGAATACATTGAAACAAAATTAACAGAAAGTTCTCATACTTTGTGGTATCCTGGATCTAGTAGCTGGAGGTTCACTGGCACCAAGGTAACTTCGATAGAAAACAAAAATAGGCTTTTCATCCTGAATTTAAAGATGCCGAATTGTCAACATTTGAGTAGTGAAAGGTATTATTAACTCTTAAAAATTTAGAGTTGGCCACACCCACTTTGAGCTGCTATAAAGTGTTAACAAACACACAAATAATATTATTCATGACTACCATTAGTTTATTTCCTCACTCTCATGATTTTGTTTTAGTTAGCTAGCAGCACATAAAGACATGCTGACACTGCAATCTAGTTGTACATACAACAACACACACCCACTATTGTGGATTCTCTGGATTTAAGATTTAATTAATAGCAGAGCTGGATCCAGGGGGGGGGTTGACATTTCTAAATATATCTTGTTTTAGGTGTGGTTGTCTTAGAACCCTTCTTGGATCTAGCCTTGAATAGTGAAATAGTGAAGTACTTGTCTACACAATGCTGTGATTCAACTTCATGGCTGTATGCCACAAACTACTTGAATACACAATACTGTTTCAACTTCATAGTTGTATGCTTAACCACAAACTACTTGTGGATGCAGCTGTTCTGGTAGGATATGTAAATGAAACAGGGAGATTACTGTGAAAATAGGGAGTGTTAACAACCCTACTGATAATATTTCTGGCCAGTATCATTTGATATACCGTTCCCACGGAATAATTGCCTATAAGATCACGTGTATCCATCTGTCTGCCATCAGCTGTAAGTAAGACCTGGCTGTCTGCTTTCTCTCCACTCTGAGCTTCGATGGAGGAGCACAGCTCGCTAACTCTTTCAAGAGATGAATGAACCCGTAGATTGTTAGAATTAGAAAAAAGGAAGCTAACGTACCTGGCTGTCGGAGGAATATCATGACTGAGGGTCAAGAAGCTCCCTACGTTTACCTGAAAAGGTCTCAGCATCATTAGACCTTAGTTTGTTTAATTCAACGACCATAATTGCAACGTCAGCAAAAAAACGATCATTACCAATTATAGTATACGATACTGAACTAAAAGTTGAACTAAAAGTTAATACCCAATGTCTTTATAATAGCCTTGTACTGATCTGCTTTATCATGAAACTGAAAACAAGACAATGATCACAAGATTTCAGATAACATACTTAGGCCCATACTTACAGCAGTCAGAAGTCCACTGGCAAGCTCATTCATCTCTCCTTGAGCCTTCTTCACCTCCTCTCTATGCTCATCCAGCTACACATGGAAACAGCAATGTAATTGTCCACCCACTAGCTAACTGGAGGATGTTGTTATTCTACACTGACCCTCTCTTCCATTTCTTCGGTCTGTTGTCTACACCATTCTTCTTTCAAATCTTTCTGCCGGATCTCTTGCTGGAGGAGGAGCACATCCCTACAATATAGCCATTTTTCACAGATATTGAATGGAAGGAGAAAGAAACAAACTTTTCGAGGTCTTTTGAGAGATGGGAGTGTGTAATTTTCCTGTCCTGGTAAGTCACTCTCTCACATTCAATGTTCATGAGCTTCAAGTTTTGCAACAGACTCTAGAAATGAGAGATTCTGTTTAGTATTCACCATACAGCCATAGGTATGGTATACACACAACATTAACAGCTTCCCTCACTACATAGCAATCAATCACCTGATGTCTGGCAGTCGCTTCTCTTAGTAACTGGTTCTCACTTCGAACTTGCTCTTCTAGGGCTTCTAGTTTTGCTGACAAACCACTAAAACAGAGAAGTTATCAAAAAAAAACCCCAACAATTAATGAACAACAATCACTTTCTCTTCTCCACTTTTAAGATAAGAGCATCAAGATCTTCATTCAACATTTTTATGGCCCCGTGCTGAGAGAATTAGGAGAGGAAGGGGTTAATACTCCATGTGAAACTATTAGCTATATTATATATAATATACTTTTACCTCGGCAATTTGGTGGGCCTGTGATGCCAGTGATTCCCACATTCTCAGCAGATTTTCTGTCTCTTTTGAGGTTGTAATAGCAACCTGAACCTGTTCCTGGAGATGACCTAGTTTCTACATGTCACAAAACAATCATTATGCTAGAGCCATGAAAGAGGAATGAGGTGGAGAGAGGGAGGGAGAGAGGGAGGGGGGGTAACAGGAAGAGAAAAAGGCCAAGTGAGTATATTATATACATACTGCTTTGAGCTTGTCTGGGGATGTTACTACTTGTTTCATAAGGTCATCAATTCTGAGTGAACACTTTTCTTGTTCCCTGGTCAATCCAGCCTAGGGAGAACACAATATAGCAGATAAAAAACACTGAAGAATCCTTCCATACACCCAGCCATGAAACCATCAGTACTGACCAGGTGCTGGCTGCTTTTCTCCTTCTCTTCACACAAAGTCTCATATTGCTGCTTCAAAAAGTCCTGAAGTGTAGAGTAAGATCACATCACTATAAATATTTCTACAAGCGTGTGTGTGTATACCTCTCGTGTTATCAGTTTACGCATTGCTTCATCTTGAGCGTCTATTTCTGCTTTCAACTGTAAGAATGAGTAGGCTCCATTAGATGCCCATGGGTGGGAGGGTCTAACTTCATGGACTCTATCGGAGGGCCTGGGTGGGAGAGCTCAGCCCCATGGATCAGAGGGCCTGGGTGAGAGAGCTCAGCCCCATGGATCAGAGGGCCTGGGTGGGAGAGAGCTCAGTCCCATGGATCAGAGGGCCTGGGTGGGAGAGCTCAATCCCATGGATTCTAGGGCCTGGATGGGAGAGTTTAACCCCATGGACTCTAGGGCCTGGGTGGAAGAATTTAACCCCATGGACGCCACTTATGGCAGAGAAGGAGCTTGGTTAAATATACTCACCTTTTCTTCTAGCTCATGTTCTTCTTGCCTCTGTTTTCTATTATAAGACAAATTAATACTGATACACCAGATACTCTCACTATTCAGGGGTCAAAGGATACCCTCACTAATCAGGGGTTCATATACAGTAGGGAAACAAGATGTGAGAAAAGTTTTGCATGATCACACCCTTTTACTAAGGCTATTTTCACCTAAAATAGATCTAGACCTCAAAGCAGCAGAGATTTACACATCATTATTCTGGACAAGGTGTAGTGTTAATACACAAGTTGTCATTTAAATGCCCATAATACAGAGGTTGTCCTCATATCAGGGGATTGGAATAGAGGGGTTCCACTGACTGTATACAGAAGTGTCCTTACTTCAGGAGGTTGGAATAGAGGGGTTCCACTATATATAAAGAGCAAAGCCACTGAATTGCATTTATTATACAAGTGTTGAAATTCTAGATGAAGAAAGGCACCCCAGAAACCCTAATAAACATACATCTCAAAAAACTCTTCTTTAAATACAAACTTACTTTAAAGCAGAAAAGTCTATCTTTAGCTTTTTATTCTTCTCTAACAGTTTAGAATATTCCTCTGCTAATGCATCCTACAAGATAAAATACATAGCTACCTCACATAAAGCACTCGTAAGTGTTCTATCCCAGACACATACCCACCAAGGTTACCACCACACATGGCACACATGCACTAGGCAACTGACGACCCAACAAAACAAAACAGTACTATGACATTGTTTCAGTAAAATAGAAGGAATATTAGTGTCACAATCTTTATAAATAGGAGGCTCTCATCCTCTGAGGTCCCCCTGTACAACTCTCACCCTCTCCTTTATAAAGAGGCCTCCCTGTGTAACTCTCACCCTCTCCTTTATAAAGAGGTTTCCTTTATAATGAGGTCTCCCTCTGAGAGGTCCCCCTGTACAACTCTCACCCTCTCCTTTATAAAGAGGTCAGAGGTCTCCCTGTACAATTCTCACCCTAGTTTGATTGATGCTAGTAGTAGGATCATCCATCATAAACACACTGTAATGAAACTTTATGTAGTTCACAATAGCACTATAGTAATGGTGGAGAAAAATTCAGTGAGCAGGCCAGGCCAATTCTTCTGTTCTTACCTCAGGTTTCTACAAGTTCTTTTTGGATCTTTGTAAGAGAGTTAGGTAACTATTAAGTACAATATTATTCCAAACATCTTTCTATACCTGGATTAAGCAAGTCTTCCATCTTAAAATCTGGTACCAAGCAAGTGTTCATCAGTCTCTTCCTCACACACACACACACACACACACACACACACACACACACACACACACACACACACACACACACACACACACACACACACACACACACACACACACACACACACACACACACACACACACACACACACACACACACACACACCATCATCATCATCATCTAAAATAAGTGTGGCTGTTTATATGAAATGAAAGCTGCAGCCGTGACTTAAGATACCTATCTCTCTGTTTGCGATAGTCATATTCTATCCCCTTTTATATTACATGCATGCATGCCACAGGTATAGGCCACTGGACAAGAGATGTATAATGAAATTGATTTTTCTAGCTACACACAAAAATATTCATAGACCACCAGGCGACACTCTTCCAGTGATTCCACCCTTCGTACTAGGGGAGGGGTGTGGCTAATGTGAGACTACTGGTCTCTATGGAGTATACTAACATTGGGTAAGAATAGACACACTTACATGAGACGAAAAAACTGGATCTTGTACATGAACTCCTCTGTCATCTCTGGAAAATCACTCACACAAGTCTGCTGGAAAGATGGCTATAGAACATACAATAGTAGAATATTTATATAGTGATTATGACTAGCTATAACACACCCACCAACTTCAGTGACTCCATTGACACACCAATACAAAAGTTGAGTAACCGAAAGTATATCATCTGAACCTTCTCTGTCTGGAGAAAATATTAATTTCTTTGTACTGTATACACCAGGAAAAATATATGATTAAATTAGAGTGGTTCCTTAGAGAATACTGTACAATAAACATGATATTTACCGAGATATTCTTCAAGTCGTCTCCCGTCAAGGTCATAGGTCCAAAGCCGGCTGCATCCCTCAATATACCGTTTAAGCTCGCTACTAGTGAAGGTATATCCAGAATTGGGAATGGATACCTGTCTTTCTTCTTTCCCTTAACACCGCCCCCTAGAGGCTTTCGAGTGTGATCTGAATTCTTAACTGAAAGAGGTTTACGCGCAGACATCTTGCCTTTCTTCTTCAAATTATCCGCCAAAATCAACTTTCGCGCGCTAATAATAACTTTGTGAACTTGGCATTGGTCGTCATGCCTATGAGACCTAAGCAATGTCCTTTCATGCACCCTCTAGAGTGCAACACTTTTCAACAGAAAAATCTAGCGATACTCTGATGTTGGGAGGAGCTGTTTCTTTGATGTTTGCTTTATAAAGAAGAGTGTTGTAGTGCATGGGGCAGTGCTATACAGCATCGTCAGTACGAGAGAGACCATAATAGGTAGGCCAGCAAGAATCTCCAAGGAGCTCCCTTCCGCCTTGATCTAGAGGGCCACCGGCCAGGGTCGGTCGTCGGTCGGTCGGTACCGACCGTCGTACTCTCTGTCTGTGTGTGCGCGCGCGTGACGACCGTTGCCCGATTACTTCGGGTGTGTCTCTCTTAAAGTATTCTTATGTATTTTTCTTCCTGAAGATGTTTCCTGCTGGTCACTGTTAACATAAAATTGAAATGGTTTCTTTCAGATAACAAACATTACAATTGATAGTGGTGGATGCACTTTTCATTCAGTTTTGCACAACAGCTGTGACTTGAAAGTTAAAGGTTAAAAGTAGAAAGTCATATGACCAAAAGAACAAGATGCACAGTAATTTGTAATTTTATGGCTATGAGAATGCATAATATTAAATTATACCATGCAGCTACACTTGTGCATGAACAATGTGAATTACTCTTGAATAATTAAACAAAATTGACAGCATTTAAAGCTAACTTGAAATCTAAAGGTCTACAACTAGTAAAGAAATTGATATCAAGATTTTTCTAACATTGAAATCAAATGTCATACTAGCATCTGCTCTCTACACTTGGAAAAATGCATGGTATAGTTTCAACTCCACCACTACCCATACCCATTGGGAGGGGGGAGGATGGGAGTTATCTAGGTTCTCAAGAACCCCCCTCCCCCACCAAAGGTCCACTCCTGAGCTTGCATACTTGTAGCTATATCTCCATTGAGTATGCATTATGAGAAGAGTATTGACCTTGATGAATTAGCCAAGAAAGATGAACTCAAATCACTTGTATTTTACTTCACATTATTGAAAAGGTCCATTTTCAGAACTCCTCTATTCATTTTTCTAGCTACATCCCTGCACACATAACATCATCAATGAAATTATGAAATTGGATGGGGGGGGACAGGGGGTGTAGTTCAATCTTTGAAGTTATGTATTATCTTGGATCCTGAATAGATTAGAAAGTTCTTTGAAGGAGCTATATACATTTTGGTACTTGAACCAAGTTTCTAGGAGCATAGTTGTGGCAATTTTGTGTTTAGAATTTTAAAGCCTATAGCTATATCCTCCTTGACCTTCTTCACATATAAGATTAGGGAGTTTATTATAGAGTTTAAGGCCTAGACAAGAGATCAAGCAGGGAGCGTAGATATTCCATGATTTATCTCATTCTATATAGCATTGAGGTAGATAGCTAAGTAGGTATGGAATGAGATTCAGCTAGTGGGTCTTTTCTAGTCAAATGTTCATATATCTCCGAGCCATTTTTGGCTCTTGACTTATCATTAAACTCAACTAAACTTCAAATGTCATTCATGTTGTAGCTAGTAGCTGCTTCCCATGATTTTTAATAAAAAGTGCTCTTCTGCATGCATTTGTTGTCTGTGTCCAAGTAATGGGAGGATTGAAAAATTACACTCATTTGGGAGTGAAAGGGTTATTTAAAAATCATATTTGGGAGTAAAAGGTTATTATAATTAATATTCTAAAAGATACACAACATTGAGAAGATACAACTGCTGCATTTAATACGTGAAAATAATATACAACAAACAAAAAAACAACAACAACAACAAAATTATATCATGCTACATTGTTCAGGGGACTTTCAAAATTTTAAACCATCGAGGTTGGTGCTTGGCCTCTGGACGAGACACTAGCACCTTTGGACTTAGATGCTTGCATGTCGAGGAAAAGTTTAGCAACATAAGAGCCTGTTGGACACTCTTTGGCTGAGGTGTGACGATCATTATTATTGTTAGAGTTTGTATTGGAGAGGAGGAGTTGGTGGGAAGGGCTAGGGTTGGTATGATGAAGAGTTGAGGTGTGGTTAAGATCGGGAGCACTAGAAGATTGTAGCTACATGAGAATATAGCATATCAATATAATATTTACAAAGAGAGGAAACAGCCTTCCTACCCTACCTCAGTATTATCTTGGTTCAGGATCCGTGCCATCAACTTCTCCTCAGCTGATCTTCGCCTGTCAGAAAAGATGCCTTTCTTCACGTCTACTGGCTCCATACCTGTACAAGAATTATGAATATAATAGCTAGAAATATATCACACTCTGATACATACCAGCCTTTGCTTGATTGTTACGCAAGAATTCAATCCGAGCAGATAATGTAGAAGGATGTTCTTCTGTTGCTACAGAAGGCAGAGAGCATGTTTAATTAAAATGTCTGTGGTAAACATTCATGTAACAGTTTGTTTAGCAAGATGTCCAATACATCAAGAGTACAATAACATGCAGTAATTTGCTGCATGTTTGAGTATTATACTAATTATTTATCAGCTATTCTATAAGTCATACAAGATGTTATCTAATTGAGGAGGAAGTGTTGTGCCATTATACATTCTGCATTTTGATTATATTTCAGCCATTTATACGTACTTGGTGATGAAGCTTTCTCAGCTGAAGAGGTACGATTTATAGGAGGTGGTACACTCATTGGGTCAACGATGGAGATTGTTTTGTTAGCAGGAGCAGAAGTGGTAGTGGATGAAGGAAGTGGTACATCGGCAACCTTCTTGTGAAGAGCTAGCTTTTCCTTGAATGTGAGTTTTTCTGGATTGATGAGTGTCTGTGGTTTCTCTAGTACTCCTGGAGGAGCTGTGTGCCAATACATATGAAGTATGGTTACAGTGGGACCTCTCTATAAAGGACACACTGGGAACCTTAGAAATTCCCTCTTTTTTTATAGAGGTTGTTCTTAATTCAGAGATAATTTAGTCCAGTATTAGTATGGGATGGGAAAGGGTCAGTATTAGTATGGGATGGGAAAGGGTCAGTATTAGTATGGGATGGGAAAGGGTCAGTATTAGTATGGGATGGGAAAGGGTCAGTATTAGTATGGGATGGGAAAGGATAAGTGTCCTTTTGAATGTTATAACAATGTGTTGTTCGTTCCATTGTATGTGTGCAATGTGCAAGGCCTTGTGTTCTCATAATAGGGTATAATACTGTATATGCTCTCACAATAGGGTATACAACATGTCTTCTTGTAATAGGATATATGTATATGTTCTCATAGATAATGTCTTCTGTTCTCATAATATGATATAATACATGTTATCCAATCACAATAGGGTATATTCTCACCTGATTTTCTTTTATCTCTGTCACCATCTGTACTTGTGTGGTCTCTCAGGGAGACATCTGGTGCAGGAACAGGGTCTTTGGCCACCATGGTAACTGGCATGGTTTTTGCTCTCATTTCAGGGGGAGGAACTTCGCCAAAACTTGGTTCCAAACTATCCAGTGGTTCTGATGACTGCTAGAGAAGGAAAGGAAGAACTCATGCAAGCACTAGATTTATGCTAAACAAAGACAAGACAAAGTGGACTCCTCTGCACACAAGGCCTGCCACTTACTTCATCATCAACTTTAGTTTTCATATCTTTGTCCTTCACATCCTTATCTTCTGCTTCTTTGTCTTGATCTGTTCTGCCCAGTTCTGTCAGGGCAGATACAAGGTCCTTCATATTTGAGTCTGATACGAAGTCTGTGTCTTGGACTAAGGGGGTAATGATGCCACTTGAATCCCCTGACAATAACTGGAAGTGGAATGGGAAAATGGAATAAAAACTGATCAGTGAGTTTTCCAATTTCAGATCAACTATTAAAACTCTTTAATAGCAGGAGCAAGTTCCTAGTTGAATCTACAAGAATACTTTTTCTTTTTTGGAAAGTTGTTATTGTTTACTAGTTGTTGTTTTGATAGTTGTTTACTGTGTGTATCAGTAGATATAATGTTATAATTAAGTATACAGCTAGTTATAATTAGCCATGGATGGCATCCCTGGACTCTCATATCTACTCCACTTCTCAATCCCACATTTCATTCCACAATACCTAGTGGGGGGATAAGCCCACATTCCATTCCATGTTGGAGGGGGGGGGGGGTAGATTTGAGCCCACATTCCATTCCCCAATCCCCAGTGGGGGTGGGGGGTGGATTTAAGGAAAGAAGTTTCTAGTTAAGAAGATATATAACATAGAAAAATCTTTTGAAGCTGTGCCCATGTGGTCACAAATATCATGCACTAAGGAAGAATGTTGCTGTCTATTCGGATAGAATAACTGTATATAGGGATGGAATGGGATATAGAAGTGGAATGGAGAATGGGAATGAAATGGAATATATGGATGGAATTAAAGATAATGTGGAGTTTTCCACTTACAGTTGGAACATCAGCTTCAAAGTCATCAAACGAAATGTCGCTAAAAACCTCTCCAATAATAGATTTGACAGCAGCCTGGCTACCCTCTACGTCAGGTGCTGAGATCTGTAGGTAGGTACATATTAAAATTTAAACATGAACTGATTCAGAATGTGCTCACGTGTATTTGAATGGCTTCAGCTCTTCTCCTTGTCTCTGGGGAGACTGGGGGAGGGTTAGCTAGAATAGGAACTTTCAGCCGATGAGTTCTTCTGCTTGCTCTCGGTGTGGGGGTCATGTCCTGAAAGTGGAAGGAAATGAATTAAATACGAATTTTAGTGCCACAAAATCACTATTAGTTGGTAAATTTCATGGTTATAATTTTTGTGGAGGATGATTTTTTAAAGCGAGAAAAATACACCTCTTGAGTCATCAGCGAGAACTTATCACTTACATCATCTTCAGTTCGACTAGCTTCCTCTTGTGCTAGTCTGTTCATCTCATCTTCACCTTTAGACACCTCCTCGTGCTGCAGAGAATAGGGTTAGTTATCACATGACTATCACATGACTATCACATGATATCCTCTTTACCATAGTAGAGACCTCTGAGTCTAAATCAGCTAGAATACTTGAAGTGTCCTTCGGCTCAACATTTGAGAGGTCAGCTTCAAGAGAAGAATCCAAAAGGACTGAATCTTGTTCTGAAGAATGAAGAAGTGTTGAACACTGGTTATTAAATTGAGGAAGGGGGAAGAGGTGTGGATACATACCAAAGACATTGTCATAGTCAAGAGGACCCAGGCCCCCATTCTCTAAAGGAGCTATGATATCTTTAATGGGAATGGAAGCTGAGGAGGTGGAGGAGGGTGGAGGCAAGCTCTTTCGTTTCTCTTCATCCAACTGGTTAATTCTTTCACTAAAAATAAAATAAAATAAAAAATAAATAAAAATAAATAAAAATAAATAAAAATAAATAAAATAAAATAAAATAAAAATTAAATTAAATTTTAAAAAAGTTTGAGCACATTAATTTATATAAGTGTTTGTCCTGAAGGGATTTTATCAAAGGCCCTCAAGTCATAATCTGCCTATATACTAAAAACACAAATTGGGACCCCTGTACATTCATAATTAATTTTTACCTAGTCTCCAGCTTGAACTTTGTTAGGTCTTCCAACAGACTATCAAAGTCCTCTGCTCTGGTGATAGGTTTATTATCAATAGCCGTGGAGCTCTGAGACAGTTTGGAATGCATCAGAGAAAACTAAAGAATCAACATAGATGATGATCAAAGCTACACACAAGATTCAACAAGACATCTCCTATAAGATGTAAGCCAATCATGCCATACCTGGGAGACGTCTTTAAATTATGCTATATGTACTAAACTAGTTGATGGAGAAAATTTTCATACTGCACACAGACAAAACTAATTATTATTATTCTAGTGAGGAGTGGTTTCACAGTTATTCAAATCCATATTTATAGTTCAGACTTATGACTATACCTCACTCACCATAGTGGGAGCAATGGCCGACTGTGACTTCTTGGGACTCAGGGTGTTGGCATGAACTGTATGTCCGACAGCAAGGCCATCTATACTCTCACTAAGAAGACTGTGAATGGCATTATCCAATATCATGGAACTAGCTGCTGATAAGGGAACTGGAAAGAGTGATTAAAAGGGTACACATTAATAGGAGTGATTAAAAGGGTACACATTAATAGGAGTGATTAAAAGGGTACACATTAATAGGAGTGATTAAAAGGGTACACATTAATAGGAGTGATTAAAAGGGTACACATTAATAGGAGTGATTAAAAGGGTACACATTAATAGGAGTGATTAAAAGGGTACACATTAATAGGAGTGATTAAAAGGGTACACATTAATAGAAGTGATTAAAAAGTGTGCACATTAATAGGAGTGATTAAAAGGGTACACATTAATAGGAGTGATTAAAAGGGTACACATTAATAGGAGTGATTAAAAGGGTACACATTAATAGGAGTGATTAAAAGGGTACACATTAATAGGAGTGATTAAAAGGGTACAGATTAATAGGAGTGATTAAAAGGGTACACATTAATAGGAGTGATTAAAAAGTGTGCACATTAATTGACAGATGCCACACCTAAGCCACACCTATGCTTAAGTACTGTAAAAATCTTGGCAGATTCTATTTTCCATTCTGAACATGCTTGGGAATAAATGAATTTTTTTGATTAGTGGAGGTGTCCTCTTAGTATAGAGAAGGACACCTCCCTAATTCAGGGGTATAGTGAGGTGGAGTTTTAGACCACACACACCACATGGCTTGAGGTTACATTAGAGAATGCCTCCACTGCTCATGGGGATAACATGGTGGTTGCATGTGATCACTCCTTACTGTGTGAAATTGACGAAATACTCTCAGAATCAGCTAATGATCTTCTTCGAATCACCTCCTCCATATCAAACCCATCACAAACGGTAATGAAGAGGTCATCGGAGCTCTTCAGAGCCTTCACAGCCTGAGAATGAGAGGCTCCCAGGAGAGATGTTCCATTCACTTCAATAATCCTCATTCCCATCTTCAGGTACCCCTCTCGGTGAGCTGTACCACCTTTAGTAATCTGAAACAATCAAAACACAAAGATAATGTCCATGATGGGGACATGTCCTTTGGTCTTTGTAGAGAGGTTGGCCTCTTCTTGGAGGTTCTCCCTCAAGTTTATTGTGCACATATATAGTAATAATCTTTCTAATGAATCTCTAATGATATATTGTAATGATGTGAAGATACAGGTTTTACTGTAATAAGAATCTGTTCTTTGTGTTCTAACCTTTGAAACAAAGATTCCTTCATCGTTGGGGTCAAGAGGATTGCCCTTTGATCCTTTTCTACCCCCTCGGATACTCAAGCCAAGCTTCTGGTCTGGTTGCTTCTGCAAATGAACCTCCTAGAAAATGAAACAGCATAGCATACTCAGTACTGTGTTATGCTCGGGTGGCCAGGCCAACTTGTATCATTGTACCTTGAGCCCAGGTGGCTGGGGCACATGCTGAACAAGTAACTCAATGTTACCCTCCTGAGAAACTAACCAATGAACAGCCTGTTGGTGTGTGGACAAACGAACACTGAACTTGTTCACCTATGAGGGAGAGAAGGAAAATGTATAGGTTCGATACACATGCATGCATAGATGCACATGCATGTATGTACACAATACATAAACACACAACAGCAAGTACATTCCTCCATACCTCGAGAATTCGGTCACCGAGTCTCAGTTTCCCTGTGGCCATAGCTGCTCCTCCCTTGGAAATCTGAGAATGGAGGAACTAGTCAAAGAGAAACGGAAAACTGGAGCTCTTTTCTTTACCTTTGAGATGTACACACCTGGTCTTCCCTGACCAAACACTCTGCTCACATGATCAGCCCCTCCCACAATACTCAATCCTAGCTTACCAATGCTTCTATCCAGTATTACCCTCTACAGAACAAAGAATAATGTCAACAGTAACACACATGTACTTTGACCTCATCATGCTGTACAACACACATGCACTCTGACCTCTTCTGGGTAATCTTCCTCATCATCATCCAAAGACATGGATATAGAGGGGTGTGTCACACGTTCAAAAAACTCCACCTCCTCTGGCCTCTTCATGGCATGGATAGGACTGTCGTCACCTGCAAACGAAAGACCACAGACTAGACTTGTGAGGGTATGACCTCATTTCTATAACATCTCAAGTTTGTGAGGGTAACAAGTGAATGACCTCATTTCTTTAACATCTCAAGCTTATGTGGGTAACACAGTGTTGCCAGGTTGCTGTCTAAAAAATGATTGTGTGGCTAAAGGCCACTGAGAGAGTTTGGGTGTGCTCCCTCCTGCATGAAGCTTCAGAAACTAAAATTTCACCTTTTCTAATCAAAACTTTGACACTGAAAACCATCATTATGAATGATTGAGTAATATGTGCATGAGATAGAGGGACACTATTAGAAAGAAATTTCATAAAGGATAGTCTTAGCTAATTAGAAAAAATCAGCAATAAGCAGCAGAACTCTACTTTTCCATTCACAAACAATTTTTTTCCCCAAAAACCCACAGATTGTGGATAAATCTATGAACCTGGCAACACAGACCTCATTTCTATAACATCTTAAGCTTTCGAGGGCAACAAGTGAATGACCTCATTTCTATAACATCTCAAGCTTGTGAGGACAACAGGTGAATGACCTCATTTCTAAAACATTTCAAGCTTGTGAGGGCAACAGGTGAATGCTTGTGGGAGCAACAGGTGAATGATAACTTGTGAGGTGAATGACCTCATTTCTATAACATCTCTCATCTGTTGTCACATTACCATAAGATCTACTGGTCTCTCAAGTCTACAAGTTTCATATTACTGGATCACATTGCCTCTGTTCCAACCCTCCATTATAACATTTAGCTACATATCACCACACTCTTTAATTCTATAACATCTCAAGCTTGTGAGGACAACAGGTGAATGACCTCATTTCTAAAACATCTCAAGCTTGTGAGGGCAACAGGTGAATGCTTGTGGGAGCAACAGGTGAATGATAACTTGTGAGGTGAATGACCTCATTTCTATAACATCTCTCATCTGTTGTCACATTACCATAAGATCTACTGGTCTCTCAAGTCTACAAGTTTCATATTACTGGATCATATTGCCTCTGTTCCAACCCTCCATTATAACATTTAGCTACATATCACCACACTCTTTAATTCCATATCTCAGCTAATAGTGTCATCAGATTTCCTTGACAACTAACACAAGAGTAAACAATTCTAAGAGCATATGGTATGGAACCAGAGTGAAATTAGATTAAAAATAAAGCTTGAAATTAAATGGGAGTTGGGATCATGGAAAGTATGGCCCCGTTGTCATGGTAATCATGATCAGACCTGGTGAAGTTCTCCTGGGTTCTTCGTTCATTGATTTCTTCGCAACCAACTGTGCAATGTCAAAGTTAATGTAATTGTCGTGCTGCTGCCTATCTTTTGGAGGACTTGGTTCTTTCTCGGGCAGTTCCTCTGACTGTACTCTACACAAACACAGAGAGTGTATTTCATAAGTCTTCAGCAATCCTTGGCTTCTACATAGGGTCTATAAAAACCAACTTTGGTCCTTATAGAGAAGGACTTTGTTTGTCACTCTTGGGAAACAGACCACACAGAGGTGGTTGGCTAATAATAACCTTGATAACTAAAGTATGTATAGTGGTCACCCTAGGGACACAACGTTGGCTGCTATGCATACATACAGAGTGGATGGTCTACTGTATACTATGATTACCCTATGATTGCCCTATGATTACCCTATGATTACCGTATGATTACCGTATGATTGCCCTATGATTACCCTATGATTACCGTATGATTACCCTATGATTACCCTATGATTACCCTATGATTACCCTATGATTACCCTATGATTACCCTATGATTACCCTATGATTACCGTATGATTAATACACATACCTCTTAACAGATTTATCTATAACCTCTTCTACAATCTTCTTGGCAGCAAGCCCTTCCCCTAAGGCCCCCTCTTCAACACTGGCCACTTCTCCACCAGTCACCTCTCCACCAGTAACCTCTCCACCACTGGTCACTGCTACATCAGAAGCAGTCATCTTGGAGTCGTCGAGAACTGGGAGTGCAGGGGTAGGTTCAGTCTTGTCTCCCTCCTCCTCTTTTTCTTCTTCCTTTTCTGGTATGTCCTCTGATGGCAGGACAACTAGAACCTCACGTGAGACGACTAAGTGACAGGAGGAGGTAATACTCTTTAGAGCAGCCACAGCTTCGGCATGAGTTGCATTAGCCATGTTAATATTGTTCACCTAATAATAGAACAGACAGTGGATTTAGAGTTATATACAACAGTTATATCAGACCTCTCAACCCAAAAATTAACAAATATTGAAACATTGGCTAAAAAATATTGAGATTTGTGATGAAATATTGAGATTCTAATGTTTATATTTGTGTTGTTCATTATAAGCTCTAGTAGCCCCCTTAGCTTCCCAATTAATAAAAATAACCCCTTAGGAACCTGGTTAAAATACAACATCTAAGTTACATACCACCACAATACATCCCATAACCCCTTAGGAATCTGGTTATCACCTCTACATAACTAACTGCACTTTACCATCAACAGCTTATCTCCAAGTCTCAGTCTTCCATCCTGTTCAGCCAGTCCCCCTGGTGCTATCTTGGTTACATAGATGCTCTGACAATATGACACTTCTGGTAAAGGGTTGTACCAATGCAAACATTCAGGAAAACTTACATCATCCACATCCTCATAGGCAGGGGTAGAGCCACGCCCACCAGCAATAGAGAAACCAAGTGTCCTTCCAGGTACTTTCATGATATCTATTGAAACCTATGGATGTGAGGTGGGTACAGAGGAGGAATAAAAATAACATAATGAGTGGGTGGAATAAGGATATAATAATGGGTGGGTATAGAGGTGGAATAAGGATATAATAATGGGTGGGTATAGAGGTGGAATAAGGATATAATAATGGGTGGGCATAGAGGTCACTGTGGGACATAATGCAGTGTGTTTGAGGAGGGGGGGTTGTATATATAGCCAGCACAGAAGGAATTAAACGAAGGAATGAACCACCTCCACCTGTTTGTAGTAATCCCCTTCACAGTCAATTGAACAGACATATATGTAGTGTGGACACATAGCTAGGGCTTGGACACATAGCTAGGGCTGCACCACTAATAGATCTAAGTAAACACAGTAGTTTATACTCCTTGCATAACACACAACCATCATCTTCCATCCATTTGTATTTCTTTCCTAACACCACACAACACTGAGCATTACATCATCAAGTTCCACATTGACTCCCAACCTCCTCTTAACACCACACAACACAGGTGGTGGTAAGTCCTATAGTAACTTCCACAAACAACTTTATTATGACTTCATTCACACAATGCCATGGTAACCAGTAAACAATCTTACTACCACTTAACACAGTGCCCTCGTTATTACTGACCTGATGTTACTACTGACTTACACAGTGCTCTCACTAACAAAGTTATTACCAACCTGATACTGCACCACAGTAACCACCCCACCACCCTTAAACAATGTTACTACTGACTTCACACAGTGCCCTCATAAACAATGTTATTACTGATCTGACACCAACCCACGGTTATCCCTATAAACAATGTTAGACACAGTGCTCCCACAAACAATGTTATTACCCACCTGACTCTGACCTGACTCTAACCCCTAAACAATGTTACTACCGACTTAACTTAATACAGTGCCCCCATAAACAATGTTATTACTAGAGGAGAGGCAGAGGCTGAAGTAACTATTTATACAGGTGACACTGTTTACCCTCAGGGGAAATGTTTATAGTAGTTCTCCAACCTAGTTTATGTTAGCACAGAGGCCATAGTACAATCAAACTAAGAGAGAGTAAATCTAGCCCTTAATAGTGAATAACCATACCCAATTACAAAACAGAAAACTTATAAATGAGTTTCAATCATTCAGTTTATTCAGAACTTTAAGAATCATTTAATAGGCAGAAATATAATCACTCGTTACTCACGTCAATAGACCTCACCACCGAGCCACCTGGAATCTCCCCAGAATTATCAGCATATACTTTACTATCCAACAAGTCAGGAGAGATGATCTGTGAGAGGGGAGAGAAACTATCATCAGGGGGAAGAGGAATGGGGGGGGGGGGGGGGGAGACAGGAAGGTGTTAAGCAGAATTGGTGATCAGTGACTGCATGTAATCCAGTGTTCTATCTCCAGCTCTAAGAAGTCCACATTCCCCAGTAAGGATTTGCCATATTGACTGCTCTTATTGACTGCCCGTATTGACTGCCCCCACCCAAAAGTAAGCCCCTAGGCCACAGAGAACTAATATCCCGAGTGAAAATACATGACAAAGTGAAGGAAGTCTAATAGAAATTACATACACAGACAGATATAAACGCAGGTAATTAGTCAGCTACATGCCGAGCCATGTTAGGGCTGCAGTGAACACTTAGAGAGAGGTACAATACACAAGGAGAACTACCACTTGTAACATGAAAGCATGTAGAACATTTATGTGATTGTACATAATACATCTTGTATAATGCTATTAACATACAAACTGGAGTCATTAGACTCACTACCAACTCTCTTTTTTTCTTACCTCCTCCTGTTTCCCTGACATTTCCTGGGAATCATCTACAGTAAGGTTTTCTCTTGATAAGTTCTCCATGCCATCTGACCTAGCAAGACCACCACTTCTAATGGAAGGTTCTTCTTCATATTCTGTAAGTCCAATCTAACAAACAACCAACAGCTCATGTGATATGATAGCAGTATCAGAGTAATAACTATAATGCAGTGACAAGCTATCAGTTAGTAAGGGTTAAAATCCAGCTAACAAGGAGTTAAAGAGCAAATTTGATCTATAACTGCTGCATAGAGGTTAATTGCCAACATGAACAGGTTAAAAGAGGAAGCATACATTCTCTTTAGTAGAAGCTTCCTCGACTATGACCTCCAACCTGTCCTCATCGCCACTATCCTCAGAGGTCGAAGAACCATCACAAATATTCCCCATTTCTTGTTCTGCTCCATCCTCCACTTCAACCAAGATAGGAGACAAAGGATGCTCTGGCATGGCATAGGCAAGCTCAGCCAAAAGATCAAAACTAACACGTCTATTTAACCTGGCTGGAGAAGACGAGGTTGACACAAGGGACCCCTTTGAAGAAGTGAGAGCAGATGTCAGCTTCGGTAATTTTACATCATCTTCATCCAGTGAATATTCAGTTTTCACTGATTGAGGACTGACAGTAACTTTGTAAGTAACTGCTGACTTCCGATGGCTAAGTCTAACACCCATTACATAGCACTATTGCTTCAAATCCAGTTACCTCATCTGGGTCCGTGTCTAATCTTGTAGTACTACTTCAGCACATCATAACATATAGTACACACAGAACCATTGAAGACTTTTCAGGTGAAACTACAGCTAGGAAGAGAGAGGCATTGGCTAGCTGTCAACAATTATCCAGCAAACTGTATCCAGGTAACAGAGGTCAACAACACCGTTGCTAGAGAAGAAAGTGGTTTGTTTTCATAGATACTACACTACATCTATTATAGTCACCAGACACGACCAAGAGTTAGACAGCTGCACAGTTAGACCACAAAATTCTCCCAGTTGTGACCACTACACCTTGTTTCTAGAATTCTAAACTCATCTATGCTGATAGGACAGCTGCGCAAGGTATGCACTGACCACGGTCAACTGCTATTATCAATGTTTAAAAGCTTGGATAATTGCCTTCATTTTACCACAAATAAACCACTTCCACCTCATAATAGAAACATTCTAACTACAGTCAGTATGGCTAATTAACTGTCGTGTTTTGCTCGTAGAGCGACAAACCAGGCTTGTAGCAGAACCACCTTTACAGAATCCTGATTGGTAGATATCAAACACTAATCTACCCTTGTAGTTTTAGATCCATCACTCTATCATCTCTTATACACAGGAGAAACCTGTATACTCACTCCCACATAGCTATACATTCAAAAGCTTGTAATCTCTTGTTTACCAACATAGACCCATTGACACTGCATGTAACAACAGCTAAGCCTAGTTAACAACTGCACTGATCTAGCTAACTGAAATTAAATGTACTGAAACTCACCACCTCTATTCCTAGTTCCATGTCAGTTCAGATATATTGTAGAAATTTGTGGGCATTGAAGAAACACAATAATTATCAGCATTCTCTAGGTATAGCTATATAATATACTAGCTTCTCTGGTGAACAACTACTTCTATATACCAGCACTATGCAGACTAACTGACTGCTACACAGACTGACCCTTACACGATTGATAGACTGACCAAATACTACAGACTGTGGCCGAATACTACACAGACAGTGACCCAATACTACACAGACTGACCAAAAGTACTATATGGCACTATAATAGCATAAATACACAGCTTGCCAAAACATTTATTTTTCCTAATGAAAAGGGGAGGAAATAAATGTTATTTTGTTTAAAAAGATAAGATAAATAACATCCACCCCTCCCAAAAGAAAGAGCCAAGATAATACACCCACACCCAAACTCATTAGTGGGTGGAAACCCACAAAACAGATAGGTATTGAGCCACTCATCCCCACAGATCAACAAGTGGTTTTATGTTACAAAAACAACAACATATTATGGTTGTTATTTACCTTCTCACTGTAAGGGGATGTATCACCTTGATGACTACTGAGTGGACTAGCCTGGTCTCCTATGGAGATAGAGAGGTTGTTGAGGTCATCCCTGGAGGAGACGCTACCTTTATGGAAGATGGTGGTAGAAGGAGTGGCCTCAGGTTTGTATTTGCCTTTCTTTCTCTTAGCCTTCATCGCTCTCATGTCCTTTCGAAATGGAGTTGGGAATCGAACCAGCTATAAAAGGAATGCTCTTAAATTTCAATATTAGATCCTTAAATTCACACACTAACACAGAGATGGTAGGAACTGTATACAGGCACACACAGAGACACTTCAATTAATGTATGGGCACACATGCAAATAGACTCTTGAATTCATTGTATACAGACATATACTTTAATAGAGACCCAGATGGTTGAGGTAAAGGGTTTCTCATGCATAAGCTACAATTGACTAAACCCTTCCACCCACACCCCCAATTTAAGGTAATAAGGGTTGGTTGTTACTGTAATTTCTATTTATTGCACACCTTTGAGGACTCATCGGGAAGAGGTCCTAAGGATGGGTCAAAAGCCACACCCAATTTTTCTCCAGTTGCAAAAGTCCCAGTTCGGGAAAGAGATGATTCGTGATCAGCAGGAGTTACTAATCCATCTTCCAAAAAGTTTTCTGAGGAGAAGAAAACACAAAGTCTCAATTTAACATCTTTCTCTTAAATACAACTCCTATCATCAGGGAGAAGGAAGACTCTAAGACTGGAAAACTCCACAACATGAAGTTCAGAGTTTAATCAGTTGATAGATAAAATAGCATTCAGCGAAATATATTTTATTCCATTGTTATTTCACTGTTAGTCCATGTCACAAATATTAAGTGAAGTCATGAAGTTTTCCAATAATTGTAATGAGGAAAGCCCTATAATTAAGCTATCAAAGATCCACTAATGAGGTTCTACTGTTGTTACTGATAGAGGTTCTACTGTCGTTACCGATGGAGGTTCTATACTGTCGTTACTGATAGAGGTTCTATACTGTCATTACTAATGGAAGTTCTATACTGTCGTTACTGATAGAGGTTCTACTGTCGTTACTGATAGAGGTTCTATACTGTCGTTACTGATAGAGGTTCTATACTGTCGTTACTGATAGAGGTTCTACTGTCGTTACTGATAGAGGTTCTATACTGTCGTTACTGATAGAGGTTCTATACTGTCGTTACTGATAGAGGTTCTATACTGTCGTTACTGATAGAGGTTCTATACTGTCGTTACTGATAGAGGTTCTATACTGTCGTTACTGATAGAGGTTCTATACTGTCGTTACTGATAGAGGTTCTATACTGTCGTTACTGATAGAGGGTCTACTGTTGTTACTAATGGAGGTCTACTGTTGTTACTAATTTATGTGCTGCCAATACAAGTCTAATATAATGTCTGTAATAATGTTTAGCTACAGTTGGGACTGCTGGATGAGTTCTTAATTAAGTGAGATTTACATGCACCTCTTGAGAAACAAGCCAAGTACTTACTCTCATGAGAGAGGCTCTTGGTTTCTACTGTAGTATAAGTGAAAAGAAGGGCCTGACCAGTGATATCTAACTCTCTTTAAATTTACCCATTATGTTGAACACAAAGCTCTGCTGCACATGCTCAGATACAACTCTTATCATTGTGTTCTGAAAGAAAATCCTTGCCAGTGGCTGAGGATTCCAGAAATCCTTGCCAGTGGCTCACAACTCTTATTGAATTTACCCATGCTAGAGTTGTAGGGTCCTTGCTGAGGAAGAAAGCCACTGCAGTACAATACATTGATTTCAGCATTCTCCAGACATGGTCTAGCTTCCAGATTCATGAGAGGTTGAGGCTGTAAAACAAGAACATCTACTCACTCCGGTCATCACAAATTGAATTACTAAATACTCAATTGCTTGACATGAAATCCAGGATCCTCCCCCCCCCCCCCCCCCCCCCTCCCCCAATCTTTCCTTGCAACCCCCACTCCATACTTTATGCTGCCTGCTTGGTAAAGGGTCTGTAACAGTAACTTCTATTCAGATCAGTAAGCATGACCTATTGTTATAATGATAGTACAACTACTTCTGTATACTACTATAACTACACTGCATACTACAACTGTATACTACAACTGCATACTACAACTGCATACTACAACTGTATACTACAACTGCATACTATAACTGCATACTACAACTGCATACTACAACTGCATACTACAACTGCATACTACAACTGCATACTACAACTGCATACTTACGTATATATAATTAATACCATAATAGAGCTCAATTATAAAAATTCCCGGCCCTTTAATACTGCATGGGTAGGTTCTATCAATTATGAAACTATACCTGGCTGCCATCAATCCAGAGTGCATCAAGGTTCAGATTCTGAAAGCTCATTGGAAGGTGTTTTATCCTATTACCGACAATGTCCAACACTTTCAAGTTAGGAAGTTCTCCCAGCTCCTCTGGTAGTTCACAGAGCTCATTCTCTCGAAGAGAGAGCACATGTAGTGTTTTACACTGACCAACCTGAAAAAAGAGTGGTTCTGGATTAACGCTTGTTGGCACAATTCATATTCTATTTCATATGGACCAACCTGACCATGGGCACAATTCAAATTTGGACCAACCTGACCACAGGCACAATTCAAATTCTATTTTATATGGATCAACCGACCACGAGCACTATTCTATATGGACCAACCTGACCACAGGCACAATTCAGATTCTATTTTATATGGACCAACCTGACCACGGGCACAATTCAGATTCTATTTCATACAGACCAACCTGACCACGGGCACAATTAAAAAATAAGTAACTTGGACAAAATGAGACATTTAATACAGTTGTAAATGTTAGAAAATTCATTGAAACTGCTAAAAATAAAGCAGCCAGTCTTCCTGGGAACAAGATTGTGCCCACGGCTGCCTGAGAAGAAGATTATGCTTTGTGATGGCTATCTGGAAATGAGATTGTGTCCTAGGACCATATTATAATGACTGCCTGGGAACAAGATAGTGCCAGTAATGGCTGCCTGCCTGGGAACTGGCCTACCATGCTGGGTATCTCAAGAAGATGGTTTCTGTCCAGGTTTAACATCTCCATAGATTGCATCTCGAACATGGAGGGTGGAACGCTGTCCAGTAAGTTATCGTAGAGCAGGAGCTCTGTGAGTCTGTGGAGATTACCAATAGATTCTGGGATGGCAACAAGATGATTAAGGTCCAATTTGAGTAGCGTGAGAGCCTGCATGCTGCCTATGTCTTGTGGGAGGGACTCCAAACAGTTCTCTGAGAGATGAAGATCGGAGAGGTTCTTTAGAGAGGAGAAGTCGGAAGGGAGGTTCTCTAGACGGTTCTTTGTCATGTCAAGAACCATCAGTTTGCTTAATTTGGTGATGCTCTGAAATATAAAATAAATTTATTTATTTTGGTCCTTCCACACCCAATGTTAGCTAGAACCATTCGTGGACAGAAAAATATCTCTCTATTAGTTTATCCATGCTCAGTTGAATAATAATACACACATCAAACATATCTATATTACGTAAGACCATAAACCCTTTACCACAGTCCCAAAAAAGGTCTCGAAGTACATTATTAATACCTATCGGAACTAGTATATAGGAAACTATATAATATATAATATATATTCTATATAATTATATTATTATATAGAGTATATAGAAGTGTTTGTGGGTTAAACACTTAACAAACTACTCCAGATTTTGTGGTTACTATAACTAGTGTCCTATATAAGGACAAAGAAGATTAATCATAGACAATGTGTATGGGAAAAAAAGTTCATTAACTTCATAACTACTTAATTAACATCTGATGCATAAGTAGATATTGACACCCACCTAGGTGCACATATCTCTATTTAGTAGGAACATTGTATTGATTAAAGGGAGCAATCACCTCTAGAAGACTACGATAAACAGTGACATACACAAGAAAGAACCTAGAAACTTATTCTCTTAAAATTCAGGTTGAAGGGGGGGGTGGGGGGGGAGTTGAGGGGAGGAGTGCAAAAAAGGTTATCCTCTTCCCTTCCCTCCCCAGGAGGTATATCTTAGAGGTGTTTACTTCAGGGAGTTCAAAGATGAGGTTTATGTCCAACCAAAGTTCAATCAACTCGTTCATCTCTCCTATTTCAGGAGGCTACAGAAAGAGAAGTTACTAGATGAATAAAATATATTATTAGGAGACACAAGTCAGTACACTTACCAATGATTCAATCTCATTATTTCCGACATCTAGTCTCTGCACCCTCTTCAACTTGGCTATACTCCTGTAGTTCAGTATGAGTCATACAGTTAACACACACTTAATGTGGTTAGTGTGTCTAGGCAAGCTTAACAAACTTTAGTGTGACTCATGTAGTTAACACAATGTGGTCAGTGTGTCTAGGCAAGCTAACAAACTTACAGAGGTAGCGTTTTCAGGGTGTTTTCTCTTGCTTCTAAAACTATCAGGTTCTCAAGACTAAGCAAAAAGGAGATAAATATAATATGACCAGGGTAACGAGGGTTAAGGTTAATTATATGGCCAGAGTAATAAGGGTTAAGGTGGTTATGGGTTAATTATAAGGCCAGAGTAATAAGGGTTAAGGTGGTCATGGGTTAATTATAAGGCAAGAGTAATAAGGGTTAAGGTGGTCATGGTTTAAGGTTGTTATGTGTTAACTATATTAAGTGAGGTGGTTGAGAGTTAATTTGATTTGAGGATAGGTTGGAACTTACTTTCCTATTTCTAAGGGTAATCTGGGAATACCAACATCATTGATACTGAGGTGTGTGAGGGATGTAATGGAGGAGATTGATTCAGGAGCCCTGCAGCAATGACACATCATCACAGTTGTAACAGCATGAGATATAACATAAGCGAGATATATATGTAACACAACATGACACATGAGATATAACATGAGATATGTAACACGAGATATGTAACACAACATGAGATATGCAACACAACATGACACATGAGATGTATAACACAACATAAGATATAATAATGATCGATTAGATATTATATAACACAGCACGGTGGTTAGAGTGTGCAATAAAATTGCACAATGAAGTTAACAACCTCAAGTACCAAATATCCCCTCCAACATAATATACATCCAGACTGAGGGAGGGAGTTTACATGCATGTCAATTGTTTAAACACACAACAGGGAACTATTATGGGAGATAAGAGCAATGACAAGCCTAAGAAATCTTTTCTCTCTGAGAGAAACTACATAGAGGGAGATGAAGCTAATACTGATACGAAAACAAAACAAAGCACAAACAAACAAACATAGGAGTAAACAAAATTAATAACAAATAGTAAAATTAATATGGCTGCAACTAGGTACATAACAACAACAACAACAACAACAAATAACAATGATAACAACAACAATAGTAACAATGATGATGATGCATACCTGAGGAGAGGATTGGAACTAATGTCCAGGAAGTGGAGAGACCGACAAAACTGCATGTTCTGAGGTATGTCTTCAATAGCTAGGGAAGAGGATACCATTATTACCCCATTATTCTGCAGTGCTGGCCCATTATTTACCTACTAGGACAGCTAATTATAGCTACTAGGACAGTCCATTAATTATAGCCACTAGGACAGTCCATTAATTATAGCCACTAGGACAGTCCATAAGCTAATTATAGCCACTAGGACAGTCCATATAATATAGTTGCTGAATTGCAATGATGCCTCAATACAGTTAGTTGTTTTCTTGCTGGCCCCTTAACGAAGCCTTCAAAATTGAAACAAATTCTCTATAAATTGTGTAAACAATAACATGTTCAAGTAATTACCAGCCCCATCATCCTCCATGGTACTATTAAGCTAGAGGGTGGTAGGTAGATAGGTTAAGAGGTGTAGGAACTAGGCCACAAGATGGTATGGGGGGGAAGGGATAGGGAGTTGTAAGAGGGGAGGTAATCAGGTGGTAATGGGGTATGTAGAAGGGACTGCAGTATTGTAAATGAAGTGAGTGCATTAAATAAAAACAGCACAATCAGTCCCAGCCAGTGAGAAAGAGAACATGCAGTCATCCATTAATTAGCCCAAGTACAAAGTTCATACAAACCAATAATTATAAAGATGACCTCCCCTGGGGTAGTAAAGTGGATGGTGCTAACACACAGTTTCTCATTGATATGGGGTGTGTAGTGAATCGTATACACAAACACACATTCCTTAAAGGCTATAAATATGCTTCCTTCCAATGAATAACCCATCTTATTCCCTTGGTGTCTTCCCCTCTCAAAGCACTCAAAAAGAAAGAACTTCAGGCTATGAATATGGAACATAAAACATAGTTACAGCTGCTCCCACTGCAAGTCTTGGACACTGAAACTATTACCAGACCAAAGAACAATTCTTAAGGGGTGTGTGATTAGGGTGTGGTTAGGGGAGGGCCAATTAGCTGGTGTATACTATGTGACTAATGTAGCTATCATAACTAATAGAATTCTTGTGGCTAAAATACCTAAAATACGCACCATTTTTGCTGATATCCAGTTCAACAAGTCGAGTAAGGTTGGCAATGCCTGGAGGTATACGATTCAAGTCATTTTCACTTGCACTCAGCTTCCTCAGTGTGGTTAGACGAAAGAATTTCTAAAAAAAAAAATACTAATAATAATAATGGGGGACTAGCGTGTATGGAAAGGGTCATCATAAACAAAGGTTCTTAAAAGAGAAGGTAGTACACAAATAAGTAAGATATAATAATAATATGACTCCCTATAGTATGGGGCTCACTGCTCCCAATTATAGTATTATTGAGTGGAGTGTATAGGCATGTAACAAATAATAACAACGGAGAAAGGTAATCGACAATAATGAATGGATTTTCCGGTTGTTATTGACAGACAACATTAATGGGTATTCCTATTGCAGTGATATTCCATCCTGCATGCCTGGTCATTTTACCCATTTGATTACATGAGAGTGTTTCCACTCCAAACATAGATGTGTGTGTATTACTAAGATATTAGAACAGTGGCCTTTTATGGGTATACATGTACTATAACCATCAGATCAATACACACCTTCAACATGACATTCCAGTAATGTCCACACCCACCTTCAATCAATGAATTTATTACTAACTGCATAACTTCAACTAAGTCTCGATCAGTCTGTCTCAGTGCAGCTGTTTCACTGCATGAGACCACCAGGTTTAGATCATGCTATATGTGAAACCACTGAAAGTCATGACCAGCTGCATAGTCATCAGTAAATGCTTCCATAGGAAAAGTACCACAAATTTAAAATGAACTTCTAGTGATGTAATAACCAGATAGTATACAGAGATAGCTATACAAGTATCCAAAGTTTAATATAGTATACAGCCATAGTATCCAAATTATATATAAGATAGTATCCAAAGTTATGCAGAGAGAGTATCTATAATAGGATGCAACATTAGTTCCAGACCCCCATCAGGGATAAGTTAAATACCATGTCAAGGGCTATAAGTTATGATAACCCTATACATAAATGGAAGTGAATTCAATGATTTTTAAAGTTCATACAGCTCTATAGTCTACACAAAGAATACAACTCTCCATACACAGCTCTATTAGTAACCATTATCGCCAATAGCATTATTGGATGGTGGTCTCACTGAGTTTGTATTTCAAGAATGTTATGCTAACTTCATGCCTATCACAGCTCCCCCCTCCCCCACAAAAACTTAACAGCCTCAACAGTATATACTACATTCCAGGGACCCACACATGGATATCCTCAACAACCAAACCAGAGTATACTTACATATAATTACATAAAATTACATACAAGAGCAAAGAAGTGCCCGAGGGACAAGGTATTCCTTTAGGGTGGGGCAGTTACAAGGCAAAATGATACAAGACTACTACAAGGAGAGACTAGAGGAGTACAAACTGGTCACCCTTACAATTGGACACAGTGCTACAAGGCTAGAGGGGTATATTAGTGCCTAGTAAAACAAAAAAACAACAACAACAACAACAAACAAACGGGGAAAAAAAAAATTCCAGCTACAGAGTTACGGTAAGAGGAGAGCTGCATAATTAGGATAATAATTAGAAGGGTCACTTCCTACAATTGGATTGCTAAGCAGGACCACAAGGTGTCCCATGCATGAAGATGTGTGTGCATGAAGGTGTGCCATTACAGTTAGAGGTATTTCCCCAACCACACAAAATATTAAATTCCAGGCCAATACTCCCCCCTATATGTTCCTTCATGGGACATGGAGAATTGTACTTGTTCACTGACTACCTCACCAGACATAACCGCTGGTGAGGTGACTGAAGACAAAGTTGCACTATGTGATGTAGAAAAATATTCTAAAATCAAAATCACATGTAAACAATGCTACGCATGCACACACACAGTTTATATACATAACACACACAGTTTACACAATACACACACACACCCCACACATACACCCACTTCACTGAGTCCAACAGACTAGAGAGACACCCTAAGTGGAGATTGATTGCCATTTCCTCCTTAGAGACTACAAAGTTGTTGTAGTTGCTGTCAAGTACAAGGCATGGACAAAGGGCTCCACTCAATTCATGGGTGTGGCACATCACAAACAAAAGTGTGTGAAGAATTGTGAACAAAACATTTTGTTTGTTTGTTTTTTTTTTTCTAAGTGAACTAGATTAAAAACACTAACCACCAGCTACACAGATAGTAGCAGTCAACTGATAACAATTTGCTGTTCTAAACAAACCTGCAACAACTAGGCATGCAATCTGAAAGAACCAGCACTAATATCAGTTTACCCGTTACCAACTCTAACTAGTATCTAGCTAGTTGTAGCCAGCCCAGTTTAAACCACTAACCCGGATATCTACCCTTACTTAAATGCAACACACTTACAGGGGGAAGATCTTGTAACGCATTGAAATCCAGCAGTAGTTCTTCAAGGGTTCGTTCGTGTCTGTAAATATCATCTGGCACGACAGACAAGCCACAATGACGCCGATCTATGTACTCAATCTGCCTCGTGCAGTTGAGGCCTATACACGCCTTTAGCATCTCGGTACCGCCCGTAGAAGCTAGGATTTAACTTTGCACGGCTTAGGAACTGTTCTTCCAACAGTAGCCAAAGTTATACACGAAGAGTCAGTATAATAAATAATATTCTCACTTTTCAGTCTAAGAGTCTCTATCTCCAAGCTATAGGAATGCGATTCAAGACGACCACGCCCCCTTATTAAGGATTTGATATCGCACCTTCCTTGTAACGTTAGCTGGCCGGAATCTTGACACTTCAACTATCATCTCTGGTGAGGCGATGGCTCACCGGCTGTGTAAGCTTGAAGATCTTCCTGAGTACCTCCAGTTTAACCGAGACATCCTAACTGGCTACAGGAGGCCCATGAACGCTAAAGACTGTTTGAAGAGTTTAAAATATCTTCACAATGAATCCTTCAACTGTTATTCCCATAGTAAGTCTACGAATGAACATTGTAGTGTGTAATAACCAGATATAGGCCTAAGGGTCAGATGTATCTTTCCAGACAATAAAGGCCACTCTTTCTTCTGGTGTGAAGGACCTGTATTTAACTAAAGTTCAGAGTTGAAATGGTGTGTAGTTGTACCTATAGTAACCCTAGCCTGTGACTCAGTGCTATGGTGAAGTTGTATCAAGGGAAGTGGCAGGAAATTTATATAGTATGTTATGTTACCATGAGAGTCCACAATAATGGTGAAAGGGTAAACATTCTAGTTTATGATTATAACTGTGTATGTTCTCACCACTTCTCCTGCAGTTTTTGCTCTCCTGTATTTTCTAATATCTTCCAGAGATTACTACTCAATTTGGCCTTCCATGACTTCAGATACATCAAGAATAGTCACTATTTTTATTGTCAATGACTTTGTATGCGCAACTCTCCCATTTGCCCTTAGCGCACTATATCATACCTTCATGCCCCACTCAGTTGGAGAAAAAATATACATGCAACTCCTCAGATTTGATGTGATTGGGGTGTGGTGGTGCACTACTCTGGGCCCCATGTCAAACTTTTACTCTGGCTTTTATTGCAATGACGGACTGATGGTAATCTATCTCTTAGTTTATTTGCCTTTCTCAGTATATGTCCTGTACTATCTGATGGTAGAAGACTGTAAACGAAAAAGAGTCAAAGCTCTCACACTTCAATTTTTTGTACGGATTTTAATACATCCATTCAGACTGAGTCCTCTGTCTTTTTCGAACCCCCTTGCTGTCAAGTATTACATTATCATGGACATGATCTCAGCAGTAGGAGCTATAATTAATGCTCTACACATTCCAGAACGATGGTTTCCCGGGAGACTAGACTACCTGTTTAATGGACATACTCTGATGCATGTGGCTGCTGTGGTCAGTCTGATAATCGCAAGACAGGGTTTTTTATCTGACATGATGTGGTTAAACAACTTTAGCTCTTGTCCAGCCAGCAATTCTTCGGTAACAGGTTTCTTTGTTGACAGGAATATCTTGGGATTGGGACCATCCTCTCTGTGACTTCACAGTTGTTATAGTAATAATAAATGATATGAATAGTCACTATTATTATGATGATGTAAACATAAAAAATGCAGAAATATATTTTTTCTGATTAGTTCATTTTGAAACAGTTTATTACACAACATTCCTTTATCTATACTGGAAAACTTGACAGCTATACGTTTGGATAGCTAGCAGCTGAGGCTATACCACACATGTTGTTCTGCCCCTTTGCCATTTTTATGTATCCATATTTCCCCCAGCTTGATCCCCAACTGTGTATAATACAGTATATAATAATAACAGTATTGTAACAACAATATACTGTGGTTTTAGGGAATCTTACAAACTCTGAACCTGCTACTTTGCACCAGTCCTACCCGATATGAAGCACTGGGCATCATGTGCACAAACAGTTTATATTCTGCAAGTTTCCCTAAAACTGCAAGTAACAACCACAGTGGTCTGTCATGGGAATGACTGGGCGTGATAACCACACCCATGAACTATAAATAATTGACTGTATTTTATGATAGAAGAAACCCACTGAGAATTATACAACAGTCAACAGCTTTTCTGAGCTTTGTCAATTATACTGGGTCAGCAAGTCCATCCTTGGAGAATAATTTTTTTTGTGGACATGTTCCTGAATATTAACTATGCATTTCATACCTGTTCTTTACTATCCAGTAACCAATGTTGTTATAGGAGCCATAGCCCACCACAAGAACACCATGATTCAGCTTACTAGAGCTGCAACTACTGTCATAATACACACCACTGGAGTAGAATTGGAACTGGTAACTGGATGCATCAATTGCCACACTGCAATGAGATGTAATATTTATTAATTTTGTATTGAACAATTAAAAGAATTCTTGTGACAATAATCGTACTTGGTTAAGGCCACCAGGTTAAGGTTGGCCTTGAATATTTTTGGTTAGACTCACGTATGTTTAATTACAGCTAGCTAGATAGATAGGGTGTCGTCTTACCTAACTGGTCCGTATGATGAGACAGCACTGGCCAGATTATCTTCACTTCCTGACTTTATATCAGTATAGCCATTGCAATAGGCAACTGAACTACATTGATTGGATTTGCAATCCTGTACCTACAATAATTTTATATGTGACTAAAGTGTGGCCTCATGAGATGGTAAGTTGGTGTCAGGTTCCCATAATTAAGGATTGGTTTTAGCCAAATTATTTTGAACATGGTAGCTAGACATATTATTAGCATGTGACAATTCAGGTTGAAATTGTGCCATACTGTACAGGTTCTCAGTGGTAATCTTATCTGTAAACTGTTAGATGTGTACTGGACACATGTCTTTGCACATTCGGTGAATGGCTGACACTTTTCTCAAACACAGGACCAGTTGTGATAGTTCTATTGAAACCTAGTTTGACCCTTGTATACACTGTATGGGTAGCATACAAAACAGCTCTATTATAGCTAATAATCCAAGTTCTGCATAATGTATAATAATAGTTGCTAGATTTTAGCTATTATACTCACATATCCCACATATTGATAGGCATTTGCTGAACATATGCCTCCATTGTTCTTCACATATTTGAAGGCATAGTCCATCAATCCTCCATTGCACCCTGCATTGCCATAACTCCAGGAACAGTCAAGAAGCTGCTGCTCACTGAGTGAAATAAGTTTTTGTCTCTTTCTGTACATTTGTCCTTCCAGGGCTCCAGTTGCACTGAAAGCCCAACATGATCCACATTGCCCTTGGTTTTTCACCTGTAAGCATGTACATTACTGCTAGGAAGTAATCTTCATAAGATTATTTTCTTACAAACATGGAAGGATACCACATTGGAGGGAATAGTACCATGTTCGAAGGAATTATGGCACATTCAGAGGGAATGGTGACACATTAGAGAGAATCAGATGTCATGTTGAAGGAAATGGTACCATGTTGGAGGGAATGGTGCAAGGATGATGCCATGCTTGTTTGAGGGAATGATGCCGTTGAAATAATAGATCTACTAACATAGTTAAACTAACATAGTTAATATATTCATAACTAGCATATTATTCATAGCTAGCACATTTTGCCCTCAAAAATATGAATATTAGGATACTATCAATGATAAAACTAGCATACCAGGCTGGTTCTATCTTTTTACTTACATATGTGACATATCCTCTCTCTCTCCAGTCAATCCCACCAGAGCCAACTCCACCACTGTCATCATCATCAGACTCTCCATCTTCCTTCTCTAATGGTTGATGGATCAGTCCACTCCGAGGAAATTCTGAGGCATCTCGTGGAACAGAGAGATAAAACCGAGCAAACTCTTCCTGTGTCTGTAATAAGTTTAGAGAATGTTTGAAAAAGTTGCAGATAAATTCTGAATTATACTATGAAAACTACCAGGTCTGCAAATTGATTAAGTTCAAGAACAAAACTATGGTTAGCTTTGTTGTGTTCCTTAATCTTTCGATAATTTTCTCTCCAAACATTCCACCTTGATCCTTCCTCCTGTCGAGTGGTATAGATCTTGGCATTTCTCTCCTTCCAGCCATCCCACTCCTTCTGGAGCTCCACCAGGCTGCAGTAACAAAGGCTAAAGCAGAATATAACAAGTAGTAACAATCTCTGCATCTTCACTAATGCTGAACAAAGACTGACTATTATTCACTCTTTATAGGACTTTATGCGCATGTCTAGATGTAGTGGGCGGGGCTCATAAGGGCAGCCGTAATAATCTGGTGTGGAGTGACTATAGTCTGAGGGAGATAGAGATGAAGATTCTTGTGATTAATATGTTGATACAGTTCTGCTGGTTATCCTGTACTACCGCCCAGAACAAGAGCTCCCACGTCATCTTCACTGAAAAACAGCTGAGGAAGTCAGACCTCTGGAAGAATCGACTCTTTGTTGTCAAACAAAGTGAGTTACTATCAGACTGTTTTCTGACACCGAATATGTGCACTCTGTATAGATGATACTTCTATTCCATCGGACTACAGAGACTTCCTTGTTACCCACCAAAACATCACCTTGTTCTCCATTGTTGAGGTATATAATAAACTGCATGTTTTCTCCATGTGAAATCACTCTCACATGGTGTTACAGCACTAACTGCCCAGACCAGGGCTATTTCATCATGAGCTTTGGTTTTAATATTAATCCCAGTTCAAAGGATTATTACAAATTTTTGACTGTTTCTCACAGCTTGTGTGCAAAGAAGGAGATGAGCTTCTAGAGGGTGGAAAAATTTGCTCTCTCCTCTCACAGCACAATGTGGTCATCAAGCAAAGAGGAGGAGCAGGGGGTGTGGTTGGAGTGAACTTCCTCTTTCATCAGTACAGCGATAAGATGGAATTTATTGTCCACACTCTAGAGCAAGTGTTATAGACATTACTTTATGATCTACCTGTCTCAAAGTTATTGGTTCACTATTTTTGATCTCCATAGGTTATTGGCTGGTGAAGCTCTTACTCATATCCACTCTTATTCTTCCTTGGTCTCCTTTACAGCAGTCAATCCGGAGAGCTTGCTAGTCCTTGCACTAAACACCACCTCTAATGGTAATAGTATATACATGTAGCTATAAGTAACAACCACAATATTGTATTATACAGCTGTGTACCAAACCTTTATAATTACCTTGTCCCTCCACTCCCTTCCCCTTCCCTCCCCTCCTCTCCCTTCCCTTCCCTCCCCTTCCCTTTCCTTCCCTCCCCTTCCCTTCCCTTCCCTTCCCTCTCCTCCCCTTCCCTTCCTTCCCCTTCCCTTCTCTTCCCTTCCCTTCCCTCTCCTCCCCTTCCCTTCCCTCCTCTTCCCTTCCCTTCTCTTCCCTTCCCTTCCCTCTCCTTCCCTCCCCTCCCTTCCCCTTCCCCTCCCCTTCCCCTCCTTCCATTCTCTTCCCTTCCCTTCCCCTCCTTCCCTTCTCTTCCCTTCCCTTCCCCTCCTTCCCTTCTCTTCCCTTCCCTTCCCCTCCTTCCCTTCTCTCCCCTTCCCTCCCCTCCCCTTCCCTCCCCTCCCCTCCCCTTCCCCTCCTTCCCTTCTCTTCCCTTCCCTTCCCCTCCTTCCCTTCTCTTCCTTTCCCTTCCCTCTCCTCCCCTTTCTTCCCCTCCCCTCCCCTTCCCTCCCAATCTTACCCATCCCTTTCTTAGAGTACATCTCTCTTCTAAGCTCGTTCATACTGAGTAGTCCTGGTGTTCCATTAGCAATCACATACTCCAATACCCATTTGCCCCTCAGTCAACGGCCTCATTATACCCCAAAGGAGCCACCATTTCACCTATGGAACCTTCGTGAATCTGGAAACAAGTGGTACAAATGTGTGGACTTGAATTCAACGAGTTTTTTCATTATTCGGTCAAAATATCCAGTGATAGTAAGAGATTCTCTTCATTTTGAACAGTCACTTTAATAATGCATTCTATCTCTGTCCCTATGAGGTCAACTACAGTGACAACAAGAACATTATCAAAGAGTTTCGGAATAGGGATGGGATGGATCTTGTTATCTTCTTCCCTGGAAGCACCGATTTCCAATTGGAGAAGTTGGTGGAGCATGTAGCCACCAAAGCATACCTTTATTCCATACAGATAATGGCAGACAGGTCTAGAGCATATGTTTGTGTCAATATAGAAGAAGCTGTGCATATGTAGTGTGTTTTTGCATGGTTTAGTCAAAACTTACTTTGAACAATCTCTGTTTTTATGGAACTGTTTATATAGCCCCACTCCTAGAGAACCATTTTGAATGTTGTATTTACAGAGTGAAGGACAGTCAACTTGCAAAGAGACTGCTTTATACCACTGACAAATCCTTGCCACAAGTTGCTTTACTGCCAAATGGATTAGAGAAGAATCTGATATCCTTTGAGATAGAGACGGATAACTTCTTATTAGAAGCAGAAAACATTGTGTGGGACATAATTCAAAGCAACAAAGAAGATAATGTCATGGGGGTCTTGCAGGATGGACCAATACTGGATGAGGATGGTAATGATGTCCCAACGCTCTCGGTGACGGATATATCTGGACTGGACCTTGTTTTAAAGACTATGAAAACAAACTTTGTTGTTTCCTTTTGTAAGAAAGGTACCTAACATTCCTAAGAATTCTCTTCTGTGTTGTTTTATCAGGCTCCCACACTCACAGGTGCTGAATTTTGTCCTGACGAGCTGCACTTTACTATGGATTCAGTGAAGCTGGTTGTAGAGAAGGCAAAGCTAACTGACAACTCATTTCATTTCTTTGTTGTGGAGTGTGATACAGCCAAGGATGTACAGAAATATAAGGTTTTATTGGACAGAGTTTCATTAGCCTCACATTATGATTCTAAATTTCTCTCCACAGTTATATTCATTGCCTGCTTATGCACTCTACAACAGGACGAAGAAAAGATGGCTAGCTGGAGCTGGTGATGTGTATAATTATAAAGACATCCTCAGCTTCATCGCAAAGGAAACAAAACATAGGTATTATGGAGTGTAGGGAATATACTCAGTCTCATTTCATTGGACACAAGTACACTGGGTGTAGTGTATAATATTAATCACAGGGACATCCTCAGTATCATTGCTCATTTGGGGAAAGTGAGTGTCTTTGTGAAACTGGAAATGGTATACAGTCTGTCAGTGTTAAGGGATAAAGTATTCAGTACAATACCTGTCATTGATCAATAAATACAGTGAAGTTTTGGATATTCCACTGGACGAGGATAACTATGCTGAGAGGTTTTATGATCCTACTATACCACAATCACTGAAGGAAGATGATGTGTATGGTTTGCTAGCTAACACCATGTCATACCCCTCTCTACCCAAGGAGTTAATTTTGACCAGCGACAATTTTGATGAGAAGATTAGACAGTTCAAGAAGACAGTGGTCCTATTTTACCTAAAATGTAAGGTTGCTGGTTACATAGATATTGCTGGACTCTTATCTTCTGTATAACAGGGTCGATTGAGAGTAGTATCATGCTTCGTCACATGTTAGCTGCATTGAAGCAAATAGACAGAAGTATGTAATATGTTGCAGCAAATGTGGATTTTGGGGATAAAATGTTTTTGTTTATTTGTTTGTTTTTCTTCTTCCTTCAAATGTCCACAGGTTTGAATGCTACATTTGGTAGCTTGAGTTGTGATTCTTACACTGATGTGTGTTCTCAGTTTGGCTTAACGAGTCTCCCTACAGTCCTTGTCTTCACATCATCCTCCTTGGACTCTCCCTCATTGTCACCAGCATTCATTGGTGTCCTGGATTCAGTCCATCTCTTGGAGGCCCTTGGGCAACCAGTAATGACCCAAAAACAAGGAGAATTGGTTAGTCATATACAGTCAGACCTCTCTCACTTGTTTTCTGCATTGCAGACAGAACTCACACCAGCTTCTTTTCCAATTCTCCTAAGGAGTAGCTTGACTGCACCCCTTGTGATGTGGTGTGATGAAATCCCATCTTCTGAACTGGGTATAGCCTTCAATGAAATTGGTGATGTCAATTCTCAAGAGTTCTCCTTTGCATGGATTAACAGGCAAGGTTATAACTGTACATTAGAAAAACTAACTTCATCAAACATTACCTAACAGCTCTAAGTATGCCAGTTTGCTGGCCTCTGCTCTCACAGTGGATACTGTCTTTCCAGCAGTTGTAGCTATACATTTGAGTAAGGTTAGTGGTTCCATAGAGATAGCAGCCATCTCTCTGAAATAGGCTACCACTGCATAAGTAGGCCATCCCTCTGTCTATAATGACCACTTGTCTGATGGTCTACCTCTCCCCAATAGGCCACCACTGCATAAGCAGGCCATCCCTCTGTCTATAATGACCACTTGTCTGATGGTCTACCTCTCCCCAATAGGCCACCACTGCACTGACTGAAATCTGTCCATAGAGACCACCATTTCGTTCTTTTTTTTTTTTTTTTACTACAAAAATGTTAATTGGGTGTGGTTGGGTGTAGCTTGGAAAATTTTAGGCTCTATCATCCCTTTCAACCTGACCACTCAATTTACAAGACTGATGGCCATTCTTATATGTGGTGCATAATTTCTAGGGCCAGTTTTGATATCACACTTGCTCTCTCTGTTGGTAGTGACTACATCCTTAACAGCTTGTATATCTGTAGAACACTGTCCACCTGATGGAACCTGTCATGTCACTACAACCTGGCCCTTTCAGAGATAAACTGCTCACTTTCCTTAATGGACTAAAAGAAGGAACTCTCCCAGCTACTAGTAAGTGCAAACAACTCAGAGTACAATGAACTACTTTCCTGCCAGACACATCCCTTATTTGGTGGGATAAAGTTAATAGTTTGTATGTACCCACAAGTGTCCCTTACAGGGGTCTTAATTACTCTAAATTCGCCGTTTCTTATTATAGGAACCCTCCCTCATAAGGAATGGCCTCCACTGACCCCTCCCATCCAATTCCCTTCATCAAAAGGCAGAAAACTTGAAGATGATTTGGAAGAGGACCGTGGTGACCATGAGTTTCTACAGAAGTACAACAAGAAAATGGACCTCAACTCAATTCCTTTTGATGGGCCTCCTCCAGTCAAAAATTATCCCATACTAGAAGACCAAAGTCATGAAGAGTTTGATAATCATAAGATAGATGAGCTGTAGCTTACACCAATCAAAACACCACTTTTATTTCATCCTTATTAATACCCATTAGAGGGGTGATGTGGGGATGAACAGTGATATGGTACAGTGGGGCCATATGAGCAGTCTTATGGGATTGGGATTATGATGTACACATTAATATAATTGGGATTATTAGCAGTGATGTGTGTGATTCTATTTACATTACCTATTACATCTGCATGTAAATATACCTGTAATATTCAATAAGATTACACCATAATATACAATAAGGATACTGTAAGGACATAGAAGCACCTCTAGTGATGTACACTTGTTGGAGTCACATGTAAGCACTGCTATAGAAAAATTACTGTTCTGAACTCTTCTGAATCTTTCTGGTAGCTTACATATGGAGGGTGTTGTTACATGTACTACTCCTCAAGTTGTTAGTTACATATCACCTAGCTATATACCATTACTAATTTATTCACTAGCTTATTCTATTTGGTCTTTCTCCAGTTCTTCTAAATCTCTCTCTTTCCACCAGATACTCCTTTTTGCACTCCTCATATAAAGCAGTGTCTCTATAGCTGCAGTATATAGAGATGTAACACATGCTTGTAATGGAGGTTTATTGACTCACTATTTTGTGAGGCAATCTTTCATTTTTTGATTTTGCTCCCGACATTTCCAAGCAGCTGTCACAGTACGCCCTCGAACACAATCTTCAAATTCTACACAAATGAACAAAGAATTAATATACTCAAGTCTCGGGTACTGACAACTCCCTTATTGTGCATGCACAGATTTGGATGTTTTTTGTGTCAAATGTCAACATTCCAACAGTGACACTCCATTGTCATTCTGTTGATTTTACCCTAAGACCCTTGAGTACCCAAGACTAATATCTTTCGAGGACACCTCAATACAAGGACTATATAGTTGGGAGTTTATGGGTTGCACTATGCTAGATTTTGAAACCTTTAACAAAGTCTCTGCAGAGATCCATGGCTTTGTATTTGACTTTCTTTGTTATCAGGACATCTTTTTCTACTTTCCTGAGCCCTTCACTATCTCCTTTGCCCACCACAGAAGGCATTTTGCAGATGTACTTTGTACTTTTGATTTATTCCAAATAAAGCACAGTTTTTAAAGAGGAAAGCAGGACCTTGGTAACCAAGGTCTCTGTGTAATGTGTGAGCTTTTATTAATGACGGGAAGTTAATAGACCCTTAAAGTTACAAGATGGCGGACAACGAAGGGGAAGACAGATCTCACTTGATAGCTCATTTTCAGGTAGTCAGTTATAATAATGTATTTAATATAATTATAGTCGCTTGACTGTAATAGGAGATAACAGGCATTGAAGATGAGACTAAAATCTTAGGGCACCTTGAATCCAACAACTGGAACCTAGAACCAGCTGTTCAGGATGCTCTCAATGAAAAGGAAGGCATTCGTCCCATATTTGCTCCTACACCTTCCAGACCTCCTCTTCCTATGCCACGCCTTCTCAACCAGCAGCAGCAGCAGCAACAGCAGCCACATGTGGCCACTGACAGTACAAGGATGGCAGTAGTCAGGAGGGAGGGGTGGTTTGAATGGACTTTGAATTTGGCTGTCCTACCATTACGATTTGTTCTTAGTGCAGCTAGTGAAGTTCTCCAATTAATTGGTATGTAGGTAATAATGTATTATTATATATTCTAGTAAACTGTATATTGTGTAGTGTAGTATACTGTATATGTGTAGCTATGTGTATAGTAGTATACTGTGTAGTATACTATGTAATGTAGTATGTGTAGTATACTGTTTAGTATACTATATAGCTATGTGTGTGTGTACTTTGTGGTATGTGTAGTATACTGTTTAGTATACTGTAGTATATTGTGTAGTATACTGTGTAGTGGTATTCTTTTTGAGTTTAACTCTCTTCATTTCCTTTAGTTAGCATTTTGTTTGGTTCTGAGCCTGTTTCATCCCTGAATCCACACAATGATGTGCAACAATTTGTTACGGAGTATGAATCACAATTTGGTGTAAACCATCCGCCATTCCTAATCAAGAGTTATGATGAGGTGAGCACTTGGACCTTATAATCTGTATACAATATCCCAGAGACAACTACTTTCCCCAGTAATATAACCCCCTAAACAAGCAGTAGTTGTAGCAATAATAATGTTTGTAGTGCTGTGGAAGAGTTGGTGTTTCTGACCTTGACCATGGCTTCGTGCATGTTCTAAATCATCTGGTGAAGTTTTGTTGTTCCCCCCCCCCCCCCCCCCCCTCCACTTCCTTAGGCCTTGTTACAGTCTCGTAAAGACCTGCAGTTTCTGTTGGTATATATCCACTCCCCTGGACACCAGGATACCCCCTGGTTCTGCCGAGAGGTTCTAGGCTCTCAGCAATTCATAAGATTTCTATTGGACAACTCAATACTCTGTCTGGGAGTCTCTATCAACACCAAAGAAGGAGTATGTTAGAATATCTGTGTTGTGATATTTTTGTTATCTCGAATATACATCTTATTACCCTAGGTAAGGGTTTCTTATATTCTTCGAGAGAATACCTACCCCTTTCTTGCCCTGGTTGTCCTGAAGCAGAGTCGTTTAGTTGTTTGTGAGCGGATTGAGGGAGCTCTCCCGTTTGATGAGCTAATTTCTCGACTAAGACTGGCTGTGGCTGATAATGAAGGTGAGCTGGTTGTCGAACGAACAGAAAGACTACGTCGATTGGAAGACCAGCAGCTTCGGCAAGCTCAGGACCAAGCATTTCAGGAAAGCTTGGCAGCTGACAGAGAGAAGGAGAGACAGAAAGAAGAGGACATGTTTAGAGCTGAAGAACTTGCACGGGAGCAGAGGGAGTTGCAGGAACAGGTGGAGAGGGAGAAAGAGGTAAATATTAATTGTCACCAATTCCATTGTTGTTTTGTTTGTTGTTGTTTTTCAGAATTTTGCATTAGAGAAGGCACTGCGTGCAAGTCGACTCCCCCCAGAGCCAGAGATCAATGACCCATCTGCCATGCAAGTTATGCTCCGCCTTCCTTCAGGTCACAGATTGGAACGTTGGTTTAGAATTTCAGATAATCTCCAGGTTTGTATTTCACATATTATATTTCATATATTGTGTCATGGGATTCTTTGCAGTCTGTATATGATTTTGCCTATACTGATGAGAGTGGGCAGTTACCAATGTCATTCACTTTGATTACAAACTTTCCTCGCAAAGAACTTGTAACTGACAGTGATGGAGGACCTACTCTTGATGAACTCAAATTGGGAAAGAGGTGTGCACTGTTTGTACAAGATGATACTGTCTAGTTTATCAACTGTGATAGCATTATTATTTATTGCGATTACTATAAATTAATTTTATTATAATGATAACTGGTAAAGGTCGAAGGTCATTCTTACGGTGCGCATTATTTGAAGTGTTGTTGCCTATGGCTAGTTTGGTAGCGAAAGTGTTGAGAAGTTCTGAGAGTAAGTTCTTTATTTTGTATCCTACTTAATTCTGTGTACAAATCTAGCATTCTTCTTTTTCTGCCAGGGTTACCGCCAGTTTTGTGGTCCAGTACTAGAGGACTCAGTTCTTCAAGGCAGCTTCTTGCCGAGGAACAGGTAATTAACGAGCTGTGTGGGTTAGATATATTATGTATTAGTTAGTTAAAGACTATGTCCATAAATATTGGCACTAGAAGGCAAGCCTATTACAACTCCCTATACCCTTCACCCCAGGCACTGCTCAAATACACAGCAGATGTCACTCATAATTATAACTGCATGCAGCCACAGCGTTCCTATGGCAACCTCAAAGATGAAGACAGAATATTTACTAACCTCTATGGACGTCATGATTGGAAACTGAAAGGAGCCTTGAGTAGAGTAAGGAGAGGACATAATGAAATATTACACATAATATTGTGCTATAATATTGTATTAAGGGTGACTACTATAAGACAAAGGAGATTATTTTGAAAGGCCCTGATTGGATTATAGAAGAGATCAAGAAATCAGGTCTGAGAGGACGAGGAGGTGCAGGATTTCCCTCAGGGATGAAATGGGGATTCATGAATAAACCTTCAGATGGACGGTCAGTATATGTAACAGGCAGGCACTGCAGGCAGTCAGTGTATGTAATGAGATGTAACAGGCAGGCAGTGTATGTAATGAGATGTAATAAGAAGTCTGTGTATAGATTAGTCATCACATCAGCATATGTAACAAGGCAGTCACAGTGTAGGTAATGGAATGTAACAAGCAATAATAATGGGAGGTGGGTGTATGTATTATGTAATAAGCAGTCAGTATACATAATGAAACGTAACAGGCAGTCAATATATTTTTATATAATGTGTATGTAATGAGCATGAGGTCAGTGTATGTAACAGGCAGTAAAGTAAGGGGAAATCTATTTTTCGTATAGGCCACGGTACTTAGTTGTGAATGCAGATGAAGGTGAGCCTGGCACATGCAAAGACAGAGAAATCATGAGACATGACCCTCACAAGTTGGTGGAGGGATGCCTAGTGGCTGGCAGGTCCATGGGAGCAAGAGCTGGTAAGTCACCTCTTCCTCTTCTTCAGTACACACATCTACAAGCAATGCCTGCTTCTAGCATACATCTACATTCGTGGGGAGTTCTACAATGAAGCCAGCAACATGCAAGTAGCTATCCAAGAAGCCTATGAGGCTGGCCTCATAGGGAAGAACTCCTGTGGATCTGGTTATGATTTTGACATCTACATGCACAGAGGAGCTGGGGCCTACATCTGTGGAGAAGAAACAGTGAGAATGTAAGCAAATCAACAACAACAATGACATTTTTTTTTTCTTTAGGCATTAATAGAGAGTTTGGAAGGGAAAGCTGGGAAGCCTCGGTTAAAACCTCCCTTTCCTGCTGATGTTGGTGTCTTTGGGTGTCCTACCACTGTTGCTAATGTTGAGACTGTAGCTGTGGCTCCTGTAAGTATTATTCAGTTATGTAATGACCCTTTACCAATTCTTCAATTAATGGTATGGTGACACCTTGTATTCAGGCCATCTGCAGACGTGGTGGAGACTGGTTTGCCTCTTTTGGTCGTGAGCGTAACCATGGTACTAAGTTATATTGCATCAGTGGTCATGTGAACAATCCCTGTACTGTGGAAGAGGAGATGAGCATCCCGCTGAAGGAACTCATTGAAAGACATGCAGGAGGGGTGAGAGGTAAGGGTTATTCAAGGTGGGTGGAATCAGGTGAGAAGAAGGATAGAGTAGAAGGAAGTGAAAGGTGGAGGGTACAATGATGGATAAAAGGTGATTAGGGTGGTGAAGGGTGAGAGATAAGTGAATTTAAGAAACCCAGAGAGTAGAGGGAGGTTAGAGGTGGAGGAGAGGTAAAAGGTGAAAGGTTAGAGGTGAGAGAAATTAATTATGTAGGTTATCCTATTCATACAGTAGCTCTGGGATGCTTGAAATTCCATTCATTATGACACTGACCTAGTCTTAGTAAATTGAACCTCATCTCATTGAAGACAGCTGATATCAATTAGGTCATAGGGGTGGGGGGATGTTCCTTCAACTAGTTCCCCAGGTAATAGCTGGATCATTTTCCATTTAGATTTTCTAGTAGAGTTATCTCAGGTATTCAATAAGCTTCTTGTTTTTCTGGTGTGGCTGTCATCACTATCTTTTAGAGGTTTCTTATTCTTGTTGCTGTGGATCTTGATAAGCTAATTATTTTGCTATGGAATGTGTTATATTTTTGCTATGGAATGTGTTATTCTAGTCATCACCCTAGGGACACAACAGGTTGTGACACAACCTTTATGACAGACTGTTAGCTAAGTTTTGTATAGAGTTGCCTAAAGTTTATTATTCTTTATGTCATTTGACATGTAGGGGGTTGGGATAACCTCCAGGCTGTGATTCCTGGAGGGGCATCTGTGCCCCTCATTCCCCGGGAGATTTGTGATGAGGTATTGATGGACTTTGATGCCCTTGTTGCTGTCAAGAGTGGTCTAGGAACAGCAGCTGTGATCGTAATGGACAAGAGTGCTGATGTGGTGGAGTGTATTGCCAGACTGATCCTCTTTTACAAGCATGAGAGCTGTGGACAGGTTAGTATGGCTGAGAGGAGGAGAGGTAGGTGTTGTAGGTGGGAGTAATGGGTGTGGTGGGTAGGAAACAGGTGTGGTGGGTGCAGGTGAAATAAGAGTGAAAGGGTGTGGCAAGGAGGTGAAAGGGTAAGTTGGGTGTGGTAGGGGGAGAAGGATAAAGAGTAAGATATGTGTGGCAGGTGAGGGGAGAACTAAAATAAGTGAGATGCTTTGATAATGGTTGGCTTACTGAAAAGTCTGACTTGAGTGCATTTCTTGGCTTTTGTGTGGAGTAATTGCTGTTGATAAAAGTGTTGGGTTGATCCAAAGCATAGTCACGGTTCTTGTCTGCTAACGTGAATCTTAAAGTAAATGTCTCACTTGAGCAACTGAGTTAAAAGTGTCTCACTTCAGTAGTCGAATCTTGGCTCCTGGGAGACTAACCACAGTACATCATTTACTAGATTACCATCCACCCATAATGATGTGTATATTAATAGTGACTTAAAACATTCCATCCGTCTGACCATTCCCACTCTTCCAGAGAGTTCCTATGCTTCTCTCTCTATTTGACTTCTTATGCCATTATCTTGGCTATGACTGACAAATTCCTTGGATTCCACTGCTCTTCTAAGTAGCATGTGTGTGTCCAGAGGGTCAGCCTAATTCAATCATTTTTCTGTTGGGTCTGAGTAAACTATATGCTGGAATCCTCCTCTCCATTTCATGTGTGGATGGTAGTGTCAGTTCTTCCTGACTCTAGAGCTTCTTTCCATCTGTTGAAAGGAATTTGTGTTTGCTGTACAGGTGCACTTGCCTGGTATTGTGGTCTGTAGACATCTTTTCCATCTGCCCAGAAGGAAAATAGGTGACCTCTAATCTTAGTCGGGTTCAAAGGTACCTACCACAAAATTGTTGCTATATACCACCAATTGACCTTAACTAGGACTGACTGGGAAGTTGATTTCCTTTAGATGTACATAGTTTCCAGACAATAAGTATTTTACTCAATATCAAAGTTATTTTCAAGGCTCATTGAGTTGTTATTATCTAGTCATTCTATAGTAATGCAATGTGGACAGCAGCTGTATAGAGTACACACGTCCCACTCTGAGTTCTAATGTTTCAAGGACAATCTCTAGATTACAGAGCTTCTAAATAAGACGCTCTACAAAGGCTGCTTTTTCTGTCCCAGACTAATGCTTCTGTGCAAATTCTCTTTATGGGAAGGTATAATATTCTGTAGTGTAGATGCCCTGTCATAACAGTCGGTGCACAAGGCAATGACAATATCCAAATTCTCAACAATTAGTAAAGCTGTACTTGGAGATGTATTATCACTAATTACTTGTATTATCACTGTTGAGTGACTCTATAATTGGGAGTACTGTGTGCATTATGTGTGCATTATGTATGCAGAATGAAGGTATGGCATGTGAATGAGATAAGGCGTGTGAATGGGTATACATGCAAAAAATGAATAGGTAGCATATGCTCAGATGGAGGCATGGGCTTGTGTATGCTGTAAAATAAAGGGTATGGCATATGGTTAGATGGAGACATGACAGATGGCCAGCCCTTGGGTGTAGTATTGTGTGTGTAAACACTATGAGAACACCTAACATATCCTCTATTGAAGTCATTATACTCCTATACCCTACAATGACTATTTCCCCCGACATCCCGTCATACCCTAGACCTTATAAAATCTCTCTCTCACGTTGTACCACTGCTACAAATAGTGATGACTATTATAATAATTATTGTGCAGTTTGGAAGATTTAATAGTATTAGAGATGGAATGTGTAAGCTGATACAATAATATTTGGGTATCTGTCAATGATGAATTTAATCCTCATTGTTGTAGTTGTAGTAATCAACAGTGTTATGCTTTGGTGCGGTATGAAGCTCCGCCCCACTGCTATCCCTTCATTTCTATACCTGACCACTCCCACTCTTTGTTAACTCTTGTTATATGATCTGATGGATTATTCTCTCTATTCAGTGCACACCTTGTCGGGAGGGAACTGGATGGCTCAATAAAATCATGTATCGATTTGGTAAGTTGTGGAGTATCATTGTTTTGTTTGATAAATAATGGAAGACATGCAGTTGACTCTAGACACTTCTGGACCTGGAAATTGCCCAGATTTTAGCTGCTATCCAGTGACAACCTTATAGAAACAGGTTATCCTTGGAAAATCAGTAATATTGGAGGGACGGACGTCCCCTTAGATGGAGTATTTGTTAGTATGAAGTTGTTGCCAATAATTACTATCTAGAGAGTACTATCATCTCCAACACTGTATCCCCTCTGCTTGGTATCTAGTATACTGGTGTTGCTGCTGGGGTCTAATTTTAGGAAGTTTATAAGGTGCATGTTGCTGTCAAAGTTACAGGAAGATAGAGGTTGAATTTAAGTAAATTAACCCTGTACTGGCTAATGAGACATGAAGGACTAAATGAGGTGTCTCTGGCCTTAGGGAAGCCCCACGTATTTGTGTTTTAGCTAGCTGGGTGGGGTGGGGGTGGGGGTCCAATTGAGGGTAGGACCTACAATATTCACCTGCCCTAAAAATTCTATAGTGCTTGTTATATAATTATAATTATGGAAAATTGAGATAATTATTATTGCATTTGTGTTATTATAACTGAGCTAAGCAGTTTATCTACTATGAGTACTTGTGTAAGCAGCTCAAAGTACTTATGCTAGACAAGTTGGCTTACCACAACCTTGCAAAATGGGAAATGGCATGAGTTATTTGCATGTTGTAGTGTATTTATCCTGGAGAGAATTGGTGTATATGCTACCTCATTCACTATGGCAATGAGGTTTCCAAAATTCTGGGGAGGTTAGTGATTTCAAATGTGTACAGTGTGGTGGGAGTTGGTAAGAAATATCACAGCTGCTACATACTTTGTTATAGCTGCTTGGCTTACAGCTGAAGATTATAGCTGTTCACCCCTCTAATCATCTCTCCACTCATTTTCATTACATCTCTGTACCCTCTTAACCCTGTTTGGTATCCCTTGGTTATTATTCATGATAGGGTATCAGAACCTCCATATAAATATCACTCAAGCTTTGTGTTACTTCTAATAGTCTAATGACATTATATACATCGACTCTGAATAGTTGAGTTACTGCCAAGTGTTTTTGGTCTGATAAAGAAGGAAAGGAAGGAAGAAAGGGGGAGAGCTGGCGGGTGTTGGGTAAATATTTACTCTTATTATCTCTCTTGTCAATGCAGTGGAGGGTAATGCCACTCCAGCTGAGATTGATATGATATGGGTGAGTGTATCTTATTATGTAACACACTGGTATCCTGAGTGTGTTGTACTTTAATGGGCCTGTCCTGTCATGGGTGAATTTTGAGTAGTAATATTGAAGCATGATGTTTTCAAGTGATGGAATCTTGTAGCTGGATATATTAAATTCTCATTAATCTTTCAAAATTTATTTCCATTCACATAGCTATATAGCACTTGTAATTCAATAGGGTGATATGATCTCCAGTGTAATAACTTGTGGATTTAATTGTTTATGTGGGATATTGCCAAGGAGTGCCCTCTATCCCTGCCCTCAACCGGACACAAGTGGCTTGCTTTGGGGACAGTTCTATAGGTATTATTCTTTATGCCCTTTTTTGGTTTTAGGAGTTGAGTAAACAGATAGAAGGACACACTATATGTGCTCTGGGGGATGCTGCAGCATGGCCTGTACAGGTATGTTAAGTACTGTACTAATTGTACGGCTGTTTGGTGTTTAAATCAGTGTGTAGGATTCTGAAGGGTTAATAATTGCTGACAGTTTAGGTGTCTAGGATTTTGAGGGGTTAATAATATTGCTGAAAGTTTACAGTTGGTTGTGATGTTTAGAAAACCATGAGATATACAATGTGCTGTTTAAATGTCCTTAGGGTTTGGTTCGTCACTTCAGACCAGAATTGGAAGCCAGGATGGCTAAGTACCAAGAAGATAAGAACAAGACTGCAAGTAGATTATAGTTATTTCATGTACTTATAATTCTCCTACACCTGCCTTCCTAGCTGTCAAAGGTGTTCTCTATAGATAGTAACTTGTAACAGGCATCATTGATGATATTCATCACTAAGAGTAAAAGCTCTAAAAATTGTAATAATTGTACTCTTCAATTTGTGGCAATAAATTTTGAGTGCCCATTCCATGCATTTAGTAGTCCATTAAAATACAGCTATAGTTATTTGCTATTAAATTTGTATACCACTAAATATTAACTGTTTAGAGAACTTGATATAATAGGCAAGAGGCATTTACAGACATGTTATTAGATTACAATTTATTAATGACATTTCAGAGAGTACATTTCTACAAAGATAAAAAAAAAAGTGTAGTGTGAAACTTACTATCACAAGGCTAATGACCCAGTGTAATAAGCCAGAGTGACCCCTTCCCCTGGAGAGTCCAGGCTAACACTAGGATACAGTGGACATTGTTCACTCTCAAAGGACACTTTGCCTCCATATGGTTCTCCGTTCTTTGCCCACTGGATCTGTCTCATGTCAAAGTCTACCATCACAGCTATGGTGTCTCCTACTCCATATCCTCCTAAATAGATTGTTTCTTGCACCATTGTTGCTTCTAATTCTGATCTTCCAGAGTGGAAATTTCCATTGTTCCTTCTGGCTATCTCGCCACTTCGAAATGGGTGAGGATTACCATCCCAGTTTGTCTTACACCTGAAATGGAATCGTCCTCCATCCACAACTCCAATCTGTATCCAGCCTTGGACTCGAGAATTGTCTATGTGGATGATCCATGCATGTCTTCCATTGGAAAAACCAGAGTTATTTGGTGTCTTCATTACACTAGTGCTGTATCCTCTGCCGCTATACTGTATACTTCTTCCTCCATTTGTGAAGCTCATCTGGGGGTCCGCCATGCTCTGCTCGAATGTGGGTCCTAGTCTGAACTCCACTATCTCCTTCAACAATCTATTTACTGGTAATCCTTCAACGTCCAGTGGAGTATCCAAGCATTCTGCCACAGCGCTGCTTGCTATCTCTGTCAACTTGGGCACAACGAATTCGCGGCATTTTCGCGGGATTTCATTGATCCATTTGTCAAGTTGCATGGCCTCCACTTTGATTTTTTCCCTCAACTCTTGTTCTTGGGCCTCCTTGTTTTCTTTGAAGGATCTGGAACGTTTTAATGAGGAGCCTTTTCTACCCATCTTTCCAAATGGCAGACTAGTAAGGCTGCCAGTTTTTCTGATGGGCTGTGATGATGGCAGCTCCGGCGAAACATACACTGCATCTCTGCTTCTACCTTGACCCATTGTTGTAAGCAAATCTATCTAAGATATCTCTACACTGCGAAAACAAATAGATTTTATAAACACTACAGCACATCCAGCACATTATCGCATTATAGTCATTATTGCATTAATTTTTATTATTATAGTCCGGATGACTGGCCTTTGGAAGCGACACCTTACCGGATTCTTCAAAAAATGTATTACTTAGTGTGGCATTATGAAGGAAGGGAGGCAGATACTGGGAGCTGCTGTCAAGCTGTGAGCATAGAAATGATCTTGTAAAACTTATGTCAGAAAATTATTCACCAATAATTCCTGTTTTTTTTATTGAACTTGACATAATACATCCTCTTCAGAATTTGTTTTCAGGGAAAACAAATTATTGTAGTATAGACACTATTGAATAGGTTCCTGCACTCCAGGATTTTGTCAATGGAGACTCAGTAATAACTCAAAGTTTCTATGGAACAGTTATAAAACACCTGGCTAATTCAATTTACAACATTCTAAATGTTCTGTAGTGACTACTGTTCACTGTATTTCATATTCTGGGTGCTGGGACAGAAATGAATAAGGTACTACATGTGATAGGATCTGAGAAAACGACCCTTCACGTGCAGAATATCAAAGTTTATTTTTTAGTTTTAGGTTAAAGTACGGTAACTTACCTACAGGGTGCATGTTAAATGGTAGCTCTAGACACTACCGTTCTCTAGATATAGAACTTCAAAGCCTGGAAGCCATAAACCGTCCTAATTGAGAAAGGGCGTTCTGTTTACGTGCAACGCATAGACTTTAAGTTAAAGTGCGCGTTTTCTAAGGCCACGCTCGGTGTGAAGGTAGTCTCTACAGGGTGTGAAACTTCACACAATGCGGGGGGGGGGGGAGGTAGCGTCTACTAATAAGCTAATAAAAACATTTTGCCAAAAGTATACCCTAGTTCAGTTTTTTTTTGAGTATAACATAAAATCAATAATTGCCCGAAAAAGATTGTTTTCTCAAATCCTATCACACATCTTACTTTATTGTCCAACGTTAGATGCCTGCTTAGAAGGATGATTTATAGGCAATCTTTACCATCACCAATCCTGTGTGTTCAGGGCATCTGATTTCTTAAACAAACAAATAAAGCTGCAGAAGAAATGAGTAGATTTTCCCCCTATCAGTAAACATCTCTGAGTTTTCGGTCGCGGTCGGTAGTGCTGAGAATGAGATTCACAGAAGCACGAGCCCCACCCACTTTCGTTTCCATTAGTTACCGAACCTGCGAGCTATTATTAATAATTGCACTGAGCAGCCGTCGCATACCCTAGAGAAGCCCATAGCCCGTGGTCATGGCTGTACTACTGTGCAGGAGTGATGGTAAGCCTTTTCCACTCCCACAGTCTGAGATGAAAAACTTACCACGGATTGTCATCAACTACGAACCTCTACCCAACCACCTGAGCCACCAGGGAAGGGTTATCTCTGCCAGGTCAGATACTCATTATGCTTGTACTGAGGAACCAAGAGAGAGAATATTTAAGAACACATACGAGAGGTGAGTCTGGTGTCTTGAATTTGTCCTAAGTTGCCTCTTTTATTTTATTTTATTTATTTATTTATTTATTTATTTATTTATTTATTTATTTATTTATTTATTTATTTATTTATTTATTTATTTATTTATTTATTTATTTATTTATTTATTTTAATGATTCCCTGTTATAAGCATTCATGTAACTAAGTAGCCTATAATAATTATTATCCAACTGCATACTATGCAGGATTAATGCTACTTATTATTATTGTGTGCAGACGCCATATTCAGCTGACTCAGTGTGGATTTCATAGCCCTGTCAGCAAGCCTTACAAAGACATGGGAACAGTAGTAATGGATGATGGCAAACTAATAATGGAAAGCTTGGGACAAGCAAAAGATGAAAATGTAGGTTTTTATAAATGGGAATGGTATTAGCTATCAGATCTGTGTACCACTACAGAGGTATTTATTATGCATTCCATTAATGACTTATCTCTATGTCAAACATGCATGCTCACCTGTAATGCCATGTATTCCTCTAGTAATGTAAATGTTCTTGTTATGCTGTCATTAGCAAAAGAAAGTTCCAATCGTTAAGAAAGTAGAAAATGACTCAATCTTACCACAACCTGCCTCTATGATATCCCCTTACCGAGTCAAGTTTCATCCAAGAAAATCTTCCAAGTTCCCTACAGAGCTCTTAGATCTTAACCAGAGAGTCACCCAAGGCTATACCCAATTAGATCTCATGCGAAAAGGTCGGGGGTTATTCAGACTTTTGGACGAGGATAAAAAGATGAAGGTCAGTGAAGATTTTATTATATTTATGCCTCCTCTCCCTCCCTGCCATGGACTCCATTATTGTATTCATTCACCCTTACCCCCACCCCCCCATCACAGTACATTGCCATTGGTAGTTTTGCTTTGTTCACATTTCTTTGTAATAGCAGTTCTATAAACTTTCTTTCCATCTTTCATGATGATTGTTGTAGCAATTAAAGGAGCAGAAACGAGCACAGCAGGATCAAGATGCCATCATGAACCAATGGAAGGAAGCTGATGTGGCCTCAGACATTACTGTAGCAGAAGATGGACGGTTGCTCAGACAAGAATCTGTGTCATGTGACGAATCACATGATGAACTCAGGTTTGTAAAGTTAAATTTGTAATAAAAAGATTTTATTTTTTCCCCCTTTAGCTTAGAAGCTACAAATTTCAAAATTCTCAGTGACCAATTGAATGATCTAGACTTGAGTACAAGGAGTGATGGAGGGTGTGTGGTTACGGAGGTTGTGTAAGACTTGATAACCTTCTGATGATGATGAGGTAATTCACTTCTATATAGGGAAAGATGGTACAGGAAGTTATGTGTCTTGGTTTGGATTTTGGAGACAATGCAAAGAGAATCTCCTAATTATTCAATACCTTTAGCTAAATGCTGGTATCTGGGCAGTCCATGGGTGGATGAGGCCACTGGACAGAAGATATACGAAGCACACAAGATGAAGATTAAAAAGTGGCAAGAATTGTATATAGAAACTAAAGTAAGCTCCTTTTACCATTATGCAAACTTCCAGTCCAATTTAGCTAGGATCTCACTTATGTAAATGTGATCATTCCTCTTTTCTTCCTCTATCTACCTCCTAAACCCCACCTCCCACCCACCCCACCCCCTTTCTCTCCTTCCTATTGTGTTTTACAGTTACAGGGAGACTATAAAACTGTTAACAACAAAGGTCACTCGGTCATAGGATTTTGTGTACCCCCTACAGTTGGTTCACGGCTGTCCAGATTCGCCAGACAAGATCTTAGTGGGAGTGATAAGCATCGAATGAATAGCAAGAGTAAGTTATTGGAGTGTTTGTGAAGGTTTGTTAACCTTTTACTCACTGTAGGTGTGGAGAAGTTTGGATTTAGTAGGTTCGAAGAGGAGAAGATGAAAAAACAAAGAAAGCTCACAGTAAGCACTTAATTTACTGGAGGAGGGAGGGGGGAGGAGGGGGAAGAGGGAAAAGAAGGAGGAAAAGGGAGTGAGAAAGGGGAAGATAGGTAACAAATGACCAATAATTGTTAGATTTTTTTTGTTTGTGTGTGTGTGTTACTCAGGTGTCTCAGATGGAGAAGTTAGTCACTATGCTGAATGAAGAATTTAACTATTCACAGAAAAAATCTCGGAATCGAATCAATGCTCTCCGGAAGAATTCAAGGTTTAAGGTAGCTACAACGATTTGTGTTAGAAGCACATTTTGTTTCAAAGATTCCATAAGTTTTTATTGAATGTGCATGTGTCAAATTATCTGCCTCTGAAGGTTCCTTGTTCTGAAGATTCTGTGGCCCTAACAAGTTTGCAAAATGTCACTAATAATTTTAAATCCATATAGAATCAGACTAGTATAAAAAAGGCGTGGCAGGTTCCACCCCAACCAGTCTCACTAGACATGAATTTCATGCTAGCAAAGTTGTCTGATTCTAAAGAAGAAAGGAAAATGATTGTACATGAACAACTCATGGCCATGGAGAGGTTGGTTCTTTGATAGGGATAGTTACAATGAGTGTGAAAAAAGCTGTACAACTACATTATTATTATATTGTATAATTTAATAATAATTAATTATTATTATTAATAAATAGCATTCTTGATAAATCTATAGCCATTAGTATATTATTGTACCTCTTGGGAATACTATACAATTAATTTTTTTGGTCTATGATTATTTAATAATATTATATATTTTTATTTTTATATATAGGGACCGTGAGATGGCTATTCAGCAGCGTCTAAAGTCCCTTCATATCTCGGGGAACTTGTGGAAGGATTTGAAGATCATGAGGAAGGGGGTGAAGATTGAAACAACAGATATGGCCAAGAGGAGAATCTTAATGAACTATGATTGGTAAGCAAGCCAAGTGAATTATAGATTATTAACACAGATTAGAATAAAAATAATTACACGTATTATTAAATGACTTTCTAAAACTATTGTAACACTCAAAAATAAAGATAAGCTCACAGCTAAAATGTACCATCTGGTTTATCTTGGTCTAAATAATTGCAGCTAACTTCGGACACTTCCCTACAGACTTGATCCCCAAATTAATGTGTCCTTTATTAAGAGGTTCCACTATATCCCTAAATTAAGGCCATTTTAAAGTTTCTCTACTGTTATAACAGGTACCAGGAACTAAATTCTATGCTACCTTTTGAAGTGACGAGTGATCGATACTGTAGGCAGCTGATGGAGACACTTTGTGAGATATCTCATTACATGTGCAGTGTTGGACCAGAGAAAATGTCAAGCAAAAAGCTTATACAGGTCTTGGCTTCTCTTAGACCATGGGAACTGCAGGCTCCAGATATTCAATCAGCTGTTGAGGTACTTAATTACACTGTTAGAAGAGTACAAAGCATTGTGGGGACAAGTATGTTTGGCAAGGATCATCATGAACAAAGGAAACAATAGAAATATCTCTTTCGACTCCTTGTGGGATTCAATCGTGTTTCCCTACACAATAATATGCCTATACATATTATATGGCACAAGATGTTTAAGTACATACTTCTTTGACATAATTAATTTTACTTCATAATATTACATTTTGTGACCTAATACTCCATTAGCTATGAGTTGGAGAGGTTGCATACACTTTGTTTAGTCCAGTGATGTTATGTATGCATGAATATTTCTGTGCTTTCAGTTCATGATTGAACGAGTGGTGTACATTTCAAAAGATGATTATGCCAAGTGGCTGGAACAACACATTTTAGCCTCAGGTGTTAAAAGTGTGGGGATTGGTAGTAGTTCAGGAAAGAAGCATACTTTAACTCATACTTTAACTAAATAGTTGTTGTTGTTGTTGTTGTTGTTGTTATTATTATTATTATTATTATTATTATTATTATTATTATTATTATTATTATTATTATTATTATTATACATGAAGTAGACATGCAGTGGAACCTCTGATAAAGGATACTCTGAATTAATTATAGACAAACCTCTGACTTATCCTGTCCCAAAAGTGTGGTCTATTGCTAAATTTCTAAGTGTTCTTTATAAAGGATCTCCACTCCATAATATCTGATATTATGTTTTAATGGAAATTCTTCTTCTATAATACATATGATTGTACTGTCACACAAGGTTATAAAAACATTGCCTCATATTATTACTTTAGTGTATGGTGTTATCTACTAGCTAGTATGCTCAGCTCCACCCCAGCTCCACCCCAGCTCCACCCCAGCTCCACCCCAGCTCCATCCCCGGTCATGATAGTTCAGTATATAACTCCTCCTCCTCATCTTGGTTGTCTTCTGTAAAGTTGACATAGAGTGGTGCCTTATCATTGTCCCCCAGCAGCTGGTCAGAATCTGATTCCACTGGTCCAATTCCATTCTCATTCCTGACTGATGCATTCTTGTGAGTTTTGATCCCTCTAGTGGGCTGTATTTTCAATTGCTGCTCACGTGTGAAGTTCACATACTTTCTCGTGCTCTTTTTGGATTCATCTGATTGGACTCTCTCTCTTGTGTGATGAGTTTGAACCTCATCAGTAGAGACTTGGTCTACAACGGTCTGTACAGACTTCATATAAACATATGAATTGTCTTCATCTATGCTGCTGCTTCCAGGGATAATTCCTTTGATGTGAGGTACATTTGAGTACAGTGTAGAATCAGAGAATGCTCCATCTTGTTCGTCTGTTTTTTCTCTGTTTGTGGTGGCAGAGGTGAGGACGGAATCAACGTTTGTATATAAGGGTGATTCAGGAGGAAATTCACCTAACCCTTCTCTCAATGACTTTATTATAGCATCTGTGTTATAATAACCCTACACACAGAGATTAAAGGTGGTCATCAGTATGTATAAGTGGAGAAATTTCCCACAAACTTTGTGCTGACTGGACAAGCATGGAAAATAATACTTCCAAAAGAAGGCACCACACCCTTAAAATTTAGTACCAATACAATTATTATCATAGATATTCAAGTGTGTTGCATTGGCACTGTAGGAGATATGCGCCACAAACAAGTTCTTGGAATAGATTCATGCCCAAAAATAACAGCTGACTTGCGGTCAATTAGATCCATTAATTAATTCCAAGAATTGAATTTCTTCCGTTAGATTGGATCATTCATTTTATTAGAATAAAGATAAATTAAAACCCAATTCCTGGAGGAGATATAGGTTTTAGTAATCTGACCTTTTTGACTACCATGGTGTACAGTATAGTACATTACAGTACTATCTTATACCAGTGGATTTACATACCAATACATACTTCTATAATTTCCTGTTGCTCTAAGTCTTGCTTGAAGATATCGGGGGACTCATAGTCATCTTCATTCTCATCTTCATTCTCAGAAGACTTCCTCTTCTTCAAAAGCAATGACTCTGTCCCTGTTGACGACTGCATTGGAGTTGTGTCGGGAGAGGGGTCCTCAGAGGGGGGTGGTTTAGGAGGAGGTGGTTTCTGGGGGGATTTCGATCCACCCCCCACCAAGAGTGCAATGGGCTTAGGGAGAGTTGCAGGTTTGTCACGTTTCTTAGCATGAGAAGAAGAAGAAAGAGAAGCTACAGGTGTGTCTGTATGCGAAGCCATGTTGATGGAGACAGAGGTTTGGTCAGGATCAACATAAATGTCATCAGTGTTTGTTGCAAAGTTGTGTAGACTCTGACTCTGTCTCACTGAACCTACTGAAGTCATCTTTATATAACCTTTATCCCTGTAAAGAATAGAAAGGAATGTACCAAAAAGGATGTATCTAACATTAGAATATTTTTTGGAATAAAGATTACATGGTCTTGTCAAGGGACTGGTTTTACTGTAGATATTCAAATACTTAAATATGTCTTTAAGTAACAGCCCTGAAATGGGTTCACCCCTGCTAATTAAGACATTTTAATTTGTCAGTAAGTTTTAGGTGTCCAGAGACGATAGAGAAATTAAAACAGTGGAGGGAGAAATAATTCTTTATGATATTATCCTAATATATTTACGTAAGTGTGGACAGCTGGTTTGAGTTCATACTGGATCCTGAGATGTCAACACTTGAATGTCTTCTATTCTTAGAATCATCATGGGGGTGGGAGATGGCAAGTGATGGGGGAGGAGAGGTTTTCAGAAGAGGATCAACAAGGTTTTCATCTGCACAACCTTCATTAGCTTGGATTGTAAACTAGAGATAGAGAAATCAATTGAATATAATGTGACCAGATGTAGTCTCTTATAGAGTAGGAAAGTGCCAGTGACTGTCTGTTAGGGAGAACACTGCTTTATAGTATCAAGAAAACTACCCTCTTCTTGTTCATTGTAGATTTAAAGCCAGCTAGTAATAATAGTCTCTCTGGTAACATAATATACACATCTTACATCATTGGTAATCTCATTTGATAGTGTAGTCACTCCAGAGTTAGTGGTTTCGACAGGTGAATGTACCCTTTGCTCTTCTGTGATTGGTTTTAGCTCAAACATCTGTGAACAGACAGACAGACAGATCAGTACAGCTGCTTCAAGCAGTGACCATTGCTAACCATCTGTTTTCTCTTTCTTCTACAGCAACAGATGATGACACAGAGGAAGAGGAGGAGGAGGAGACACAGTAAGGCAGCTCCTCCTCCAGCAGCGATGTACAACACCAACATTAAGTCATTACTACACCAAAAATCATTTTGTTGTTTTATAACAATGATCATAACTGATTTTTGAGTTAGTACCTCTCTGAACACATTAAAACTGTGATGTTTAGCAGCTCCACAGTATCTAACATACCAGAAGAATCAAAGCAGATGTTATTAATATCTAACTCTTGACTGGTAGCTTGGCTCTTGCATTCCAAGCACTGGTTGTTTTTCTGTCCAAAGCATTCTGTGCAGAGGTCATGGCACATGTTCTGATCTAATCTGTTAGTGATGTTGTTCGCAAGGTACATGCAATACTCCTCAGAGTACATGTCCTCTCCCTAATAATACAATAACAGTAACAGTAACAACAACAACAACAACAACAACAACAACAACAACAACTGCACAAATTGTACAGATACAATAACAAGATAATGAAGAACTCTCTCTTCTTTTTTCTCCTCCTCCCTCCTCTCCCCCCCCCCTCCTTCCCCCCTTCCCCCCCCCCCCCCCCCAACCTCCTCCCTTTCTCTCTATACTGTAATCAGGCCAGAGAATAACCATACTCATGAACTCATGAACTGGTAGTTTCAGCCACTATACTAATTAAATAAACACAAAAAAAATAATTTTCTTATGTTTATGTAAGTCATAGTTCTTGTTACACATACAGTATCCCCCCACCCTCCCAACAGAGTAGCTCCATAATAGTACATTAGTTACATGTAACAGCATGCAATGTAGTGGGAAAAAGCCTTTAAAGGTGTTGTGGCTAACATTAAGGTCCTTTAAATCAACATCAAGTGGGATTAAGCAATCCTATGTAACTTCTCCTGAGAATTCATTATGGTACTTGCCTGCTGTGGAGAGCACACAGTAATAACTATTATTAATATGGTAGTAAGTCTGTGTAGTAAATGTACTTATATGGCTTTGTAGTTTCAGGCACACGTTTCCAGCTATACAGCTACAATCACCCCTGAATACATTAGAAAGAGGCATCTCTATAGTCCCCACCTCAATCAAACCTTGAAATATTGTTATTCAGTACTGTAGATGTGTCCTGGTCCTCATGTGTTCCATTGATAATAACAGAAGCATAGAGCTACTGAAATAGGTCTCTGTGTTTAGTTGAGCCTCTGAATTACTACATTAATGTAGCTATGTGTTATCACTGTTTTTTGGTAAATGGTATGGATTAATTGTGAAACCATTCAACTGCAGGAGGTCAATTCATTAAACTTGCAGCAACTAGCTACTGTTAACCATAGACACAATACATATACCTATATTAGAACAGGGGTGGATCCAGGAATTTATAAAGGAGGGGAGTTGTATCTTGGACTAGAGGCCACATCATCTAGGATGGGGGTGTGCATTTCTACTCCAGAAAGCATTAGTAATTACAGATTACAGCTTTACAACACTGGAGTTATAAAGCAGAAGTAGTAAGCATTAGTTAAGGGGAGAAAGGCAAAAGAGGAGGTTGCAACCCCCACCTAGATCCGCCCCTGCAGAATTTTCATTCCTGCACAGTTCATTGAGCTGGCTAGCTAGCTAGTTATTAATAATTTTGTAGGCAACAGTTGCAGCTTCAAGACGTAGCATGCCTGTTGCACACTGTACAGTCATTCATTCTACATAGACTTTAAAATCACTCACATTTACAAGGAGTACCGAAATCGTTAGCAGCATAAGAGTCCTAATTCGCACCATTTTTTTTTTTTTTTTTTTTTGAGCAGTGATGAATATTAATATTTGGTAGTGATCGCCACATTCATGTAAACTTAACTGTCTAGATTCTAGCTAGGTTGTTATATCGATGACCTTTACCAACCAGCTTTAAAATGGCAGCAAGTAGTGTACCCCAGCCAATTTCTTCTTTGCAGCAAACTGCTGGGAACCCAACTCTATTACAACATGCAGTTAGCTCTGCTACAGGCCAGAGTGGGGGAGGAGGAAGCAAAATTTTTCCTGAAGAAGCAAGAATAAAGGCACTGCTCTCACAACTGCACAGACACTTGGTGCAGGCACAACAACTTAATTTATCTCAACAGCAGCAGCAGCAACCCACTGCCCCAGCAAGCCAACAGGTTAGCAGCATAAATATCCTTAGCTATATTCGATATATCTGTATTTTAGATTATATCTCAAGCTGAAGAGATTTCTAAACGTCTGAATAAAATCGTCATTCGCTTACAAGAAACTGTTCAAGGTAAGTGGTGGATAGATACCATAATAATTACTCTAATTACAGTGTTATTTGGAGCTACAGTGGAACCTCTATTATGGACAGCAAGTTTAAGTGTCCTGATTAGAGAGGTGTGGTCTCATTTTAGGGGGTGGAGTTAAGCTGTTATTTAGGACATATCCAAAGTCTCCTTAATATAGAGGTGTCCTCATTTTATGGAGTTGGAATAAAGGTCATTTCAGGGAGTTGTTGGAATGGAGGTGGTCCACTGTTAGAGGTGTCCTCATTTTATGGAGTTGGAATAGATGTATACAAAGGTCATTTCAGGGAGTTGTTGGAATGGAGGTGGTCCACTGTTAGAGGTGTCCTCATTTTAAGGAATTGGAATGGAATAGAGGTGTCTCATTTCAGGGGATTGGACTAAAGAGGTTTCACTGTATACAGAGGTGTCCTCATTCCAGGGGATTGGAATAAAGAGGTTTCACTGTGTAAGATATAAATTAGGAGAAGAGCTAGTAATGTTTATAGAGGGGGCTACCTACCCCCAATAATGTGCATCAAGCTTGGACACTGATTACTAATATTAAGCTATAAACTATTACGGCTACCTTATGCACTGTAAGTTAATCAAACATCCTGAACTGAGCTAAGGTTCTTCTTCGCGATACTACAAGGTGTCTTTGTTTAGTAGACTAGCTGGAATACAGTATTGGAATGAATGGAATGGAATGGTCAAACAAGCATAAGAGGCTACCATAAGTGTCAGAATGGAATGGACTAGATCTCTCACTTTGTATACATAGTCATCTTGTTTTCTCATCTGTGACATCATAAAAAAGTCATTTCAGATACAAAGGAGCACTTAAACGCATCATGAAGAAGAAAGGCAATTTTAGGAATAAAAATTTTACCTCTAACTAATACTGCTCAGAACTTCTTTCATAAACTCTATTTAAAGCATTTGGAATCTGTTTCATGATGGCTCAGAGAGGTCAGCTTTGGTCTTCTTTAGACTCACTAGCAATAACTGGCTACTGTATAGGTTATGTAAACTGAAAGCTAAGGGGGTATCACGATTGCAGCTGGTAATCAGTGGTTTCAAGACCAACTGACAGTGGCAAGCAGCTGCAAAGAGTAGGAACAGAGCAGGAAGAGATTTAGTATGATGTAGCTACTGCAAAGTGAATGTTATTCCGGTAGCTAGCCCTTTGAAAAAGGAGATTCTTGTTGACATTTTATCTTGAGTCTGTAGTGAATTTACCTATGCTAGTAATCCATTAATTGCATAGCCTACTAAGACTGAGTTCCATTCCACCATTTTAGTACTGTATTCCATTCCACTGAACTAAGATTCCCATTCTACATCCACTGTTAGGGACTTGTCCCTACTCCAATTCTCTCTCTCCTCCAATAAAGAATGTGGTTAAGTGATATCTTGTGTCCTCCATTAGATACTTCACTAGTTGGACTCAAGGAACGAATCAATGCCATGGCAACCAAGCTGGATTTGAAGTTTGACATGCAGCGTTCACAGCAGTCTGAAATCTCTAGTCTATTCCTCATGTGTGATGCATTTTATGTTGAGATATGTTGTCAGGACAATGGTCATGTGACTTCAGTTAAGCTGGCTCAGGCTAATAAACAAGTATGCTGACCATGCATAATTTATTATAACACCTCAATTAAGGGTCATTTAAGGGTCATTTAAAGGGTCTAATATTCTAAACGCCACAATTAAGACATCATGAATTTTTGTTGTTTGTTATAATAAATATTATTTGAAAATATAGTATGGCTATACATATTCCCACACCCCTATCCCACACCCACACACCTCATCCCACACATACCTCATCACACACCCATCCCACGCATATCCCATCACACACCCCATCCCATACATATCCCATCACACACCCCATCCCACATATATCCCATCACATACCCCATCCCACTTATATCCCATCACATACCCCATCCCACATATATCCCATCACACACCCCATCCCACACCCACACACCCCATTCCACACATATCCCATCACACACCCCATCCCACACATATCCCATCCCCCACACACACACCATATCACACATGCTATAAACTATATTGCACATGTACACTGTATTGTATGCATGTACTAGGTTGATTCAGATGTCCTGACTCAGTTAGTAAGGAGCTGCAAATTTGACGTGTTGGAGACTCACCTCCATTCACTCAAGGATTTCTACCTTCAAAGCAGCAACGGCAGTGACTCTTCCATCATGTATCGTGTACTCTCCAGTATCGAGAGTGTACTCATCAGTATCACCAAAATGAGGTGAGATGGTGGAGTGAGGGGAGGGGTGGGGCTACATATAGAGAGTGGGTGTGTAGGAAGGGTGTGGCTACATATATAAGAGAGGGCAGGTTTGTAGGACAGATCAGGGAGAGGTGCGGCCACAGATGGCAGGTGTGTAGGACACGTACGTGTTCAAGGAGTATTTTAACCGGTGTTGTAATTTTTGAAGTATTTTTTATCAATTTAATGACCATAATCTTTCTCATGCATTGTGTGCTGTAGCCCACAGAATAGTCTGAATAAGGTTATATTGAATAACCCGCTAGGTCATGTGATTCCTCGAAGTGCAGGTGAGATCACTGCTTTCTGATGTGGATGGACAGACAGTTCCTTGACTACAAGATTTTTCATGTTTTCTTAATTCAGGTCTCCCAATGAAACTAACCTTCTTTGTGCATCCATATGAGGTCCTGAAGTATCCCTCTCTCTTCTCTTCGTATCCTTCAGACGTAGCACATCAGCAGCATGTGGATGACCAGGAGTTAGGTGTGTCAGCCAAACTACTTCTGGAGGGTAGCACCAATATTTATCCTCTTTCCATTGATCCTAACCTCTTTGAGTAAGTGTGGGTGCCATTTGACTCTGTATCTCTGTGACTAGTGACTGCACATTCAGTTCATGTAACCACATTAGGGAAGGTCATATCTGTTTTTTTCCTTTTTTATATATCTGATCATAATATTCTCTTATACTTTGTCCAAAAAAGATCTTCTACTCAAAATGTTGCTCATCTAAAGAGCTTTCTGATGGTATGTTAAGTTCTTACTTTCCAACAACCTAGCCGAAGTTAGCTTGCCCGACTTCATGCACTACTTTTGACTACTTTCGACTATTACTCAACACCACATTGTCCAAAATGAAATTTTTCTGAAAGCTCTTTTCCTGCTCTTTCATTTGAATGAACAAAATTTGTCTTAATAACATTAGAGGGGAGTTATGAGCCTAAAGTATAAGAGAATTATATAAAAAAGGAAAAAACGGGAACAAATGGTGGTGACCTCCTTTAGACGCCCCTTAAGAACAGTGAATGATCACACATTAGGTCTCACATTGCATTACATTTTAGGTGTCATGTTAATGGTTAGTTATTACTTTCACAGTATTTCCAAGGCTACTTTCTTTCGAGTGACCTCCCAAAACAGTGTCAATGTTTCTCTCAACTATGTGCTTCACTTTAGCAAGAACATTCCAGTCAGTGGCGCCATCAGAAAGGAACTACACAATGTGGTCTACACTGCAGGTAAACAAAATTAGGCAGAACCTTTATACATTTGAGGCACAGCCTGGACTTTACAATTTCCACAGAGCAGTACCAGCCCTTAAGGGGACCACACATCAACCAGCTAATTGCAAAGGAAGCTGCAGACAGCAAAGGGATAGAGGTGTGCACTAACAAGAGTTATCTTGTGGTAAGCATTATTTATGAATTGCACATATGAGCAAATTTTAATACATTATGTTCTAGTGTCTTCCATCTCAGCGCCATTACTATTATGTGCCTAGTGAGTTAAGATCAAGTAATCTGTCACATGATCAGGGCTATCCACCAGCCGAATGTGGAGTGATGATGTCGAAAATCAACTTCATTCATCCAGTCCATATCTTCAACTTAGTAACAGTTAAGTAAAAGAGATTGTTTGATGCTGCAAGAAATTTCCATACCACTTAAAACATGGCATGTGCATTTACTACAAAGTGGGGCATTTAGTCTCCACTGATGAGGACTGTCAAGACAACAGAGTGAATTATGGAAATGGTTTAGTTCATCACTCACAGTGTCAATAGAGTAATTCTACAATGACCACTCTCATGGTTCTATAAGTCTTCTATAAGTCACGTCACTCTCATGCATGCTTCTATAAGTCACTCGTGCATGCTTCTATAAGTCACTCTCATGCATGCTTCTATAAGTCACTCTCATGCATGCTTCTATAAGTCACTCTCATGCATGCTTCTATAAGTCACTCATGCATGCTTCTATAAGTCACTCTCATGCATGCTTCTATACGTCACTCTCATGCATGCTTCTATGAGTCACTGTCATGAGTCAATAGTATTTCATTCTTTTTTTTTTTTCCTACCTACTGAACAGTTTTTGAGGAAACAGCTTGTGTATAACACTTTAGTAGCCAGTATACTGGGCAGGAGTCCTAAAGGAGTCCCTCCTCCTATCAGTTCCGTAGAGGAGTTTATCTTTGAAGTCAGCACACAACCTGCTGATAACATGATCACAGTGGTGTTGGATATGCAGAATGAAAGTGATTATATGGGATGTGAGTCAAACACTAAACCATTTCAATATAAATGGATGGAGATTATACACTGTGTTCACCACAAATGTTCTAGGTGCTGAAAGGTCAGAGAACTAGATGTACCTTCTTTCTCATTAACTGTAGTCCATTGTTAAATAGTTACTGAGCTAGTCAGCCACATGGTTTGATTATATCTAGCTCTAGCTACAATATTATAGATTTTTAGGGCGTGACTTTAGCTCCCCTCTGGCACCTTAGTTTAAAGACTAACATCTCATAATACTGTTAAGAACTACCACAGCTATTCGAATTGAGAGGTCGGGAGTTCAAATTCCTCCACCTCCTCTTGAAATCTTGGCACATTATAATATATGCCATTTAATTTATATTCATCATCATAATAGCTATTAACAAGAAGTGCTGTTTGGTTTGGGGTGTGGCTATAACAGTACGTTGATTCCCCCCCCCCCCCCCCCCCCCCCAAATAATATTCATTATTTATTTACCGAAGCTTCTTTATCTACATACTTGTAATGGACTCTCAGCAGTAATAGGTTTTTATTTTCCTTGACAGTTGATTTTGTTATTCCCGATCAACAACCTACATCTCCTGTTGTGAAGGTAAAAGTTGGGAAAGATGGAACAGCAGTCACTAATCAACAGCTCTCCGCTATAGCAGAAAGGTGAGTTGCAATAAATAATGAAAGTGTCCCAGTTTAGAGAGGTGTCCTGATTTAGAGATGTCCCAATTCAGAGGTGTGTCCTGATTTAGAGATATGTCTTATGTCCCAATTCAGAAGTGTGTCCTGATTTAGAAATGTCCCAATTCAGATGTGTGTTCTAATTTAGAGATATGTCTTGTATCCCAATTCAGAGGTGTGTCCTGATTTAGAGACATGTCTCGATATAGATTTGAGATTTCTTGATTAGTGGGTTGAATAAAAATCTGTCACTGTTTTAACCAGAAGGTTTAGTAGCTGTACTACAGAAATCATGATAATTAAATGGCCATATTCTCTTTCCCTTTAGATCTATGTCAATTCCAATAACCTTGTATGCTGTTATAAAGTGTCCTCAGTTCTTGGAAGGTGGAGGAGCAGTCAAACTCTTTCAGAACTACATGCAAACTATCTCTGATTTCAATGTAGAATTGAGTAACAGTGGGATCCTTAAAGATGACATTGGGATGGCAGTAGAAGGGGTCAATTTAGTTGATAGTTATAGTACTAACATAGGAATAAAAAGGAAGAGAATTGGCTAACATACAAAATAGTACTACATACTAGATTCTAAATTTATAATTTGTTATCACAATCACACACTTTTTTCCCAACAAGGAAATGATATTGTAAGATAGTGTAGAGATAACCAGTTTTATTACAACGCACACAGTAGTGACCTCACTGCTAATGTGCAGTGGTGGGTCTCTTTGTGATCCACTTCTGTATGTTGGGGAGTTCTTCTACACTGGTTTTCAACTGGAGCAATTTCGGAAAGAAAGAGAGAATTTCAGGCTTGTATGCTTTAAGTGCATCCAGAAGAATGGTGATTGCAAAGTCAGCATAGGTCACCTTTATTGAATACAAGACCATTGATGCTTTGAAAATAGCATTATAGTAAATGTGTTTGTCACATGCTTACATTTTGACCTACAATCCATGCCTTTTCTGAATTATTTTTTGAAGCTTTGTCGTCCAACTTCTTCAAAATAGCTGGGAGACCTTTTTCACCTAGTTCCGTCATCTTGGCCATCTACAAAAGGTCAACTTATGAGTCTGTTTTCACAACAGATAGAGATCTTGGTCTAGCTAGTACCTTCTTTTCATTGTCTTTCTCCCAGAAGATCTTGGCCATCCTGTCCCATGTGATTTCACTAAGCTCAAGTATTTCTTCAGTATCCTTCACCTCTTCAGCATTAGTCCCAGCAAGGCCTGTGTCACAGCTAGCTAGCTAAGCTACACCAGACTATTGTTTTGTGAAAAATCTCACCATATTTCTCTGCAAGAAACTTTGCTATAGTTGCATTTTTCTGCAGTGTCTTTCCTTCATACTCAAGAACTGCTGTTCCAAATTCTATGCCTGCATTTTGACTTTCTTTAGCTATACAGTCTTATAACTATCTGTCTTAGAATGTGTTCACTTACCTGGCATTGTTTCTGCCCATCTTTCAGTTTCAATTCTATCATCCTCATAATCTACATCTGCTTGAGCAAGAATGAATCTTATCAGTTCTGCCCTCCCCTTCAAGTTAAGATAATGTAATTTAATAGTAGCCATAATTTTATCTCGAATAGTTTTTTCTTTTTTTTTCTTCTATTAATAAAGTTTTGAAGTGCCCTCCAATAGTTTGCACATGCGCGTTAAACTTTTACGTAACCTTTGAACTAACCATCGATTAACCCCCAGAACTCATAGCCATGTTTTCACCCGCAGAGCACTTCTCCTCTTCGAAGAATCGCGTAATTGTGCCCAAAAAGGATCCCTGGAGAAGGTTTGAGGCATGGAGGTATGCCCCAGACATCAATAGGTCTGCTAATAAGAGAAGAATGTTTCCTGGACTGGGCATTGGTTTTGGAGTCTTTTTGGTGTTAGTTGCAATAGAGGAGTTTTACTGGAAACCTAACCATCCTGAAGACCACGACCATCACTAAAGGACAGGCATCTGTATTTCACTAATAAGTAATAAGTTACTTCAGAAATAAACTATGTGAGAGCTATTTCATATTGACGTTATCTGTACACTTATACAAACTCTCAAGTCAAATGATGCTTGGAGTATGTAATGATCGAACACTATAGCTTACAGTATAATTAGTACTCTATGCAGCATAATAACTATGTCATTGAATGTACAAGAAGTTTGAAGCTTTGTAACCATTTGAGTATTCCTCCTTATAAGCGGGTTACAGGGCGTGTTTCAATCCACTTTGCTATATCCTTCAACTGAAGAATGGATTTCCTCTGCTTTGCTAATGTGGGATATTTCTCATCAGACCCAGGAATATTTTCTGCAACATACTCAAACAGCAAGAATGTAGCAATATCTGCATAGGTAAACTGAGAAAATACAGACGTGAATGTGTATGTACCTAGCTATGTGGTTAAAGTGCTCACACACCCTATGAAAAAAAAAATACAGTTGCTAAAGATAAATAACTCTGGAACTGCTGCAATGTACAACAATCAGTACCTTAACATTAACTACTCGCAAAAATTGGAAGGGTGGGGTAAGTGTTATGATATGATCAATCACACTCTCAAGATAAATGGCTGTCCATCTCAGTGACTGTCAGACTTGTGGCTCACTCTTAGTCTGCAGCAGGCTTCTTTCACTGTGCTCTAGGTCACAACCAATTTCAATTTTACTTCTATAGTTCTCCATATACTTGGACACATGGAATGCTTATTCTATATATCTACTGGAATGACCTTAAACAACTCTTGAACTGGTTATAAGGTGCCACGACATTACTACACTATACTATACATATAATTATGAGTGGTCACACTTTTTAACAAGATGACAGTTCATCTCAGCAATCACTAGGGCTCGATAAATTATGCTAGCATTTTTTTGAGCATTTTAGGTACAGTGAAGCATTTGAGAATAATGCTGGCATTATAGGTCAAAACAGAAGCATTTTGGGAATCAATGAATCCCTAAGTTGTATAATGTGTATGTAAGCTAGTATATCATTATCATCACGACACATCTAAGCTGAGTTTGCAGCTGCAAGCACTAATCACAGACAGCAATTCACATAGCTATATCTAGCCAGCTTCAATAAAAGTGCTGAATTGTGAGCATTATAGGCAAAATCAAAAGCAATATATAGGGGAAAAAAAGCATTATAGGCAAAATTAAAAGCATTATGGGTGGTGTGAGTGAGAATTTGAGAATAGCATTATAGGAAAAATTTGGGGAATAATTTATCAAGCCTAGCAATCACTTACAGGACTGGGTGCATGCAACTCCAGTTAGGTATCCTCAACAACAACAGTAGCAAATTAGGGCAGAGGGGTATTCCTTAATGTAACATACTTTGTTTCCAAATATCCAACCCTTTTCAGATTTGTTAGCTGCAGCCATGCATTCAAACTTTGTTATGTGCTTTGGCAGGTATTCCTCATGGAGATTCTTTAGCAAAGCAGCCTGTAGAGTGAATATGATAAAAATTACCCCTTAATTGAATTGTAAAAATACTTGTTAGTAAGTTTACCTTCCTATCAGGATTCTTCTCATGATATATTGCAGCATAGATTTTAAACCAGGCATCGGCTGTCGCATCTATGATAGAGAATAACTCTAAGTTTTCCAAGGTGCTTGACCCAGCCATGCCTGTAATACCATACAGTGTTATGTTATAGTAGTCAGCTCATCAAAGGAATACTATAGATATCATTACTTAAAATATGAGATTTACGTGACTTGCAAGGAAATGCAGTCACAGACAATACACTATAACATAGTGATAATTATCTAGCAGACAAGATAACATGAAAGTGCATTCAAATTTACTAAATTTTATTACAATAGTGAATCAGTGTCCCACACGTCATGCTTCACATCTGATTATGAAGCCATCACATAGTTTGTTCTAGCTACAGCTATCATGTATACTCAAGTTTTACAGTAATAATACCACCTAATTATTTTAACAAAATATTAGGTGATGATATATAGCTATGTTCCTAGCAACTATGTACACATAGTTATAATGTCATAATGTTATTTGTACTCTTTGTTAAAGTAAGATTAAGAATCATTACTGTCATACCATGCTCCTCAGCAAACCAGCGTGCTAGAGAAATACTACTGGAATATTTCTTTCCTGTCTCCAAGAACTCCACATATGGTAATGTACCAAATGGAGCATCTGCAATGTGATATATAGTAAAGCTAATCATTGCAAAATAGCATTCTTCACCATTTTTTGCTTTTTCAAACTCCACCATCTGTATTCTCTCATCTTCATAAGGAATTTTAAGGTAGGCGAAAATGAGTCGTAATATTTCAGCTCTTCCCCTAATTGGGAGGTAGGTAAGCTTATATTTTGGACTAGAAGACATTGCAGAACTTTTGGAAAAAGATTGTTAATCTGCACTGTTTATAATAAAATGTATGCACAGCACGCATGCGCTATGTGCGCTAGGTATCTTTAACCTTTGAACTTTAGCTGTCCTCTAATACTGTAATGGCTACAAGGGCATTACTCGATTTTTCAGTAAGCCGGTGACGAAGTACAAGTTATTATTTTTTTTTTGTGTGTGTGTATGTGTGTGTAATCTTGTCATTATAATATGCAGAGAGTACCAGGAATATTTCGCTATTTAAAGCCCACCACCAGGGCGACCAGTTCGAGGAGGTTTCACAATAGTAGAAAGAACTGCAGTGAGACTAAGGTGATTGGTCGCAAGTTTTTTCTAGTCATAGTGCTAGACAGTAAATCAAGTAATGTTAGAGGTGCTTCTATGTGTAAATTTCCATTCTTATGGTATATTACAGTAATCTTATTATTGAATATTATGGAATATTACAGGTATATTACAGTAATCTTATTATATAATATTATATGGAATATTACAGGATGTAATAGTAATGATGTAAAGTAAGGAATTTACAAATAGAAGCACTCAATGTTAGAGGGTGATATGAATATCATCTTGATGTTAGGAGGAGGCCTTGCTATGGTCTTTGAAATCCCAGTGATCAAGAATCATAATAATATTAGTTTTTGAGGACCAAGTGTTACCATTCTGCTAACAATGTTTTTCACCTGTATCTTGTATTCAGTTGAAATATAAACTTTTCTTCCAGCTTGTGGGAAGCTACAATGTCATAGACCATACCTATGATGCAGTGGTGGTTGGAGCTGGGGGAGCTGGTCTGAGAGCTGCTTTTGGACTGGTTGAAGAAGGATTCAAGACAGCTTGCATTACAAAACTCTTTCCCACCAGATCACACACAGTAGCAGCTCAGGTAATGTGGATGGAGAGATAAGTGTATTTGGTTAAATAGAGGTACCATAACAGAGGGTGCTTCTATGTGTAAATTTCCTTATAGTATTCTTACTGTTTATTATGGTATATTACAGTAATCTTATTATAATATTATTGAATATTACAGGCATATTACCGTAATCTATTATAGTAATCTATTATTGGTATATATATTATTATTACAGATGTGATAGTAATGATGTAATGTAAGGATAGAACCACCCTCAACATATGAGTCATATACATATATATAGTACATAAGACTTATTTTCTATACCAACTCCCACGGTGTGAGACTCACTCTCTTCCCAGTTCGGGTAAGGTGGGAGAGGTGTGAACAATAGGGAGTGTATTTATATTAGTGTAGCCACACACTGCAGGGTGGTATCAATGCTGCTCTGGGAAACATGGAAGAAGACAATTGGAAGTGGCACATGTATGACACAGTCAAAGGCAGTGACTGGTTGGGTGATCAAGACGCAATACATTATATGACTGAACAGGCTCCCCAATCTGTCATCGAGGTATTCTATTCTACTTTGAGGAGTGTTGCAGAGTGTTACTCTAGTTTTATCTACTTTTAGCTTGAAAGCTACGGCATGCCTTTTAGTAGAACTGATGATGGCAAAATCTATCAGAGGGCATTTGGGGGGCAGAGTCTTGACTATGGTAAAGGTGGTCAGGCTCACAGGTGCTGTTGTGTGGCCGACAGGACTGGCCATTCTCTACTTCACACACTATATGGCCAGGTGAGTAGAACTGTGTGGGTTGGTGGGGGTTGGTATGGAGGGTTGGTGGGGATGGGGATGGAGGAGTGAGTGGGGATGGGTGTGGAGGGGTTAGTGGGGATGGGTGTGGAGGGGTGGGTGGGGATGCCAGGTGGTCAGTAAATTCTAATTTTATGACCAATATGATGCTCGTTATTAATTTATGAGCATTAATTAATGGGCATTAGTAGGTAGAGTCACTAAATATGTATTATACCATGACAATTTTAAGCAGTGAGCTGGTACTATATATACAGTACATACATACATATTATATATAATAGGGATGTCTCAATTTTAGCATTGAAAGGGTTATTATTATCATTTCTTGTTTTCATTATTCCATAATAAAAGCCAATATTGTGTTTGGCATTTTAATTTGAACCTGAAAGTAAAGTCTTGTTTTCACAACAACCTCAAATGTAGTATCGTAATGAATCCACAAAGAGAAGCTCTGTAGCTACCAGTGCCATAGTGCAATCCCTATCCCAAAAGGGTGTTAATAGATATCCTAGGTTTTTAGTCTCTTTTGGGAGGGATTCCATTATGGTATCCACTATGATACTGGTAATACACCTTGGGGGGGGGGACTCCTAATAATACACCTTTTGGGGGGATAGATAGCAAAAAAATAGAATATCCTTAAAGAGAATATACTTTTATACTGTCAATTCACGTGCAGTCCTTGAGGTATGACTGTCACTACTTTGTGGAGTATTTTGCATTGGATCTCCTGATGGACAATGGGGAATGTTGTGGAGTCATTGCTCTGTGTCTTGAAGATGGCTCCATACATCGTTTTAGATCCAAGAACACTGTGTTAGCCACAGGGTAAGGGAAAGGGAATTTGTTACACAGTGGAATCCCACTATTCCAACCCCCTAAAATGAGGACACCACTATATCAAACACACTTGTTGTCCCAAATAACAACTTGTGTATTAGAACTTCACCTATGAGACCACCCCCTATAATAACACTTTAATTTGTCCCAAGGTGGCCTGAATAGAGAGCTGCCATTATATGACTGTGTGTGTGTGTGTGTGTGTGTGTGTGTGTGTGTGTGTGTGGTAGTATTGATCGTAAGAGGAAGTTCAAGATTAAAGCATGTTTGTGGTCTGTCAATTAGTGAATAGGTAAGGATTCTTTTTTTATGCTTGAGTAAGCCCCATACTCTACTGTTCAATTGAATGAATTATGAGGTATGGTGAAACCTCTCTATTTAGGGCAAATTTATTGACCTTGGGGTGAAGCACAATCTGTTACTGCGTATCCAAGTGTCAGACATAGGGTTGGATTAGAGGGGTTTCACTGTATTCAGAGGTGTCCTCATTTCAAGGGGTTGGAATGGAGGAGTTCCACTGTATACAGAGGTGTCCCCATTTCAGGGAGTTAGAATAGAGAGGAGTTCCACTGCATATAGAGGTGTCCTCATTTTGTTCTTATTATTATCCAATAGAGGATTTGGAAGGACATATTTTTCATGCACTTCTGCCCACACTTGTACGGGTGATGGGACAGCTATGATGTCACGAGCTGGACTGGCCAATGAAGACATGGAGTTTGTGCAATTCCATCCTACTGGTAAGTAATGAATTGAATTACAGTAGAACCTCTATATTCTAACCCTCTGAAATGAGGACACCTCTATATATAGTGGAATCTCTCTATTCCAACCTTCTGAAATGAGGATACCTCTGTATACAGTGTAATGCCTCTATTCAAACTTCCTGAAATGAAGACACCTTTGTGGAATCTCTCTATTCCAACCCCCTGAAATGAGGACACCTCTGTATACAGTGGAATCTCTCTATTCCAACCCCCTGAAATGAGGACACCTCTGTATACAGTGGAATCTCTCTATTCCAACCCCCTGAAATGAGGACACCTCTGTATACAGTGGAATCTCTCTATTCCAACCCCCTGAAATGAGGACACCTCTGTATACAGTGGAATCTCTCTATTCCAACCCCCTGAAATGAGGACACCTCTGTATACAGTGGAATCTCTCTATTCCAACCCCCTGAAATGAGGACACCTCTGTATACAGTGGAATCTCTCTATTCCAACCCCCTGAAATGAGGACACCTCTGTATACAGTGGAATCTCTCTATTCCAACCCCCTGAAATGAGGACACCTCTGTATACAGTGGAATCTCTCTATTCCAACCCCCTGAAATGAGGACACCTCTGTATACAGTGGAATCTCTCTATTCCAACCCCCTGAAATGAGGACACCTCTGTATACAGTGGAATCTCTCTATTCCAACCCCCTGAAATGAGGACACCTCTGTATACAGTGGAATCTCTCTATTCCAACCCCCTGAAATGAGGACACCTCTGTATACAGTGGAATCTCTCTATTCCAACCCCCTGAAATGAGGACACCTCTGTATACAGTGGAATCTCTCTATTCCAACACCCTGAAATGAGGACACCTCTGTATACAGTGGAATCTCTCTATTCCAACACCCTGAAATGAGGACACCTCTGTATACAGTGGAATCTCTCTATTCCAACCCCCTGAAATGAGGACACCTCTGTATACAGTGGAATCTCTCTATTCCAACCCCCTGAAATGAGGACACCTCTGTATACAGTGGAATCTCTCTATTCCAACCCCCTGAAATGAGGACACCTCTGTATACAGTGGAATCTCTCTATTCCACACCCTGAAATGAGGACACCTCTGTATACAGTGGAATCTCTCTATTCCAACACCCTGAAATGAGGACACCTCTGTATACAGTGGAATCTCTCTATTCCAACACCCTGAAATGAGGACACCTCTGTATACAGTGGAATCTCTCTATTCCAACCCCCC
>OZ024678.1:1576289-1681942 GCA_964016965.1 Diacarnus erythraeanus
GCAAAAGTATCTGCAATAATGGTGACCTGTAGAAGTACAGAAAGTAGGGAAAACTGAATTTCTAAGTGTTGTTCCCCTCTCCTCTGGAGGAGGGGGGGGGGGGGGGGGGGGGGGGCTGGGGTGGTTTGCACTTGACTATATGTAACAAGCACTTCCAACTCTAAAATAAAATCACTTACAAACAGTCCCATGAACCGAACAGATCTGTGACGGAGCTGTGATGAGGATAACTTTGGATTTGGTATTCCAAGAGACATACAAAATGCTTCTACCTGAAACACAGAAGACACATGACTTACCATATATTCCTTTTTTAACACCATAGCTCTTTATTTACCTGATCAGCCAAGCCTAATCCTGCCAGATCTGATATGAGATTACCAATACCAGCAGCTGCCATTGTTGATATGCTTAAAATTGCTCCAATTTTGATGTCTATATATTCACCCTGGGGGGTATAAATAGAATTGTTACATCCTTGGGTGAGATATTTGGCACACTCATGTGCAGCTTACACATTAAACTAACAGGCCTAGGAGCCAATCAAACACAGCTTAATAAATATTATTGTGCACAATGATAAAAAAACTAATTTCCCATAAAAACCCACTACATACTGAGTAATGCAAACTCTAATAAGGTGTAAACATGTATGACAACTCTCTAATGATCTGTAGGTTCTAGAGATCTGAGATTTCAGCTTTGTCAAGCATCTTCCTATATCCCTGAAGGTGGTAATTTCACCACACCAGCTAGACTGAAGTAACCCCCTTATTTGCATACTATACTTACATACATACCACTGTAATCATGATGAAATTATCCAGGAACCCAAACCCAATAAATGGAAGAGATTGCTGGTAACACACTGAAACACAAGAAAAATGAAATGAAGTAGTGTATACACTATGGCTTCTTTCTGTTTTTGCTACTTAACCTCAAAGCAATAACACACATCTTATTCAGATCTTATCTGTATTGGGATTAATGTAATATTATTTATGCTGCTCACATAATCTGAGCTGTTTCCAGGTGGGAGGAGTCACACCTTCTTTATGCTCATTATTTTCTTCCCTGATCTCAGCAATTGCCTTCTCCAGACACTCCTTCTGAGTTAGAGGCAGAGATGCTACAAACTTCCGAGCATCTTCTAGAGATGATAGTTCTCCCCGTCTTGAAGAGAAGAGTTGTAGGTGACTGCTACATGCAGTGTGAATACAACAATGTTCTTGTACCATGTGAACACAATGATGTAATCTGCGTAGGCTGGATCTTGCTGCAGTGAGAGTTTTCTGAGGCATCCTGTCATCATAGTGTCCCTGAAGGTACTTGGCATGGCCTGCTATGAGGTTCCTACTTGCAGCAGGAATCTTCAGCAGTATCTTGCTATCACTGTGTCTTTGAAGGCATTCAAAGACGTGGCCTGAAATCCTGGCCATGTTGGATCTCCTTTTGCAGCTAGCTAACACCGCACGCAGGGAGGGGGGGGGACCCCGTTAGAGTCCCTAATTAATGACTACGTAATAAAAAAATTTTTTATAGCTAAGCTAGCTACGTATAATATAGCTGTTAATGCTGAGTTGGCAACTCAACCTCAACTGGCTGCATCAAGATGTTGCGGTCTACTGCCAAAATGTGTCTATCACAAAAAGAAGAACACGCCATTTTCTATACCAAAATGGTGATGCTGATCGTCACGCTGCTAGCAACTGCGGTAGCCATTCTCGTCTTGATTTATTTCAGGAGTTACAAGAGGTTTGTCTTTAGACTACTCCTGTGTCTAATGGTGAGCTATCTCCTAGAAACAATACTGCAGATAATGCAGTTTATTCCAGTCAATCAGCTTGAATATCCTATATCAGTGAGAGAAGGCTGGGAGGAGGTGTGTGCGGCATCCGGCTATCTAAACCTGGTCACGGAATGGATGAGTAACTTTGTGATCATATGGATTATACTTTACATTTGCAAACTGATGACTCGTCCACAGTCTGATGTCAATATGTTTGTAACTAAAGTCACCACTGCAGAAGCTGTTGGCTATAGTATTTGTTTCTTGGTTCCTTTCACTTTTACCTGGTTACCATTCTCAAATGGTCATTTTGGACTTTCTGGCCAATGGTGCTGGATCATTCTGACAAATGTTAATTGCAATACTACTGTCGAGCTTCCTATTGATATCACAAATGGTGCACTATACATGTTTACCCTTTACTATGGTCCACTGCTGCTTATTGTCTTGTTCACATCTTTCATCTCCATCCTAGCTGTTCTGAAGTGGTGTGCTGTTTTGAAGTGGTGTGGAAGTAGAGGAAAACCCAATCCAAACCTTGCTATCCTGGTCCTGTATCCCATTCTATTCGATGGTGTGTGTTGTATTCTTGCAGCTAATCGGATTGAATCAACAATACGTCTACACAAAGGATTGAGTTCAAATTTTTCCATGTGGATGGCTCATACAATTGCTGATCCCACCCGTTGTCTGTTGCCAGCACTGTTATTTCTCCTACAGTTACTTCATCCACAGACTAGAAAGTTGGTTACAGAAACTAGGAACATGAAAAAAGGCTATGCACAATTGAATTAATTATTATTGAGTGGTTTTGTGTGCTCATTTTAAATCTATTATTGAATCCATTATTGTGTTATGTGTTTAAATAGATGTAAACCTTGAATGGAGGAACAGAATTACACACTGTAGAGGGATATTTCCCTCACTATTTAATAAGGGAAGTAATGCCTGAATTAGGTGAAGTCATAATACATGTGGCCAACTGTAGGCTGTTAAATCACCTGACTTACTGAAGAACTGATAAGGGGAGTTACGTGGTTCCATAGTTTCAGTGTCCTCTGTTACACCCCCCCCCCCTAAATGTGAAAATCGCCATGCATGTCAGCTTCGACATCCAGAACCGCCCCCAAAACCTCTGGAGAGGTCAAAGGCCAAATCAATGGAGGGAAATATCTGAGTAACCATAAGTCTCTGTGTGATGGCTGAGGGACAGAGAGACTTCAAAATATCCCCAGATGTAAGGCAGCAGTTTAGCTAGCTATCTAACTCTATAATGTTAATGCAATATAATATGTATATTAAGGAAGTAACTAAGCTTCAAGATGCCTTGAAGAAGCCAGAATTTCGTAAGATGTTTTTTGAATATGCCCAGGAGATATCTGACCCTGAAAACAAGAAGGTACAACAGAGACAATGTACACAGATCCCATAAAATTGATGGATTTTTTTATTTTTATAAAATTATTATTATTATTATTATTATTATTATTATTATTTTATTATTATTGTTGTTATTGTTATTATTGCAGAAGTACGAAGAAGAGTTAGTGGCATTGGAGAAGCAACGTGGTGTTGATATGAAGTACATTCATCCTATAGTATGTATACTAATATAAACAATATTAAACATTGCTTCAATGTTCTCGTAATTAGGTTTAACTACTTCATGATTCCACCCATTGTAGTGAATATTTATCATTGATTAGGATCATAATTCAATTTGAAACACATGGCAAGCTATGAATAGAAATAATGTGTTTGATGGGTAGAATTTGTAATTTCCTCTATAGGGCTGGCTTTGTTATGAAATTTTTCCTCTTACCACAGGCTGGTTTTGTTATGAAATCTTTCCTCCTTCCAGAGGGCACTAGAAAGATATTTATCAATGTCTGTCACAGTGATATGGTGAGTGTGGCCACTTCCTCCCCTGGCCAGAGCAGGAATGCTCGGAAAAGAAAAAAGGGACAGCAGTGGTCCATCCCTTATTCTGTTACACCACCACGGGAAGACTTGGATAAATGTGAGAAAATCAAATACTACGGTGTTTAGATAGTATAGATTAATTGATTTGTGACTTTCTGTTATAGCTAACAACAGGTGTACAGTGGTGGATGTCGTCTTCAATACAAAAACATTCCAGAAAGGAAAAGATGTAAGATTACTGGGATTACTTGTAAGGGGAGAACCATTACCAATCTAGAGGGGTTTCTGTAGTTTCTCTCTTTCACATTAACTATTAATTTTTGCCCAGTATTAACAGTAGATCTAGCTAATAACTTCTGTAAGAGTACCTTCTTGTTAAAGCCCCATTGTGGTTTAGTGCACATGCTCAAAATTAACAGGTCATGGATTTTCCCTATTGTTGATCAAGTAAACATTGTCATGGTTATTCTGGAATACAGGATAGTGCTTTGCCAAGTTGGTGATTATTTTTGTAGAGTTGTTAGATAGTGGTTTTGTTGCTGTTGCTGTAAGATAATGTTGTTGTTGTTGTTGTTTGTTTTGATCTTAATAGTTCTTGTCAGCTGTATAGATTATATTATTTTGGCTATGACTTATTGATGATATCCCTGGACTCACAAACAGCTACCAGGAGTAGATAGCAACACTTCTCCCTTCCATTATAGCTGCATGATTTAGGCACCAACAAGTAGGTATAGCTTCTTAAAAAATTTTAAAGCAAATAAGATGCTTAAATTCCTTAAAGAAACTTCTTTCATCAAATCCTACATCTGCCTCTGAACTTTGTATTCACCTGGTTTCATTAGGAGCCCCGTTTCAAGAAGATGCTCATTGACACGGTCTTTAGTGGTTTGGAGGACCAGCTAAAGTTGAAGATAGATAGAATGAAAGTGATCTATCTCAAAATGCCGTACAAAGGTGTCCCAGTTCCTTCAGTCATCAGGAAAAGGATGGATTCCAAAGAGGAAGAGGTGTGGTTGTTTATTAGAGTTCATTTCCTGTGTACAGTTAGTAGTTGGCTAATTATCAATCTATTATACACTTTTCTGTAGTATTTACACTTGACTTTGTGATAAATTTTATTTTCATGGACAAAATAGGTACCAGCTTCACCTTTGCTGGATATTCCATATCCTCCTTTGAAAGAAGAGCAGGATGCAAAGTCGTACAAACACCAGCAGAAGAAGAAAGAGAAAGCCAAGCTCCCTACACAGCCCGAGTATACTGTTATCCATCGAGGAGAATTCTCCATGCAGGATTTTACTAACAATCGAGAATCTACTCGTGTCAAACGACCCAAGGAGTTGGTGGTTACAGTCAAACTGCCTGGGGTGGAGTCTGCTGCGGCAGTGGAGCTAGACATTTTTGAAAAGAAGATCGTAATTCAGTGTGAGAATCCTGTATACAAACTTGATGTATCCTTCAAACTGTGTGTAATAGTCCTGTACTGGATGCTGTAGGATCTATGCCAAGCGTACCCACTCTTATTCTCTATATTATATATATATTTTTAGTGGGATGGGATAGAAATCAGCAAAACTTTTCTCACACCACCTTTTTTCACCAATGGCTTGTTGCCAACTTGCTTACAGCCTCTGTATAATACATCCCTAAACATTATAATGCTGACCCTTTTGGTCATTCCTTGACTTTGTTCTGTCCAGCTACCTCTAGATTACCCCATTGATGAAGAGAAAGGAAAGGCCAAGTTTGATAAAGCCAAAAAGAGCCTTACCATAACCCTTCCTGTGCTTCCACTCACCACCACTCTGCCCCAACAACATCCTCAGGCCAATCCACATGTGACTGATTTAAGTAATGGGGACCGTTCTAATGATGGAGTTCTTGTAGATGATAGGAGTGATTTTACTGAATCAAATCCCAAGCACTATGAAGGAGGATCTACAGGTAAGGAAGATGAATCTTTGGACGTCCACCTTGAACAAGATGGAAGAGATTGTATAGATATAACTCTCACAGACTCGGAAGAGAATTTGAAAGAGAATTCTGCAGAAAGAATCCATCTCAATGGAAATTTAGAAATGGATGAGCATAACTCTCAGCCAGAACAGGATTCTTTGAATGAAATCTTTGGACCATCTGATGAATCACATGATCAAGAGACTTTACTCACTACTGTGAAGCCAGAGATGAAGAAAGATTGGCTGTTATCAAGGGGAGAATGGGTGTGTCCTCCATTTAGCTACCGTCAAGAGGAGGCGGTTATCGTGTTCTGTTTACACACATCGGAAGTGAAGGAAAATAGTCTAGTCAAGTATTTTGATGATCATTCTGTGAGTCTTGAGCAGTTTTATGAATCTGTATGAATCTCACCGATTTCCAGGTCCAACTGACTTATACCACCCTTAACAAAGAGAAGTTTTCATTCTACGTCTCCTTTCCAGAGACCTGCAGTTTGGATGTAGATGACTGCAGTTTAGATATCTCAGAGGAGAATGTGGTTGTTCTGCTTAAGAAGGACCCACCGGCTAGTAGTGCTGACCTGTGGGAGAGATTCTATGTTGGGCTCAATCCTAACCAAACTATGGTAATTAATAATGCTATATTCACCTTAATGATTATGATATTGCTATAGTAACAGTGCAAACTATGGTAATTCACCCTAACCAAAAACTATGATGATAATATTGCTATAGTAACAGTGCAAACTATGGTAATTCACCCTAACCAAAAACTATGATGATAATATTGCTATAGTAACAGTGCAAACTATGTCATAATATTATAATATTGTTTCAGGAAAAATTGTTTCTGACAAGCTCTAATGTTCAAAGTGTTATAGAGAAGCTTGAAGATCTACCAGATCCTTGGGTTAGCCAAAATAATTTTTAAAGTCTAATTTTAGCTAACAATATATTAAATTATAGAAGAAGGATATTTGGTCGGATTCTGCCACAGCCTCTGCAACTCTAATGAAGGAACAAAATAGACTAGATATAGTAATCAGTGATCCTAAAAGAGATACTACTGATAGAGCTCAATCAACCACTGACAGTGGACATTTCAATGGAGAACTCATTAGTGAAAACTGTTCCTCAAGTCCAATTGCAAGCCAATTTCCAGATCCAAACAGAGTCTCTTCAAGTAGTGAGATTACTGATGCAACCAGTAAGGCAGTAAAAGGAGTCTCTTCAGTGAATTCTAATAGTGAGCCAGTACTCAGAGTCGAGGAAGATGGCTCAATCTTCATCAGAGGTGACAAGAACTATATGAAAGATAGAGACACTGTTGTATCTGCATTAGGAGGCGAGGAACCTGGCAAAGAGGACACATCACTTAACACTGGTACTAATATTAAATTATCAAACAAGCTCTTGTATTCATTAGACTGATTATAAAATATAAAATTATCATAATGAAGTCAGGTCAACCAAAATTATGGAGAAAGCACAAGTTTGTGTTGACAGCTGTAAGGCTACACCCACTTTTTGCGAAAATTTAGAAGGTATGATCTTTTTCCATCGAGTAGTGGGTCATATGTTCCTGGTCCAGGGTCCAATTCACTGTTAGGATTGCTACTAATCCAACGACCTGTTGTAGATTTGAAGACAGCACCAGGTGCCAAGTCACCTACAATCACCAAAGGACAAATCAATTTAGGCAATTACCTATTTATCATTGAAGGTTTTCTAATAATGAGTCATAGCATACCTTTATCAGTTCCTATAGCCATTTTATTCTGTGTTTCATAGTGCCCAGGGCCTGGTAGGGGTGGGTCAGGAGGGAGGGGTAAGGCTGGAGCTGAGAAACAGAGAAAATGCTTCTGTCTGTAGTGCTTATTAAAATTTGCAGTAGTAGAGTCATTTTTCATTACATAAGGAGAGTAGTGACCTGGGCCAGGACCCTATTACATAATGTCAATAAATTGAGATCACACCAGCTATCTATAAAATATTAGTATTACCATCTGAGGTTTGGTGAAGACCCTGTTGGATTTGGAATTAAACACAGAGTTGTACGAACAGGAAGAAGGATGTAATAACTTATCTGACACACTATACTGACCAGGAGCAGGAGTATTTATTGAGTGCAGCTTCATATCACGCTTTGACCTATAAAATAATTATTCCTCCTCACCACAAGACTGATAGAAGTAGTCTATGCTATGGTGGTTACCATTACCGTGATTTGAAAGCCGCTTCTGCTGTGATGAGATTGTTCCTTTCAATGTGTGCACAGTGTGAATTGTAAGAGTTTGGTGCTGGGTATGGCTCCCTGTGGTTAGTTTTTACTGCAATTGGAGAGTGGAAGTTACTGGTCACTTCAGCTTGGTTGAAGTCCTGCTGTTTCATAAGAATTTGAGGGTTGTAAGAGCCTGGACCAATATCCTGGAATATGGCTTTAGAGAATCTTGCCTTCTATAATAATTATAGGAGAGATAAACAACAAACAGCAACAAAAATGCAACACAATTACCTATACAGTTGTATCTTGTAATTATTATTATTATTATTATTATTATTATTATTATTATTATTATTATTATTATTATTATTAGTGTCTATACAACAACGACAACAACATAACCTTTAACATTAAAGAGAATAATAATGTTAATTCAAACCTTGGAAGCAAGTCCACCCATGCCTTTCTGTGAAAATGAAGTACTGTTTGATTCTAGGGAATCAGGGTGTGTTGTATAGCTACCTGGTCCAGGATTCTCATCCTACAGTAATTAGATGGTATAAACACATTCCCAAATTCACTTCTCAATAATAATACAAGGAAGATTACAAGAGAAACTTATAACTAAAGATTGACCAATAATGGTACTATGCTATCTATATTTACAATGTTGAGATGATTTGAGAAACGTGAAGCCCTTGAATTGAAGCCTTTGTTCTCAGTACTGGCATAGAAGAATGTCCGATAACGGCTTGGAATGGAAGCAGTTGTAGAAGGGCCATCAGTCCTGACTACTGCATATAATATTATATAATAGTCTTCTATGTTGAATGGTTTTTGTCATTACAAAAGTAAAGTCTACTTGATCCATTTCAGAGGACAGCCTCCTTATTAGAGGGAGAGTATACCTTATCCCTTATACATGGACATTCTAGAGAAGTTCCAATGTACATGCATGTCCACAAATCAGGATTTCCTTACATCTTTGCCTTGGTGGCCGGAGAAGACGTGCACCTTCACCCCCTACGACAGGGGAATTAGCAGTCATCGCTGCCATAGGATATTACCGTCTCCACATTTTTGTTGTTGTCATAGCAATAGATCACGTGGCTAACTCCACCCACACACCTCGGGAAGTTAGTACTTTGAAAGTTTAGTAGTCGACCACATTGCTCCTAGCAGCCTATCGAAATGGCTGACGGAGCTATGGAACCTGGCGTGGCAGAGAAGACTGATATGGGAGGTGTGGAAGGACCTGAGGCTATGTTTGTCAAGTTGATAGCTAGTGATGGTCACGAGTTTATCATGAAAAGAAGTCATGCCCTGACTTCTGGTACAATCAAAGCCATGTTGAGCGGCCCTGGTAAATTATAGCTGTATATTAATACTAGTAGTGTTAGTCTCCAATTGATGCACACTGTGAGGAGTTTTCATTCCATAGGCCAATTTGCTGAGAATGAAACTAATGAAGTAAAATTTCGTGAAATACCGTAAGTAACCAGCAAATGTTTTTTGGTGCCACTACATATAACTACCATAGCCATAAGTTTAGGCCATGCAAGAGGATATCCATCCTCTTATTCAAAGTACCTATAATATATGACTTTCCAGACAATGCTGACTTGACAAAGCTGCTCACAGCACAGACTGAGCAAGCATTCAGTGATAACATGTAGACAAAAGTGTAATAATCTCAGTGTAGGTGACTGTTACATAGATATCTATCTAGTCCCACAATATGGTACTATCTATAGTGACCACTTGTGTTCACTGTCACTGGATGCTTTCTCATCAGCTGTGGAAGTGCTCTTTAATTAGAGTTATATGGATTCCAGTTAACACTAGGAGCCAGTCTAATGCTAAATTATTGTTGCTAGGGTAATGGTCAGACAGTGGGTCCTTCAGTCACCCCACTCATTACTTCACTAATATCTTCTTGTAGCTTAGCAACAGAACATGTATAATAATATTTGTCTGCAGGACTAACTTCAATATTACTATTTTTAATTATTGATAACAACACCTAATATTATGCACAGGTCTCATGTCTTGGCTAAAGTTTGTCAATACTTCACTTACAAAGTCCGATATACCAACAGTAGCACTGAAATCCCAGAATTTCCCATATCACGTGAGATTGCCCTTGAGTTGCTGATGGCAGCCAACTTCCTCGATTGTTAGAACTTCAGTGTCCCATAGGGTTTTCATAGACATTGGTGTAATAATAGCAATCAGATGCTGTTATTTTCTCCCATAAGGAGCACATTATGACTAGCCTATTACCTATGCTGCTTTTTATTCATAATTATTGCTAGTATGTATATACTAGTCTCAAAAGTTCTTTCATTTCTCCACCATCTTTTGTTTGTGTGTAAAATGAATTATTAAAATTGCAGTGACATAATAATAATTGTTATAACTATAGTTTTTCTTGCATTGATGTGATAGTTAATATTGTGAGGTTAAGAATTAGATACTGGAATTAGATGCTAGAATTAGAAACCATGACCTTATGGTGTTTTGTTACCATCTATTTCTAATCTTTGCAAGATCAGAACTTGATATGATGCCGTGTGATTGGGTGTAAGTTCCACTGGCATACTTTGAAGGTAGACCTCGTGCTGCTTTTTTGGCTCTGATCTGTGGTCGTTCTGATGGAATCTGCATGTGTATCGTAACATTTTAGGGAGTAATCTAAAGAGAGACAACATGTCTGGAAAATAGAGGGGGCTGGGAATTAATCTTCTAATCCCTATTTTAATATTGGCGTGGACAGCTATCCTGTGATGACCATTATGAACTTGTGCTTACTATTCTAGCACTTGTTACAACGAGGCCACTGTTGTCCCCTTTAACATGTGCCTGCTTCTCCAACACTTTAACTGGTGATGATGAGGTAACTCTCTCTCTCTGGCCAGGTCTAGTTACTGCCCAAGCTTTCAAAGGACCAGGTTGAACTTGGTGTGTTATTTTCTCCTTCCTGCTCTGAGTGAAGGTGGATCTCTGTCCACCTATGAGAGCACTATGCGACCTTTGCATGTTATAGGGTGAAGACCATTGGCCTGTGGGATGAACTTGAGAGATTGGTTTCTGGAAAATATATTATGTACCCATTGATATAATTATTACAACAAACTTCCTGTGAGTGAACCTTGTCAGATAAAAGGTTAATTTTATGGACAACCTGTAAGGACGTACTTTCTTAGGTGTTGTAGCTGAATTCCCCACAGCTTGGAGCCTGCCAGAACTAACATGGTGGCTAAGAAGATTAGAATCTGAGACTGAGTGAAGCAGCTGGTCCTTGTGCTTCTGCTGATGTTCCATGTGAGGATGTTTTGTCTCCTTTGTCATCTCCACTTCTTCCTCCACTTCTTCCTCCACATCCTGTACTACCACATCCTCCTCCTCCTTCCTATTTTCTATGTCCTCCATTCTTCCTGTCTCTACTGTCCTTTGATCTATGCCTCTGCATAATTGCTTTGAGTGGCTTGCGGTAATATGAGAACGAGCCTGAATTAGCTCTTGCCGTTTTTCAGCAATACTCTGTAAAAATGAACCGTTTAGCTATTACATGAATACCATATCTTATTTCAGGATAATGAGATGCTCTTCCCAAAAGCATTTTTCTCTTGTCATTAACTCCTGAGGTGAGGTGTATGTCTCTGATTGAGTAAATTTGAGAAGGTAAGTTTTCAAGTAATTACCTCATATAACTTGTCCCTATATTCCTCTATAGTGAGCTGAACATTGTCATCCAGGTATGGGACCACATCATGGTTCAATTCCAGTTCCTCTTCAGGATCATGGAACCTAACATAACAATTGTAGTTAAAAAGGCCAAAAATCCATCCAACCCCCACAATAATAATCAAAAACTAATAGCTACTGGATTACCTAACTACATAGGGGTGTCTCAGGCATTCTTTAGCAGTAGCTCTTTTGTCAGGATTAAACCTCAGCAGCCGTCCAAGGAGATCCAGAGCTTCTGGAGGGGCAGTTGGTAAGACATCTAACAGAGAAGTTCGACACCTATACATTAATTATTACTGTTTCAATACAGTGCAGAGGAGCAAAATTTCCAGGTGTAGATATAAATAACTATGTTGATATTCATAAATACCGTTGAATCAGTTGTTCAAGAATTGATGTAGCATAAGGAGAATTTATGCTCTCTACATCCTTCCTATTTGGCTGTGGGACACATGTCATGATCTTGTCAATTTGGTTCATAGTAGAAGTCCCTGGAAACAGAGCCTTACCTGCAATAATATGTTAAAGACATCACACTTCATAGGTGTAGGAATGAGATTTCGATTTGGGGGGGGGGGGCACTTGTATGGAGTGTCGTCGAAAATTTTGAGTGACCACACCCACTAGCCACACATTTTTAATACAAGAACCAAAAATGCTTATTTTTACCTATAAACTTCTCAGCAATATGTACCTAGCTCTAGCTAATACTGAGCAGCTGCTACATGCACCAAGAGAGACACCATAGGCCACAGAAACTGCCTATTCATCAGCTAACTTTAAGTGGTTGCTTGAATAGGACCTTGATTCCTTCAAGCAACCTGCAATCTATTTTGTCAGATTGGGGGGGCACTGGAATAATATTTGTATTAGTGACCCAAAATATTGGGGGGGGGGGGGGGGCACATGCCCCCAGTGCCCCCCCAGTTCCTACACCTATGCACTTATGATGAGAATATGTAACCTTATACCTACACAGTTGCATAAGAACCAGCTGTAATAGCTAAATCAGATTTGGTAAAATGATCGTTACATGGATGGATGGGTAGGACTAAGAATGACACCCACCTATCCCATAATCCCTATGTCAATTTAAGGCTATCCCATAGGACCCATACCCCAGTGTATCATCCCACATAAAAAAGACATGTATGGACTCTGTTGAGAAACATTGATTACTGATCAGAATCAGGATGTGTGTATTATGATTACACTATATATATACAGTGAATTACAGTTATTGGAACTAGCCAATTAGGATGGAAAATGATAATACTTCCTCTTTCTTGATGTTCCAGAAGTCAATAATTCACTTGTCACTTCAAAATCCATGCTAGAGCTACTATAATAATAATAATAATAATAATAATAATAATAATAGTAATAATAATAATAATAATAATAATATTATTATTATTATTATTACTATTACTATTATTATTATTATTATTATTATTATTATTATCAAAGGAGATGCCATTAACCACATCAACTCTGATGCTTTGAATCTTAGTGTACAACTTAAATCTCCTTAATAGAGGGGTGTTCTCAATACATAAGTATCCTCATATCAGGGGGTTGTTTAAGTGGGTGAATCTATATAACTATGAAATTGTGGTATTGTCCAATTAGAAAATCAGTTTGGAGATCTCTATTTGGTGATATTTCCCCCTCATAGCTACCTACCCCCAATCATTTCAGCCAAGATACACCCGAGTGACCACATGTCAACTCCCTTGGTGTATTTCATAGATCCTAGAAGTATCTCTGGTGCTCGATACCACCTAGTAGCAACATAGTCAGTCATGGCAGGATTGACTGCATTCTCACTGTCTCCAGCAGCAATGGTGGTCAGAGAACGTGCAAGACCAAAGTCAGCCAACTTCATAAAACACTCAGAATTAAGGAGAATATTGCTAGGCTAAAATTTGGTGGTCATGACATGATGTTGATGTAGTGGTAATATACCTTTAGATCTCTATGTATGCAATTTCCTGAATGAATATACATGATCACGTTGAAGAGCTGGAATGAGACAATACATATTATATCTAGATAATAGTAAAGTTAGATTCCTACTTGGTACATGATGTACTGAACATGAATTGGCTTTAAGATTTTAGCCTTGATGACTGCATGAAGATCTGTGTCCATAAACTCAAAGACTAAGTATATATCCATGTTATTACGAGCTTTGATTACATTCAGCAACTGGATCACATTGTCATGATTGGAAAATTCCTGCCAAGAGTTACATATACTCAATTCAATGCTGCTAAAATAGTTAGTACTCATAACTCCACCCTAAGCTGACCAGCTGACCTATTGGCTAGCCTAAAAGTACAAGGTATGTCCCACCATGTTGGGCTACATGTGTCAAATTTGGAATTTGGGTACTTTTTAAAAGGAGGATGTTCACTCTTTTTATGATAACAACCTAGACGAGTTCTTCTACTCCAGGTATGGTACTAGATTTTTAAAGTCCATTCCACATTAAAACATCCGATTAGAGGGGTGACTTCATTTCAGGAAGTGAAGTTCTATTAATGTTAACACAAAAGCTGTTATTTGGGATGTGTCCATGTGTGATTTCAGAGGGTTGAATAGAGGAGTTCCACTGTAGTGTAGATGGTCCAGGACCAGACTTGATTCAACAACTCAATGCTCACATCATGTGACATACTAACTTCATGCCAAACTGATTGATCAGTTAGGGTCACCTTAGGTCCAAATTTACTTCATATTAATGAATATATACCAGTGTTGACATAATTAACCCTCTGAATCCTTTTCTTACCTGGTTCTGGGAACTAATTATAGCCAGGTAAACCAGTTCTATCCTCACTGTCAACTATAAAAAATACTTCCATAATCACTAACTTGTAAGAACATGATTTCCCTGTAGGTCCTCTGTGCATCAGTAGGATTGATGAAGGCATCAAATATTTTTTTTAGAGCTACAATTTCTCCTGTCCTTCTGTCCACACTTTTCCATACTATCCCATAGGCCTGTGAGTAATGAGAAAGAATCCAGATTTTGTACAGCAAGGAAGGATACGAGATTAGCTGCAGCTTATTAATACTAATGACAGCGATTCAGCCCAACCCCACATTGGACAAAAAAGTAACTAGCTAACTAGCTAGCGGGCAACGTGCAATACTAGGTTAGCCTACCCCTTTTCCTATCCTCTTCTTGATGTCATATTTAGATGTGATGTGTGCTTCTATGTCGCAGCTCATCGTTCCTCTTGAATCATTTACAAAAGCACAAGCAAAGCAGCCGGCCCCCCCAGCATCTAAATATAGCGTCGCTATAGCAACCTGTAAATTGCAATTTACGGGGATACCCCCCGTAATAATATTGTTAATAGAATTCATAACCTGGCCAAATCCTCTCTGAAGCGCCAGACATCTCGCGGTTTCTTTGAACTTAAAAGCCGGAAGCCTAATGAAAGCATGGGAATCCAGTGTAATGTCCGTCTGCTGGGAACCCATAACAAGTGGAGTAACCAATCAGAGGCGCCCCGTAACTCCAGCACCAACCAATCAGCGGCGCTCGAGACGCCTTAATTGTGTTGTCTAGCCCGTTTTCGGACGGGTCGCGCTTCCGTCCTCTGGCGACTCCTGAAGTGTCCAGCCATAAGCCTATCGCTTTGATTTTATTTCTGAAAGGGCTAGTAGTCCTGGGGCCTTAGAATTTTCTCTAGGAGCTGCCGAAGTAGATTTGATCCTAGGATTGTAGCTGCTAAGAGTGCATCTAGCGGCGGGGTTCTCTGCGCCTAGCTCGTTGGATCTAAGGACATAGTTGAGAGGGTGAGTAAAAAAATCTTGGATTTTATAGCTGGTATCCAGGGAGGGGTAGAGTGTGAATTCTCATTTGTCACCTTGGTTCTTTTTTCTTGCGAAGTGTGCTAGCTAAATCCATTTGCGCGATCTGTGCTCGTAAGTCCTAGGTGTAATATATGTAGCTAGCTAGTGTTGTTAAAACTGTAAACTAGTTATTTTCTGTGACCCAAGTTGTTGGTACCTCTTGGTGAATTTTCTGTGGATTAGTTTTGGTAGTGTTGAGTGCAGAAATACTCCTCACTATGGAGATCTTGCTGATATAACTGTATGTTACCTTCTGGGGACATGTTATATAGGCCCAGTGAGGTCATACCAGGTGTTGATCGGCCAGTCACTTGGCACTTAGTGTAAATGCAATCATCTCTCTTTAATAAAAGCCACATTTGTAGGTTCTCCAGAGGTCACCACATTACATCATTATGGGTCAAATATGGGGTCTACTGCTGTGGTAACATCAGAGAGGTGTGGGGTACTAATGCAACCACTGTATTACACAGGTGTCCATATAATTTTATGCATCATAATAGCTAAAAAAACTATTTCTTAATCTTCCCTTAAACTTGTTTTGTTCTGGAAAGTTGAGGGTTCAAACTTCCTGATATCAAGGCTTCACTGAAGTTTACAGTCTGTTCTCTTCCTTGTTAGAGAAAAACCTCAGACATGCATCATTACTTAAAATGAAGAGGATACCCCACAATGGAGTAATAATCATTAGTTCTTTGTTCCTTCCCCCAAGTATGTATACGGAGAAGGTGGAGCTATAATGTAGCTTGTTCTGATTTTTCTTGCTTGCTATTGTTATGCTGGAAAGTTTCAAGTGGTCTGAAGTTGACACACTTCCTCAATGAATCTGAAAATTTTCTGGGAAAGTTTGTGCCATGGGTCTACTGGTTAATAACTGTTAAAATAATTTTAATTAAATATCTCAGTTTAGTTTACAGAGGTTTCTTGTGATATACAGAGGTTTCCTAATTATTATACTGAGGTGTCCTGTTTTATTTGGCCGTTATACAGGGATGTTCAGACTGTTGACTGGTGTATTTAAGCCAGTTGGGCAGGAGGTTGACTTTCTTATTAAGTGAAACCTGCAATATTTCATTCTATGTTTATGTATCTGGAATCATTGAAAGTTCTTCAAAAGAGCTAGACTTTATCTATTATACACAATAAGTACATTTGGATGGTTCATTTTTTCTCCTCCAACACAGAACAATGTCTGGAGGTGAGGCAGCATCCAACTCGGCCCCTCCCACTCCAGTGTCGTCATCAAATATCCACCCTCTCTCCCCCTTCCTCCAGCAGGGGGCAGCAGGACTTGGAAGGTAAGCTGGTCTACTTTAAATCAGTTTGAAGTAGCACCTTCTCCTCCCCATGTAATGTTCTCTGAAACTAATTACTCTTGGTATAATTTTAACCCTATTTGAACCCTGACCTCAGTAGTTAAACCCAACCTCCTGGAATCCTCAGTATTTTAACCCTAACCTCCTGGAATCCCCAGTATTTTAACCCCAACCTCCTGGAATCCCCAGTATTTAACCCTAACCTCCTGGAATCCCCAGTATTTTAACCCCAACCTCCTGGAATCCTCAATATTTAACCCCAACCTCCTGGAATCCTCAGTATTTAACCCCAACCTCCTGGAATCCCCAGTATTTTAACCCCAACCTCAGTATTTGAACCCTAACCTGCAGAATGCTGCGTTAATTAAGAATCATCTCACTATATACCCCCACTCCTCCCACCCCCTCGGGTGGATTCCACTTCGAGCCTAATACTAGCCTAGCCTTGTGGAGAGTCTGTTTGTTAAACCTTGGGGTGAGTGGCACAGATTGTATATAGCTGGTCTAAGCCTAGGGTTGGTTTATTCATCATGTTGTAGGTTAGTTTTCAACTAGACTGGTTTAGTTTGATTGGACTAGTCACAATGTTGCTTGTCTGTAGTATGTTATGTTGTAGGTGTTTCACACAGTAAATAATACACTCTAGACACTATTATATACTTCCCATGTAACGCTTGTAGTGAGTGGAGCATATCTTGTTCTTACATGTATCTCTCCTCTGTCTGCCCTACAGTTCTCATCTTGTTCTTGTTGCTTGAATGCCTTCTGGTCTGTTTGTTCATTCTCTCTCTGCTTCTCCTTGGAGTGTAATGTGGAGTTGTATTTTTGTTTGTGTTTTTTTGTTTGTGTTTTGAATTTTTGTCTCCCTTCTGCTCAAGTTTAGCAGTGTATCTCATCACCATGGTTCCTGGTGAGAAGTTGAGAAAACTACAGAGTAGACAAGGTGTCTGTCTGACTATTGTTGGCAGGAAAGCTAACATTTTCCTTATTTAATGTCTATGAGGATAAATTAACCTCATTAAGTTTCTATGGTACTAGCTATTCTGTTTGTGACTGTGCAAAGGGGCTTGAAACAGAATGCTCCAGACAGACTTAACCCTCTGTAGACTCATCTATTACCTGCATGTGTGTATGTATTATGGATAGGGTTGTTGTGATGGTGTGTCTGCAGTCAAAGGGTGAGGAATGACACATCTCCCACACAAACAAGACTATAGAAAGTCATAAGAAGTGATAATTATGTTCATGTAGTCTGTAACAGTCCAGTCCCTTCCAAAATAGACCTTAGTAGCCCCCACTTCCTCCTCTAAATACATGTGCTGGCACCTCAAGGTTCTCTCCTGCTTGGTATCATATTCTAGCCCCCCCCCCACTTCTCCCTCTAAATGCATGTGCTGGCACCTCAAGGTTTCTCTACCTCAGACTCCAGTCTGCCTGGTATCTTTTCACTAGTATTCGACCCCACCCCCTTTTCTCAGACCCTGGGAACTATTGGTCCAATCTCCTGTGTTTTTGTGTGTACAGGAGGAATAATGAATGTGGAGTTGAGTGTGAATTTTAGTAAGCTGAAGTGTTCTATAGTTTTGTATATAGTGGACGGTATTACAGTTGTCTTTTGTCTGATTCAATGCTTACTTTCGGGGACAGTTTCTAAATTCTCTATGTTCTAAATAAATTCCTGTAAAGTGTTTTCTGTTTTTTAAACTCTTTGGGTTAACTTGTCTCCTCTAGGAACTTTGGGTAGCCTAAACCGTTCCCAAACTTTTCCATTTTCAGTGGTCTTCATCTTATACAACTTACTTCAATCCCAATTACTGGCGGTTTAGTAGTGGCAGGATGATAATTTCGACAGTCTGTGATAAAGAAATATATTTTGTGTGTGATAGAACACCTTTCAATGATGATTTTATAACTAAATGTGGAGATGGAATTGGTCCCAATTTCAGTAGGAATAATACATTGTTTGGTATCCTATAGGCAAGAGACTATCTTTGCTAGGTGTGAGATGTATGCAGTTGATTATCTAAAGGCCCAGAGCATCTCTGTATAATATTATGTCTACTCTGTCTACCTCTTAAGTTGTGTCAGCAAATTGTATATTTCTGTCTCTGTCTGTTCTGTTGTTGGTAGTAAGAGCACCTTCAGCAGTTATATTTGTGCAGATGTGTAACTCCTAGCTGTGTAGGTGTCTAATGTTTGTTCACTATCTCTTATTAGTCCATGGCAGGGTCTCTATCTCTTATTAGTCCATGGCAGGGTCTCTATCTCTTATTAGTCCATGGCAGGGTCTCTATCTCTTATTAGTCCATGGCAGGGTCTCTATCTCTTATTAGTCCATGGCAGGGTCACTATCTCTTATTATAGTCCATGGCAGGGTCACTATCTCTTATTATAGTACATGGCAGGGTCTATGTGTGTCTCTGTGTGTGGTTGTTGCTGTAGTGTGGCAAGCCTTTCTCTGTCTCGATTCTCCCCTACTTTTTTGAGTTCTTTCTTTACCTTGTTCTTTGTTTGTTCCTTCCTTCTTTCCTTCTCCTTTCTCCCTCCCTCCTTCCCTCCCTTCTTCCCTCCCTTCTTCTTCCCTCCCTTCTTCCCTCCCTTCCTTCGCTCCCCTCCCTTCTCCCATCCATCCCTCCCTGCACCTCTTCCTGGCAATCAGTCTATTTCCCAATCAGTCTATTTCCCTTCTCCCTCCTCCTAGTAATCAGTCTATTTCCCTTCCTCATTCTCACCATTTTCTCTCTTCCAGGTATCCTATCTATGCTGCTGCCCTACCAGCGGGGAATTCACTGCTCTGTTCCCCTGCTTTGTTTGGACAGACTGTCAATCCATGGAGATCTAACCTAGGCATCTCCCTTAGTGGTAAGTCTTAACAAACAAGAGCCCAAGACTTCCCCTATTCAGAGCCCATGACTTCCCCTATTCAGAGCCCATGACTTCCCCTATTCAGAGCCCATGACTTCCCCTATTCAGAGCCCATGACTTCCCCTATTCAGAGCCCATGACTTCCCTTATTCTAGGCACTGAACTAATGGTCGGTAATCCTTCTAGAATTGTTCCCATAGTTATCTGATTGGCTTCATGCACTGATTTTTAGCTGTTAGTAGCAATGCAGCCATAGTATATCTCTGATCATGGTAACATTATGTATTTGTAAGAATGCATTTCTAAGATCTGTATCTGTACACTCCCTCCCTCCCTCTGTGTGTGTGTGTGTGTGTGTGTGTGTGTGTGTGTGTGTGTGTGTGTGTGGTGTGTGTGTACACTTGGTGTCTGAGGAGGAGGAGAGAAAAACGGCAATCATTTTGATATCTTGTTTGAGTATTCACTGATCTAAGCAGCAGCTCCTGTGATTTCCATCTCTTTTCAATGATTGAATAGTTGATCTTGTAACCAACATCTGTACTGCCATCTTCTAGTCTCTTCCTTCCTTTGTTTCTGAAGATGTTAGTTTGCAAAAGAGAGATGGTCTCCACAGCTGGTTGTTAAATGGTGGTAATTATATTTGCTTTGCTTCTACGTACTTGTAGTCTTCTGGCAGATTATTGCATCAGGAAGGAGACATTTACTCCATGGGATGACCTTAATTCTCTGATGCATGCCTGGACTTCCTGTAGAGCCTTGTAATGGCAAGATTACGCCATGTAAATATATTATCTTGATGATCATATTTCTGAAAGTATGTCTTGTTTTTTTTTCGCTGTCTCAGAACACTAATGTTGTAGATAAGAAAAAGCCTCTCTTGTGCTATTTTATGACATTGTTTCATTCTTGAAGTTTTCTATTGGTATCTTATATCTACATAGTGATAGTTACAGTGATTAGGGTGTAATCAATAGGGTGTAATGGTTTATAGGGTGTAATGGTTGTAATGGTTTATAGGGTGTAATGGTTGATAAGGTGTAATGGCTGATGGGTGTAATGGTTTATAGGGTGTAATGGTTGATAAGGTGTAATGGTTGATAAGGTGTAATGGTTGATAGGGTGTAATGGTTGATAAGGTGTAATGGTTTATAGGGTGTAATGGTTGTAATGGTTGATAAGGTGTAATGGCTGATGGGTGTAATGGTTTATAGGGTATAATGGTTGATAAGGTGTAATGGTTGATAGGGTGTAATGGTTGATAAGGTGTAATGGTTTATAGGGTGTAATGGTTGATAGGGTGTAATGGTTGATAGGGTGTAATGGTTGATAAGGTGTAATGGTTTATAGGGTGTAATTTAAGAGACTGGGGTGTTGATATTAGGGTATCAACTGACCAAGTCCTACTAAATGAGTCCTTACATTCTTCCATTCAGCTTCTCAACTCTCGATAGCACCACACCTCTCCACAGTCGAAGTTGCTTCTGATCTCTTGAACCATTCTTTCCTCGAATTTTTCTTGTCCTGTACAAGTGGTCTGGTATAGCAAGTTCTAGTGGCAAGTTCCAATGGTCCGAGTGGCCTGGTGTAGCAAGTTCCAATGGTCCAAGTGGCCTGGTGTAGCAAGTTCCAATGGTTTACAGCCTTAGCATCTACTGACTAAATAAAAGTGCTAATTATGCACAGTCTAAATCATCGCTCAAGAATAACATTGGAAGACCCTCTCAGGAATGAATACTCAGGAATCGGACACTATTAATATCCCCCTCTTCGCTTTCTTGATTCAAATCTGCTATCTTACAGTCCTCCTCCTTTGCTGGCTGGGAGGGGAGGTGACTTGGGTAGTAGCATGTGTTTATGTATAACACTTGTCAGATTCTTTATTGTTTAGGCTGGCTGGCTGGCTGGCTGGGTAGCCCTAAAGTGTGTACACAGCGTGTACACATGGATGCACTATAGGTAAAGGTGCTGTGGGAATCTCTACGGGGGAATCTCTACGAGCTTATACGCGCTTGACAGTGTAACGGGAATCTCCTAGTAGGAATCTCTATGCCTCAACCAGGGAATCTGAACATGCAGCAGCCATGCAGCAGCCGTGCAGCAGGAATCTCTACATACTGACCATGCAGCAGCAGGAATCTCTGCACACAGACCACCAGCAGGAATCTCTACACACAGTGTTGCAGAGAAGCATACCCATTAGATGACCATCTAATGAGGCAGAAAAACCTTGATGTTTATTCAGGACCTGAAGAGGGTACTGTCCTCTGGGGGGCAGGTACCTGGTTGTGGCTGGAGGAAGCTAAGTTTTGTCTCTACACTGTTATACTACCTAGCTTCAGAGGGTTGGTTGGTTGGGCTTGAGTGTAGTTGGTTTGGTGGACTAGTGCTAAGCTTTGACACATTAGGGAGGCATTTGTTAAGTACTCTGTGAACCTGGACAATCTGGGGAATGGAATAGCTGTATAGCATGGCTGTGTTGTCTGCCTGTTCCATTAGCAGACAGACAGAGCTCTCCACATAATTAATGTCTTGTTTCTAACTTAGTGAGAGAATTTGCTTCTTGTTTTGGTTTTGTTTGCATGTAACACTCCCAATTTTTAATAGGTATCTCCAACTCCTCAGCGCCTACCACCAGTACCTCTGCTCAGCAGCAACAACAACATCATAATCATCATCATCATCATCAACAACAGCAACAACAACAACAACAACAACAACAACAACAACAACAGCAACTGTCCACCTCTGGCTCTGGTGCGTACATGAACCTAACCCAGTTAGCCCAGCTTCAGAATGTACAAGGAGGACTCGTGTGTGCTCCTCTGGGGACCTTATTTCAAGCTCAGTGTGGAAATAGCCCCCAGGACTCTGGGAAAAGGACTCCAGGTAAAATGTTTGCAGTTAGACAAGTTCTAAGGAAGGAGGAGTGAGTGTGGTGGTGGAGGAGGGAGTGGGGTGGAGGAGGGAGTGGGGTGGAGGAGGGAGTGGGGTGGAGGAGGGAGTGGGGTGGAGGAGGGAGTGGGGTGGAGGAGGGAGTGGGGTGGAGGAGGGAGTGGGGTGGAGGAGGGAGTGGGGTGGAGGAGAGAGTGGGGTGGAGGAGAGTGGGGTGGAGGAGAGTGGGGTGGAGGAGAGAGTGGGGTGGAGGAGAGAGTGGGGTGGAGGAGGGAGTGAGGTGGAGGAGGGAGTGAGTGGGGTGAAGGAGGGAGTGGGGCAGAGGAGTGAGTGAGGTGGAAGTGTAGGTGGGACTAGTGCACTGTGTGGAATGGGGTGATGTCGAATGGGGTGAATGGGGTGAGGTGATGTGGAACCATTTTATTTTTTTTGTAGGTGAGCATCCTTTACAGTTTAGTGCACATGTAAGACTACCTTGTAATATGATAGTGGAGGCCACACTTGTTAGAACAATGTTATGTGGTACTAGAGGAATGTGAGACAGTTAGTGAGCCTCCTCTTCTTGTTGGATGAGGTTGGTTTCATGTGTAGGAATGTCAGCTCTGGTTTAGTGACAGTTCGTTAATGTTATGTCATAGGGATAATGCATCGTTATAGGTATTATTAGTGTAGCCTTTTTTATTTCTTGGTCCATTTAAGCGAAGAAAATTTTCAATTCCTAGATAATCTATAAGTGTTCTAGGGCAATTCAGTGTTATAGGGCAATGCAGTGTCATAGTGTTATAGGGGTAACGCAGCATTATAGGGGTAATGTGTTAAAGAGGCAATGCAGTGTTATAGGAGTAATGCAGAGGTGATGGAGTGTTATAGATGTTATAGAGCGTGATGCAGTGTTAAGGTATAAACATGTTCTCATGATTAATACAGGACATGACCATGTGTTGAAGAGGAGATCAGAGAGCTCTCATCTAGAAATGGAAGCTCACAAGTGGCCACGCCTCTCTGAGAATGCTCCTAATTCACCAAGTCTCACTTCATCCTCCACTTCATCCTCTCCTCACCCTAACACTCCTACTCCTACCGTTCAGCACAAACCACATGGCCATCAGCGTTCACCAGTCATCAAAGTCATACCCTATAACCCACCTGGTAAGGCATAGTCAGTATAGACCCATGGTGTGGCCATACATACCCGTGGGTTCAGCATGTGGCCATACAGACCTGTGGGTTCAGCATGTGGCCGTACAGACCTGTGGGTTCAGTGTGTGGTCATATAGACCCATGGGTTCAGCATGTGGCCGTACAGACTCGTAGGTTAATTCATACAGACCCATGGGTTCAGCATGTGGCCGTACAGACTTGTAGGTTCATACAGACCCTTGGGTTCATACAGACTTGTGGGTTCAGCATGTGGATGTACAGACTCATAGGTTCATACAGACCCATGGGTTCATACAGACTCTTGGGTTCAGCATGTGGCCATACAGACCCCTGTCAGGGGCGGATCCAGAATTTTGGAAGGGGGGGGCTAACTGCATATGAATATTGGAGGACCTGCCCTCCCCCCCAGCCAGGATGCTAAAAATGAGTAGCTACAATCTGATGATATTGTGATTATAATAATTATTGCACATAAAAAAAAAAAAAAAAACAGTTGAAGGTTTATATGGTATGGCTAGATAGGCTACAACTGCAGCAGCATGCTAGCTAAGGAAGACAAGTCCCTTGGATGAAGCTTGGCACTAAGCTGGGGTGTAGACAACTTTTTAGGACTGGGGGGGGGGGGGGGGGGGGACTAATAAGCTAAAGACAAAAGAGTGCTGAAGGGGGAGGGTTCGGGAGGCCCTCCTGCACGAAGTTCGGAAGCAAAAAAATTTTCTTTAAAATCCAAGAGGTGTAAGAAAGCAAATTAGAGTAATATTCAATATTTTTATATGTACACAAGGATAGGCTAGGCTCTATTTCATTTGAAGATAGTGGATTCTGTACTGAAACATCTTCAACATCACTTTCAAGCTAGTAAAACTATACTTTTGATCGAAAAACCTCAGGCTGACTTTGGGCTAATTCAGGCTGATAGCTAGCCTTAAATTCATTGAATGATTCATTTGACTTTAAAGGAGTCCTAAACAACTAAGAGATTCACATGGTACTAGCTACTAGCAATTAGGCTACGTGTCAATTCTAAGCAGCTGTTACAATGTTACCATGCTTACCTGTTAACCATTACTGTCATGGTTAAATATACTGTTTACCAAACCACTACAATGCACATCATATGCAGTTAAAAAAAGAATTAAACCAGAGCCTGATAATTATTATCTAATTTTTAAAATCTGGGGGGGAGGCTTAAGCCCCCCCACCCCCACTCTACACCCCTGCTATTGGCTGCTAAACATTCATGGTACAGTGTCAATGAACATGCTAAAAGTATGTTACATCATTTTTATGTCTAGCTCTCACAGTATCATCAGTACAGTATAATACATAGACACTAAGGAATGTACAAATAATTTATGAATATCATTAACTAACTTGGAGGGGGGGGGGGGGGGGCTTCAGCCCCAAAGCCACCCCCCCCCTGGATCCGCCACTGCCTGGGGGGCTCCTAGTACATGACTGGCTCAGTGCATGTTTATACACAGTCAATACTTCATTCAGACTCATGGGCTGAATGTATGACTAACTGCTACTGTGTAACTATGGACATGAATAATGCTATCACCAACTACAAGTCTATTAGTGTTCAGTTTTAGCTGAGCCATTACATCTACACATCATTGTACATACCTGTAACTGGACCAGTAAGTACCAGGATTCTTTACCTAGTATTGGATCTGTAAAATTACAAGGAGCACTAGTCAAAAGGGAATGTTTGATGTTTCTTGGCTGGTTAGGGTACCTTTAATGTTATTGATCTACAATGGAACCTCTTTACGTCTTGGGGCAAATCAAAGTGTCCTAATTAGAGGGATAGCCTCATTTTAGGAGGTGAAGTTCTAGTATTGTTGACATATCCAAGTGTTCTTAATGCAGAGGTGTCCTCATTTCAGGGTGTTGGAATGTACCGCTGTATACAGAGGTGTCCTCATTTCAGGGGTTGGAATAGAGGAGTTCCATTGTATACAGAGGTGTCCTCATTTCAGGGTGTTGGAGTCCACTCACTATATACAAAGGTGTCCTCATTTTAGGGTAGGAAATATACAGAGGTGTCCTCATTTCAAGGTATTGGAAATATACAGAGGTGTCTTCATTTCAGAGTATTGGAATAGAGAAGTCCACTGTATACAGGGTGTTGGGTTAGAGGAGTCAGCTGTATACAGAGGTGTCCTGGGTTGAGTTTTACTGTAGTAGTCACAGTTCAAATTATTATTATTATTTTTTTTTATTATTATTATTTTTTAATTATTATTATTATTATTTTTATTTTATTTTATTTTATTTTATTTATTTATTTATTTTTTATTATTTCAGGTCAATTGATGCTACAGACCACACTTCCTAGTAGTCTCCCTCAGGCTATCGTCCTCCCAGCTTCAAGCATAAATGTCAGCATGTCATCCATAAACAACCAACAACAACAGCAACAACAACAACAACAGCAGAAGAAGACTACACAGCAACCACACCACCACAGACAGTCTTCTTCATTACCTGTACAGTGTGCGACTGCCAGTGCCTCTGAAGTCCAAAGACTCAACTGTAGTCCCAATGGAAAGATAGATTCCATACAGGCAATGAATTATATCTCGTCATTACCAGTTAATCTGTCCGGTAACTTGAAGATAGTATTGCTAAAGTGTTTTGGGCCAGTTTCGGAGAGTGTCATAAGTCAGAATCATTTAATTGTTTCTAATCTTCTTCAAGACATCTACAGGCAATCCTACTTCACTACATCCAACTGTTTTGATCTTCCCCTCTCTCCTGAGAGCTGTTCTCTCCTCACCATCTGCTATCTCTCCTCTCTCCAGCGTGGGGAGAGGATTAGTATCGAAAACCTCCGTACCATGATGCATTATGCCCAGATGGGGGAACTGGATTGGTTGCATTATTACAAGAAACACAAGAAGATGTCAGAATCCACTTTCGTTCAAGCACAGCTTATTCACCTTTCAAGGGTGGCGGTTTACCCCGTTCTGGGTAAAGTGAGGATTGTGATTTCGAACCAGAGTCTGAGCGAGGGCATAATGATGACTCTGCATAAAATGGTCCAGCTGGTCGGTTCATCCGAACAGGTTCTACCGGAATATTGGGTGATTCTGGCTGTGCGACCATCTTCTACCATTGATTTTTGTGTTCTAGTGATAGATCCTCTTCAGGTTCAGTTACTCTGTGAGTTGAAGAGGTTTAACTCGGACATTCGACTGAGAAAACAACAGTCCAAGACTCAGGCAAATCTATCCCAGCATGGAACAAAGACTTCACCAGTTCCTCATTCTGAGCCCACTTATCCTCTGCACTCTGGTTCCAAATTATTCATCTCCAAGAGTCTTCTCCTCTCCGTGCAAGGCATTCAACAAAAGCTGAAGGGAGGAATTCTTATTCCATTCTACCAGCCTGGTTCCGTTCACGATCTTAATTCCGATAATATATTGGCAGGAATAGGATTACTGAGAATGGATCGTGCCATGGCAGACACGTTTTCCCCCAAGTCCAGCCACCTTGTCGAACACAAGCCCAAAGGTCCATTTCAGGACCAGTACAACGTTGCCATGCACATGTTACAGAAGATCCTGAGTTATTGGGGGAACCAGACAAAAATTGAGGAGTACAAGGGGGTTGATTTTAGAGTTTTGTGTCCCCACGAGGCCAGTTTTGTGACTCAAACTGTTGCAGAAATAGCCAAAAGTGGGCTCGTTGGTTACCTGAGACTGGATGGAAGTAAAGGGAAAACAAAGTGTACTTCTGGTGCCGCAGGTGACTTGGCTTCAGGAGAGGCTTTTGATAAAACAGGTATGAACAAAGAAGCAGAAAAGAGAGTTATTTGTTGTGGCTCAAGAAAGGATTATGTTCGGTTTTGTGCTCTGTTGACGGAGATAGAACACAATCAGGATACTCTTTACATCATCATAGCCGAGAACAGTCACATGACCAATAGTGTGATGACCGAGCAGCCTCCTGACACCACACCCTCTAGGTTTTATTCCGATAACATTAAACTTCTCTGTAGCCTTCCAAATTGTATCATAATATATGTATCATCATATCCTTACTCGTTACAAACCAATCGTTCCTTCATTTCCTTTGCTAACGAAATTCATTGGCCCATTTCCTCTGATAAATCCGGACACCACTTCTGCTCTGCCACAGATTTCAAGTCAAACCAGTTTCAAAACTTGGAAAGTGAATTTGAATATGGAGTACGGTTTCGAGATGATCAGTGCTTTGAAGAGATGTTGCATGAAGTTATAACTAAGAATACTCGGAGGTTAGTTCAGGTAGTAGAAGACTCTTAACATTTCTTGCAAAGTCCAAAATTTACAATTGAACCTCTGAATAAAGGATACATTGGGATCAGGTCTACTGTCCCCTGTAGAGAGGCTGTCCTTATCTCAGAGGTTAATAAGTGATGTCTTCATTTCAGGGGGTTAATGTTGAATACAGGGATTCCACTTTCCCCTTACTGCTTAATTATTAAACCTTCGAAAGGTAATGTAGCACAGCATGAATTGACCTTGTCTCTAATTGTAGCATTACAGCAGAGAGCCTTTAGTTTAAGGGAAAAATTCACGCCTCTAAAAAGTAGTGTTTAGCACAATGTAGTGATAAGCATTGATTATTACACCTCTAGCAAGTCTTTGTTAATCTCTGTACCCAGTTGAGAAGAAATTCTCTCCACCTATACCTCTTAGCAGGAGACTTCAAACAGGATAGAGAGACCTCCACCCTTAATACTCTTTGTGGCATGAGATCTTAATATAAATTATACTTAACCTTATGAGAGTCTAAACAATGGGCAGCTATGACTGGTGAAGACCCATAGAAAGGCCAGCCCTTAGCTAGCCAACTGAGTGATGGCTGGAGTGAGGTTCTAGCATGTGCTGGCATGTGTTTCAAAGTCATAGCCACTGCCATTAATGGAGTTTTCTGGTCCTTAGTCACAATATTTAGACTGGCTTCCATAAAGTATTGGCTGTGTGTTGTTTGACATTACTGGTCAGATGGTGAAGGACGTAGGAATAGAGGTCCTTGTTTAACTCAGACCTTCTCACTTCCTCTATATTATAACCCAGCCCCTCCCACTCTCTACATTATAACCCAGCCCCTCCCACTCCCTCAACTCAGCCCCTCCCACTCCCTATACATAATGGTAATTTTGACTGACCATTAATTCCAGTTGTGTCAGAGTTTTCTTGTGTCCACATGTATTATGTAATCTGTCTGTTTGATTCTCTGTCAACTTGGAACTGATTCTTTATCTCTCTCTCTCTTTCACTTTCTCTCAGTACCGACCACACTTCCATTGCTACACTTCGAGGTCAGCTTCTCCTCAACCAGTACGTATCAGGTCTACTTGGGACCATTGGTAAATGTTTGTCGGCCTGTCCAACTACTCCTGCAGATGTAGCATCACCTAAAACTCAAATTATCCTCAATCACTTGGTGCAAGGACCACTGAAGAACCCTCGAGGTCAAGGGTGCATGGTCATTGTAAGGTAAGGTCAAAGTACAATCTCTAGATGGTGTCCCATCTCAAAAATTGAGATTATGTAAATGGACTGTATATCAAATTCTCCTACTTTACAAAGCCTTGTGTCTGGTCACATGACACGCCACTGTCTCTGTGTACATAGGTCACATGACAGAGACATAGCAAAGGACTTTTACCACAAGCTGAAGGCGGTGAGGGACAGTCTTGGTCTGAGCTATAGATTCGAGATCTTGTACGATGATGGCACTCAATTCTTGACTGTTTCTGAGCACTTCCATAGGAGACTTTCTCAGTGGAAGGGAAAACCTTACATGAGTGGGGTGGAGCTTGATGGTCATGATGGTGATGGAGGAAGACGAGTGGTCATGTCGTACAGTGATCTAGAGGATCTGCCCTGTCTGGTGGTGCTTGCTGGGGAATTCAGAGCTGGCCTCTCTTTCCCAAGGTACTTTATTATCATAGATGATGGTGGAGGTGGATAGTGATGGTGGTAGTGGGGGTAGTGATGGTGGAGGTGGATAGTGATGGTGGTAGTGGGGGTAGTGATGGTGGAGGTGGATATAATGATGGTGGTAGTGGGGGTAGTGATGGTGGAGGTGGATATAGTGATGGTGGTAGTGGGGGTAGTAATGGTGGTAGGTGGAGGAGGTGAGTAGTGATGAAGGTTGTAGAGGTGGGATGGTGGAGGTGGTGGGTAGAGGTGGGGTGATGGAGGAGGTGGGTAGAGGTGGGATGATGGGAGAGTTGGGTAGAGGTGGGATGGTGGAAGAGGGGATGGTGGAAAAGGTGGGTAGTGATGAAGGTTCTCAAGAGTGGAGCTCTATTCATTTGTATCCTGTGATATCCAACAATTCATAATAGCAAGTAATCCTAACTAACGTGTATCTACCTGACCCCTGGGGGTTTGAACCTCTAGACAATTAGAGTTAGCTCACAAGTTCTCTTGTACCAATCCCTCATACCAATCCCATTTCTCTGTCCCATTACAAGTCCATTTCTCTCTGTGTATTGTGTAGTTCTCTTCAGTATGTGGATCTCCGACTGTGCTACCCGATTGGGAGCATGACTCGACTGCAATATGAATATGATACCAGTTTTTTTAACGGGTATTACAAGACATTGACTAAAACCTCGCCCACTTCAGGTGTCAGTAGGACGAAAGAAAAGGACGGAGCTGGTGTCAATGTTGTTGAATCACCAGTAAGTGAATTTAGTAGTAACTATAGACGCTGCCATTGTAGTAATGAGGGGTATATCATACACAACACGTATGTAACACGCACACACAACACATACACACACACAACACATACACACACACAATGCATACACACACACAACGCACACACACAACACACACACACACACACAACACACACACACACAACGCACACACACACACACAACGCATACACACACACAACGCATACACACACACAACACATACACACACACACAACGCATACACACACACAACACATACACACACACACAACACATACACACACACAACGCATACACACACACACAACGCATACACACACACAACGCATACACACACACAACGCATACACACACACAACGCATACACACACACAACGCATACACACACACAACGCATACACACACACAACGCATACACACACACAACGCATACACACACACAACGCATACACACACACACAACGCATACACACACACACAACGCATACACACACACACACAACGCACACACACACACACAACACACACACACACACACAACACACACACACACACACAACACACACACACAACACACACACCTGAAATGAAGCCATCCCTCCAATCAAGAGACTTTAATTAACCTGTCCTCCTGTCCTTGGAATGAAGAGGTTCCATGCAAACAAATGGAACACTATTTTCTTGCAGTGTCTTCTTCTAGAGTAGTCCTTCACTTGGGGAATGTCCTACAATATTATAAGATTAATTACCTAATCAAACTCTCCCAGGTGACTGAGATGGTTGTGTCCTTCAATGAAGACTCAGATTCAGAAGTGTTTGAAGGCAATAGCAATACTTCAGAACAAATTGCATTTCCCAGAACCAACAGCTCCTCCAGCAGCCGAAAAAGTAGTTACAATGAAGATGGAACAAACCTCGAAAAACCTCCTCCTGCTGATGTGAGCCAGTCCATCTCCTTGGGACAACAGGTTGATTTGGGACCAAGTGATGACCGTCTCTCGTCCTCCCCGTCTCACATCTCTGTCGTTGAGTGGAAACCAGGTAGTCAGTTGGAAGATAACTTGTCTCATCATAGTTCCTCTCCAAATGGTAATAAAGAGTCCATTTCGGATATTGGTACCTGTTCTGAGGGTGGTGATCTCAAGATGATGTATGGTTCCACTGTGACGGTCACTATTGACCCACCCAGAGATGATGGGGGCGAGGATGTCATGTCGCAATACCTAGGCAGAAGTGAGATGGAGGAGATAACTGAGCCATGCTCGACCAAGGTTTTGGGGGGTTTATTTGAAAAACCCTCCATCGAGGAAGAGGAGTGTGATCTTTACGAGAGTTTGAATGATATGGATATGGCAGAGGAGGAAGATCATGACCTACCACCCCCTACAAAAATCTATCTCCTATCCAGGTATAACCTTGTTAGTTCCTTACCCAAACATTACCCCTTACCCATTACTACTTGCAGTGGTATTCATTCTAGGTGACCCTTTACCTAGTATTACTTGATCATTATTATTGTATAGGCTATATTACTACATATGGTTATCCCGTGGACTCCAGCAAAACCTCCTTCTCCAGCCCTCCCCTGGTGTTAATTGGCATGGGGGCCACAAACGCCCTCCACTCTTTGAAACAGACCCCCGACAGCAGAGTGCTCACTACCGGAAGTGGACAAAGCCTGCTCTAAGGGAAGTGAGGAACCAATATGATGGTGTCATGAAGGAGGCTAATAAGTGCTCAAAAAGACGGTTTCTACTCACAGGCCCTCCTCAGGTAAGAGCAACAGCAAAGCTAGGTCAAAGTTTATAAAAATGGCTGTGTAACTTTTAAATAATCATAGTGAAATCCCTCTATTCCAATGAGGACCCCTGTATTAAGGACACTTGGATATGTCCCAAATAACAGCTTGTGTAATGCAACCTCACTCCCTGAAATGAAGCCACTGCTCTAATCAGGACACTTTAAACCTGTCCCACAAGGTGTCAGGAAGAGAGAGGTTCCACTGTACATCTTGTATCATAAACATTTATTTAATCTCACCCAACCCTAAGTCAAAGGGGGATTGCCTGAAATAGGGGTCCATTATGATGACAACTTTTGGTTGTCATGGGATATATAATCAGTTTGTGTGTTGGCTGGTGACCAGATCAGCCATAGTGTAGCTGATTAGTCTTATCTGCCTTCAAGGTTATTATGGGGCATAAGATAAGGACAATGGAAAGATCATCAGATCAGCACTCTCACATTAGTATTTCAATTGTTCTTTAGGTGGGGAAGACTGGAGCCTGGATATTGATGATCAGGTTGCTCTACGATCACCTTCGTTCTTCACAAGGAGTTACCGTAGAAGATTTTCTCATACCTCTCAGTATTTTCTTGCCAATAACCCTTCACAACTCACCAGATGGCTGTTTAAAGTCCCTTGAATGTAGCAATGGTGACCGCAGTGTGCTACACCATGTGACTGCCCCTCCAACACTTCAGCAGCACAGCTGTATTGTTCCACTGGAATTCCTGCACAGCCTCTTGGAGGATGCAGACAGTGAAGAGTCGAAAAATAATATCAAAGTGGACCCTGTGATCAACCTGAGAAATACACCCACAAAGAGTTCCGCGGAGTCTTCGTCTTCTTTAGCTGGAGCCATTGGTACAACTTCCAGAGTTAGACGAGTAGTCTCCGTTCCCATATCTCAATACATGGCATATGATTTCACTCACTCTTGCAATGAGTGCTCCAAATATGTCCGAGGAAATCCCATTTCCTCACCAGAAATCCTCACCTTTTCTCTCCCAGTCAAGAATGGTGGAGGAAGTCTTGCTTTAAAGTGGTTTGTACCAGTCGCTCAGCAGAAGCACTGTGTGATTAACAGCATCCACAAGACTCTGGAGAGATTAAAACTCACCAAGATGAAACTCAAGGGAGAGAAACTACCATCACACCCCATGACCCCCATCTTTACTCCTACTCTGAGACGGGACTCGTCAGGGCTGTTCAACCTGTTTCATAGTCAGATTTACCACTTGCATGTGTTGGTGACCAGCATCAGCGAGTTTGTCAACTATTGCAAAGCTTGGCCTAATCATATTATAATGGCAATGCCAGACAAGGAATCCACCGGCTTAGGTAAACCAGACAGACAGACAGACAGACAGACAGACAGACAGACAGACAGACAGACAGGTAAACCAGACAGACACGTAAACAAGACAGACAGACAGACAACCGGCTTAGGTAAACAAGATAGACAGACAGGCAGACAACCGCTTAGGTAAACAAGACAGACAGACAGACAGACAACCTATATTTCCTAGATCCCTCAGACACTTCTCTCTGATAGCTGAGCTCTCTGAACCCTGAATTCAAATTGGGAGACTTGTGTACTCTTAGGACCCCTTAAAAATAGAACCCCTTATAATAAAGCTACAGTGAAACGACTCTCCCTGAAATGAGGCCACACCTCTAATCAGGACACTTAAATTTGTCCCATGGTGCCTGGAATAGAGAGGTTCCACTATATAACAGAACCTCAGACTTCATTGGGCTCCTGTATTGCAGTTACTTATTTTCTTTTATGAACCTTGCAGGTAGCATGTATCACTGGATCAAGGAGTTTGCCCAATACAACCTGCACTTGAACAACGCAGAGTTGGAATATGAGGGACCTTCACGAATAGTGTGGCCACTTACTGCCATCATCAGTGACAATGTAGTCATGATGAAGAAGATTGAGTCTGAAAGTGGAAGGTATGGTACAATAATTGACACTAATGCTACATATGATCTGGAAAAGGATCATCTGCCAAAAAAGTATGGCATACACTTTTTGGTGCTGTTGGCTGTGTAGACTTCAATCCTTCAATATTTAGTTTGAGTACACATTGATAGGGTTGGGTGAGGGAGGAAGAGTTATAAATAGCATCCATGCACCTAACAGGAGCACTTTCTTTCAATTTTTTCACTCTCTCTCTCTTCTATTTCAGATCAGTCGATATCTCTCTTTCCTCGGCTCTGCAGCTCTACGAGCAGACCACTGAGTGCCTGCACTATGCTGCAATGAGCGCTCTTCCTTGGAACACAAAACTAGAGGACGGTCATTCCACGGTAGACAAGCTCACAGATTACGACCTGTCACATGACTTCATCCTGCTGAATCTGTCTAAAGTCTCAAACATACCCTACAACCAGTTCTCTTTCAATTCCGCCGAAGTTGACTTCAATTTGCAGTTGAAGGCTTGCCAGTCTCGGACTAAACTCCGCAAGGATCTGTTATTTATGAAGAAGTATCTTCCTACCGGAGGAAACCCTTACCCTCTGCATTCTGAAGTTACAGGCCTATGTTCTGAAGTTGATAAACTAGTCATATCACTACACCATGACTCCTCCAGCCATCTTCCTCACCCTGGGCCATACTTGATGGAGCATTACTTGCTTTTCAAAAGCCAAGTTCTTTTTCCCTATGCTCAAAATCCACAGTTTCCTGTCCTGGCTGTTGACCACTATATTAGCTTGGGCCCCCACACGTATGTTAGTTACATCAAGTCAGAAATGTTGACAGTTGAGCCTTCTTCTTCGTGTAATGGTGGTAAAGTCTCTGCTGGTGACTCCACTAGTCTCTCGAGAAAGAAACCAACTCTTCCTGTGGAAGATTTGAGCAAGATTCGTTTTGGTGGTTTGCTCCTTTATCTTTGTGAAGAGAAGTTGGCCAGTGAGCATCTCAAGAAGTTGGAGTTTGTTGTAGGTGCTTCGTTGTGTCTGGTGACCCAAGACTGCAAGACCCTCGTCCGAGAAGTGGCTCGATTGGATCTGGAAGAAAAGTGGAAGTTTAGGCTGAGAGATGAGTACCAAACAGCTTGTGCTGATGACATGACTCCATTGTTTTTCCTGATTGGACGGTTTGAGGGATGATTGAGCCATAGGAGTTTTATTAGTTTGTTCTTTTAATTACCTTCTCCTTCTTTCTTTCTCTTTTTTATCAATTATTTTTGTTTTTCGTCCATACACGACAGAAACACTTCCTGAATGACACTGTACTAATGAAGAGTGACCATTCTATGACATTAATGTACCCGATAGTGGTATATAACAGTATTCATTTTTCGACCTTGATTAAACATAAATGTGACATCTGACCTTTTTATCACCATTTAAAAAAGAAGTTACAGGTGCAAATATTATTCGTTAAAGTCAATTCTTTCTTTCAAACTACTTCCTCATTAAGGTGCATGCTGAAGACACGTATGGTGCAAATTGTTCATGTTAGAGTGGTACAGTGAAACTTACAAATAAGACACCTCTTTATTGATTTTTGCACCATATCCTAAAAATCTTCACAGAACAGTGCCTCATCACAGAGTTTAGTGACCTGAACATTCCATGCACACCTAGCTATATAACACAGTGCTACATCAGGAGTTTAGTGATGTCTTGAATCCTCCACACTTGACACATGCAATGCTACATCACTGGAGTTCACTGACCATAACATTATGCAGAAATTAGGCTGTTAAAACAATCCACAACAAAAAACCAGCAAAGTTAGATGCAATAATCATTATATCTAGAGGGCAGTACATTTCATTCTATTTGGGTTGAGTTTCTGAATCTGTAGTGTGTCTGATATAAATGACATCCTTTGCTTTTTCCTTTCCTTCTTCCACCACCACAGGCGAGGCAGCAATGGCAATCATTGTTCCTTCCTTGTTGAATGAGAGTGAAGCAATATCTGTTGGATAGCGATGGAACTGACACAGCCTTTTCTTATTAAAGGGGTCCCAGATATTGACAAAACCATCAGAACCACCTGTAGCAAAGGTGTTGTGAGTGTTGTGGAAGGAGATGGCATTGACAGGATAGATATTTTCCACTCCATCTTGTTTTACTCTGTGACACTTGAAGGCATATTTCTTCTTCTGCATTTCTTGGTCTGTATCCAGATATTCTACGGCAACTCTTCCTTCAATGGAGCTTAATACAAAGCCTTGCTTGTTAGGAAAACAACGAATACACCTGAAAGAGATTATATGAGTGGATAGGAGTGGTCTGGCAAAATATTGATAACGGAACAGTGAAAATCAATGGGATTTCTGATAAAGGACACTCTTTAAAAAAATCCTATACAAAGACCACTTGTTTGTCCCCAAATATGCATTACACAACTGATGATCTATATTTAAAGGACAATTCCCAAGGTCTCAATGTATTCTTTATAGAGAGGTTTCACTGTAGTATAGTGTATCTATAACAGCCACTGTTCCACTTTAACCCTGTACAACCTGGGTTATCAAAATAATTATTAACCTACTGTACCTGGTTTGATACTTCAGACTTGATGCTCTTCTTTGCTCAGCAAACTGCATGTTCTTCAAATCCCACACTAAAACTCGGCGATTAGATGTTCCCACAACCAAACGGTCTCCACAGAGAGACATGGTGTACACAGACTCCCCATTCTGGTCATACATCCCCACACCATGCTTCTGACGAGGATCCCACAGCTTTATAGTCTTATCCCAGGACCCTGTGATTACAATTCCCAGCTCAGGGCAATATTCAATACAGCGTATGGCATCAAGATGGTTTCCTAACACACTCTCACTCTGAGAGTTAAAATCGTACTCTTTCAGTGTTCGATCCAAGCCACCACTGAAAGACTTGGAGGAGTCCATGAAGCAGCAGTCTAGGACAGCATATTGGTGTGAATACATGTGCTGTAGTGAATTCTGGGCTACATTGTAGAGTCTAACTGTATTGTCCCAGGAAGAAGCCAAGAGTTGATTGGAGTTAGGGACATTACTGAACACAACGTTGGTTATACCATCACTGGGGGGTTGATTCAACTCGAATTCTAATCTTAGAGGCATTGTTCTGCCTTCTTACAACCTCGAGGATGCGTATTAAATAGAATAAATACTATCAAAGTAGTATAGTCACCCCCTTAAGAGTATGATATCTCAGGACAAGCAAATAGACGATTAAGTTTCACCTCATATACGCTGCACTAGTAACGGTATGGTGGAAGCGAGAGTGTGTAAAGTCTCAAGTTCGAATTTTGGCGGGAAAAAAATTAGGGTTCAAGGTTCAAGAATCATTAAATTTTTTTTAAAAATGAGCTATTAAAAATTATTATTAATAATTTCTATGTTCTGTGCTTGAATTCATCAAAAATGTAACTTGGTATGAATCGTTCCACAGCTCTTCGAGGAAGGTAACTGTAGTGGGTGAACTCTTCCAAGAAATAGAGAGTATGAACCACCTCTTGGGGTAATTCTGGAGACTTCTCCCTGTCAACAAACAAACAAAACAAAAAAACCATCACTTCAAGGTGGTATCATCTAAGTAAGAAGCATAGTGACATTATTTTAGGGTTGGGACCTGAGGGCTGTAACCCGAGGGCTGTAACCTGAGGTACTGTCAATTCAAAGCGATAGGATGTTGATGTAGACTGCCTGGAATGGAAAGGGGGAGAGGGGCCTGATGCACCTCTCCCTTTTTCTTGCTTATTCAATTTAAGTACTGGTTTCTGCCCTCATGAGGTATGTAATGTGGATCACTATATCTGGTTGATACACTCACTTCCCACCAATCTGTGATTCCACCATAGACCTGACAAACTGTCCTGTGTACATAAGGAACTTTTCTGTGTTTTCAGAGTGGAACTGCCTCAGTAGTGTGATGCAGCCGGCTATAAATGGTGGACCATCAATAGGATCACGTTCAGAGGGTTTCCTACATAGCAAACTCCCTGTTAAAGTAGACAGCATCATACAAAGTTACTATGTGCAATATATACCGGCACAGTGGGTCCACTATCTGGTGATAACCACTGGAAGTATTGGTTCAACCAGTCAACTTACCAACTGTCCTGTTGTAGACGAGTCTGGAGAGCTGAGATATGACAAAAAAGAAGCTGATGGCTCCAAAGGAATGAACTACAGTTGTTGTCATATAGATCTGTAACAAAACACAGCGACCACCTCTTCAATAAAACATTGTTATCTCATCAGTTATTTCTCAGTGTCTCCACCCCCAAGTGTCTCCACCCCCTAGTGTCTCTACCTTCCACCCCCAGTATAATTAAACAATCCCCAAGATACCCAGAGAGTCTAAAACACTGCTAGTAATTATGCAAAGAAAATGTGTGCTGCTGACCTTGGAGAGAGGGTCGTTGATGCCAGCAGATTCTAGGTAAGGTGTCAGCTCATACATTATTTGGTTCCCTTCATCCGGGTAGGGATTTGATGGGTCCTTGTAATGAGCCTCAACAGCAGTAAGTACAGAACTGAAGAAAAAGGGAAATGTTTTTAACTAACTCTACGTCCATTGGAATAGCTGGCTTCACATGTATAGATAGCACTTGTTCATGCAACTGCATGTAACCATAACTACAGCTAGTTGCATGCCTAATTGAAACAAGGCTGATTTCCTTACTGGTTAAAAGCCTGGAGAGCATTACAGAGGAGTTTAGAGTCAAATTTGCAAGTTCGGTTGAGCTCATGTGCTATCTGCCGTCGAATCAACTGAATCTGCCCAACCTATGTTATATGTCATGTGAAGTGTCATGTGACATGTCATTTTGTATATAATAAGTACATACTCTCATCACGCTCTCCAGAAATGGCCCCCACAACTTCGCAGATGGAGCCAATAGTTGGGAATAGTAATACTTGGGAGCATTGGCTAAAAATAGAACCAATAAATGATGTAATGACATTTTAAATATAGTACAACAGCTGACTTACATATAGTGGCATTACCATTGCCCATATCACGCTGGAATTCATTTAGCTGTTTGACGAAAGCTACAGTCTTCATCAGATTTCGCTGGAGATATTTCGAGAAGTTCTGTAGCTCTCTAACGATCATGAAGCAAAATAGTCTGTCGAGAGCACTCAGTCCAAAGATATCCACAGCTTCCTGGGAATCAAATTAAGCATTGTCATTACAGACAGCCTGTGAAACCTGTCCTTTGTAGAAAGGAGGCTTAATGCACAATTAGAAACATTGACCAAGAGAAGTCTCTAATGTGTGCATTACAGGGAACATTATTTAGCTACCCAACATAACAGCACTGTCTCCATTAATTGGGTTTCACATTTGTTTATCTAAGCTGTTGTTACTTATTGTTATTGTTGCTGTCATTTAATTGTTAATGTTTATTGTTGTTATTTATTTGCTAATGTCTATTGTTATTTATTGTTGTTGTTGGTTGTTGTTGTTATTGTTCTATAGTACCTTGAGTTGTTGCCACAGCTTGAGATTGAGAACCTCTTGATTGGTCCTTTTGTCATACCAGGCACTCATCTGGTCTATGTAAGTGGTAAACCGTGTGTCTGTGATTCGGAGGATCTCATTGGCCAGCCTGCCAACAAACGTCACTGATGAATCCACTCTGGTAAAGTGAGGAATTGGGATGGTGGTGGATTGGTAGACAGATTGCCAGGCATGGATCTAGAGGTTATATCACTAGGTCAATCAATTCTCTTCAAAAAGTGTCTCTTTATATTAGGACAGGAGGGGAAGGCCCCTTTGTTCAGAGGAAAGGAAAGCAGAAGGTATGGGAAAGTCCTCATCTGTACCCACTACTGGACTCAGTGAAAAGACTATTGGACACATTACAGTGTTGTGATAGACTTGGAGGATGAGAGGACATTGAGTTGGAAGATGAAAGGACATTTGAGATGGAGGATGAGAGGACATTGAGTTGGAAGAAGATGAGAGGACATTGAGTTGGATGGTGATAGGATATTGAATTGGAGGATAAAAAGAAGGTCTAATTACCCTTGTTCTGAGGAAGCTGTTGCATTCTTGCTCCACATTGTAGTTGATGATACGAGAAACCTGGGGACCATAAACCACAGGGATAGGAAACTACTCAGTAAACTACCAAGTCAGAATCAGAAAACTGATTTCCATTGTGCATCACATTCACTTGGTCTAACCACAGCTGAACTAACAAATGCTGATACCAATGAAAACTGAAAATTCCCTGCTTGTATGGTATTGTCTCACTGAACAGGATGATTGCTAGCCTCACACAGTACGCCTTCTCTAGGTTCAGCAGTTACCTCTTCTTGCCATATCTTCAGCCCATAGATATTAACATAGTCCTGGATGTACTCAAAGGACCTCCTAAAGCCACTCATCTTCTCTGCCAAAGCAATCAACTTTGCCTCCAGTTCATTAACCTGTGTAAAGAAAGAAAGGGTGGACTTTAGATCCCAGAAGTGAGAGTTTAGAGGTGAATTTGTCTACCACTATGTATCCCTCCAAAGCTCCATCTAATACTGGGTATAGTGGAATCTCAGATAAGGATACTCTGTAACCAGACTATGGTACAGGACTGAGAAACCCTAAGATTGAGAAAAATTTCATAGCATACAAGATTCACCAACCCACCAACACAAATTGATGAATAATAATTGTGGAAGATAAATTCTACTTTCTATCTCTCTGTGAACTTTTCAGTTGGTAAAGGTCAATCAGTGCACTTATTATTATGTATATCACCATGACGACCTCTATGGATATCCTCTAAGAGGCAATATGCAACTGACCTTTGACTTTGGATTGAATATCAGACCAAGATGGAGAGCAATGGCCACTTGTTTCACCAACTCCTTACGAATCCCATCCTCCAATAACTGTTTAGGATCAACCTTGATCACTCCCACTAGAGTGGTCTTCATGAGTAGGATTCCCTCCGTGAAGACAGAGATGTCGTGAGTCAGCCTAGCTACCTGCAATCAGAGATAACCTACTACTAACACACTCTCAGTGGGAAAGAGTTTGGAAGGTATCATCTATTTACTTATCTGGGAGGGGAGGGAGGGATGTGGGGATGGGGAGATGAGAGAGATGAGATATGGGGGGGAGGATGAGGGAAATATTTATAACCCCATTACATACATCCTCTGGAAGAGGGCAGAGGTGGGAGGGATGAATTATCATAACCCCCCTTACATACATCATCTGTGGGGGTGGTGAATTATGATCAACTAGCTTTATTATATTAACCCTTTATATAATCATCTGGAACGAGGGTTAATTATAATCCTATAACCCCCTTATAATTATACATCATATCGAGTATCCAGTTGGGCAAACTCCTTCATTTTCTCTTTCTCTAGTCGTGTTGGCACTTCTTTCATTCTATTAGTTAGGATCTCAATGATCTGATGTAGCAGAGTGAACATGGATTCTGGAATAATCTGTAAGACCTAGAGACAAAAATCAATGGTGTCAAACCTGCTCATGGTGGACTGGGTACTCTGTTCACAGTGGACTGGTTACTCCAGTCAAACCTGTTCACAGTGGACTAGATACTCCAGTCAACCCTGGACTGACACAAGGTTTACTTATATGTATAAGATCTGGTTGCATTCCTAGGGATGACCACTATATACAGGTTCCAACCATTTCTTGTGACCAGTGACTACATCATAGCATCAATGGCATAGCTACATAGGGGCCTTTAGGGCATGTGCCCTACCAAACTCTCTTAGTACCCTACTACTATCTGCCATAATTTTAGCTGAATATGGTAAAAGATTGATAGTCCTTAGTGAGCTTTTCAGTTAATTAGGTCAGTGCCCTACTGGTGTGTTTAATCCTGGCTATATACGCCACTGCATAGCATATTATGATGGATTTCTGCCTCACCTTTCTAACATAGCCAACTAACTCTCTGGAATAATAGGCAGACACACTGGCTAAATCTGGACTCTTTGCTTGGTCGATTCGTTGACAAGGCAAGTCAAGAGCAGATGCCATTTTGAGGAAGGTAGCCCTGAGCTTGATAACTAGAGCAGGAGATTTCTTGATGAACTGCTGCATGTACTTGGTATAGCTATCGATGAGCAACCATGCATAGGAAAGATCTGCCACCAACTCCAGAGTTATGAGAGCCTGAGGAAGGGAAGATTCAGCTTCATGAAGACAGGTATAGGACAGACAGACAGACAGACAGACAGACAGCAGAGGATGGACGGACAGACATACAGACAGACACAGAGGATGGACGGACAGACATACAGAGGACAGATTGAGAACAGAAGACAGACAGACACAGAGGATGGATGAATGGATGGATGGACAGACTGAGACAGACAGACAGACTGACAACAAACAGACACACAGAGGACAGACACACCTCTTCCTTGATGTTGATTGTCCTTAGCATCTGCATGAGGAATCTCTTGGTGTCCTGCAAAAACTGCTTGACCTGAAGATTAGCTTCGAGTTGATGAAACTCTTGGACCTGTTGACATAAACTCTCTAACTTAAGACATGTTGACAGTCAGAATGCCAAGCTCACCTCATCTAGAGCTGCGATGAGCTGTGTGATCTTCCTGCCAGCAGAAGTAGAGTCATCGTAACTCAGAGATGAGATTTGAGATGACATTTCAGTGAACCAAGCCTGCAAGTGTTCTAGGAAGAAGAAAAGTAGCATTTGCAATGTTAGTAGGAGTTTGGAATGATAGAATCTGAGCCACTCCTTAGTACCACTCTATTCCAGACACCATGGGAAAATCAAAGTGTCCTGATTATAGGGGTGGTCTCATTTCAGGGGGTGAAGTTCTATTAATGTTAATACACAAACTGTTTTTTGGGATATATTTTCTTGTTTCAGAGAGTTGAAATGGCTCTTCTATATATACAAGTGTCACCATTTCAGAGTGTTGGATTCCATTGTATTTTCACAGATAACAAACACTTTCCCCTATAAATCACATTCTGGTCCAATGGTAAACTAACCATTCTTCTCCACTCGTGTGAGGGGTTTGGTACCAGAGAATACCTCTCCTAGTTCAGTCATACGTTCTGATCCTTCTTTCTTGTACGCCTCCCATTTTTGTTGTTTCTCATCTAAGAGCTTCTTGAACATCTATTGCAAAGATGATCCAGCTGAGATTAATGATATTAAATTGCGAGGTACTGTACTATGTGAGTTCACGTTTCAGATCACTTACAAACTTACTGACCACACATCACAAGAGAACTAGAGAGAGTGGTTACTTTTTATGTTATATATTGTACATGCACATGTATGTTGCTGCATGCATGTTGTGCATCTACATGCATGTTTGTAGCTGCATGCATGTTGTATACATAGTGTTTGTTGCACATCTGCATGGATATACATATGCAGTTACCTCCTTCAAGATGAATTCAAACTGTGCAGTGTTTAGGAGGAGAACAAATACCATCTTGGGGTCATAGCTAACGCTACACACATGATCTCGAAATTGCTTGCAGTACTTGTTATAATCAGCAACTATAGTTCATAACAATCAGTTATCAGTCAACATATTGCATTATCTTTACTTGCAGTGGAACCTCTATTTCAGACACCTTGGGATCAAAGTGTTCTGATTAGAGGTGTGGTCTCATTTCAGAGAGTGAAGTTCATTGTAATACACAAGCTGTTATTTGGGACATAATCCAAGTGTCCTTAATACAGAGAGTGTCCCTCATTTTAGGAGGTTGGAATAGAGTGCCAGTAATTATTATAACACCTCTATTCCTACCCCCTGAAATGAGACCACCCCTCTAATCAGGACAGTTTAATTTGTCCCAAGATGTCCAGAATAGAGAGGTTCCACTGTAGACACACCTCAGCTAGCACTTTTTAATAATCTTTGTTCACTTAACCTGAAGCTGGCCTAACTTACCTGGTGCTGTGTGCAACATCACCCACTTGATGGCAGTATTACACTCCCTCAGACACCCCATAAGTCTGGAGATATTGTCCAGTACATAGTCCTCAACAAGTGTGCCCTCGTTCAAATACTGCATCACCTGAAAGTTTCAAAGAAGGTATCAAAATTCTTCCACCACAATGATTCATGCTACCATGTTAGACAGAGAATTTTGGGACACCTTTGGCTTATGGAAGGTCATGGAGAAGGAAGGATTACTGTAATTTGCTGCCAAAAAGTAACCTCTGAGGGTCAAACTACTGAGGTTTCACTGATGCACCAGCAGGTACCCCTCTATTCCAACCCCCTGGAGTACTATATGGTGGAACTCCTCCATTCCAACCCTCTGGAATGAGAACACCTCCGTATACAGTGGAACCTCTCCATTCCAACCCCCTGGAATGAGGACACCTCTGTATTAAAGACACTTGGATATGTAACAGCTTGTGTATTAACATTCTCCCCTTGAAATGAGGCCATCACTCTAATCAGGGCATTTTGATTTTTCCCCAAGGTGTCTGGAATAGAGAGGTTCCACAAATCTCATTACTCACCATTTTATTCAAGACAGGGAGTTTTGTGATGTACTTTGCAGCCTGAGATGCTATGTTCTCCGGCTGTAGAGTGTTGCTTAGAGCCGTTCGGGCTGCACGATATGGTTCCCAGGAGTCCCATAAGTTCACTGTGATCCCCATGTATATCGATATTACCTAATCCACACATCAAAGAAGTGTCTTATTGTCAGTGTTATATAATGGCTATGATTTTTGGTGATTTTTATTGTTTTTAGGGGATTAATTTTGGCTACTTGAACAGCAGACATTATTATTCATTGTCATCAATAAAATTTTAGACTATTTGTTGGAAAATTTCATAATCACTAAAATTCACTGAAATATAGTACCTGGTTTTAATAGCAAGTATGAAATTGATCTTATCCTCATAATATATTGTATTATAATCACCTTCTCTAGTGTCATAAATTTATTGTGCTATTGGAGAATATATCGTGTGACCTCCTAAAATAACACTTAATATAATTATTATCTGCTCACTGACTAACTAGCAAGTGGTGAAGAAATGAACTGCTAGTAATTTTATATGTAGCATTTAATTGAAACCTGTTATTATAGAACATGCAGTAAGCAGTGTTTCTGGCCCAGAGCTTAATTAACAAGTCTCTCTTACAGTCCACCATGAACCATACTACACTTCAACCTCTCTTCACCTTCTTTCTAGGAACACTGACAAGGATCTACGAGTTAATCTTACCCAGTTGTCAGGGAAGTGTTTGTCTACAATCTCTCTCATCTGAGCCTGTTGAGTCTGTAAGATTTGAGGAGCAAAGAACAGAATGACGTAGAGCATCCCAGCTTGAGTGGCCAGAGCTGTGCTCCTGTGCTCCGGGTTGGGGTATGACACAATCTACACAGATCAAACAGCAGCTCCATTACAGCACACCAAAGTACATTCTATGTCTTTGTACATCTATAGAACCATGGTGGTTTGTCTAGTCTAACCTGATTGTAAATGTCGTCAGATCGAAGCCTGCCAATCACCATCTCCACGTACATGGCAGATATAGGAATACGACTGAAATAAATAAAATAAACTGAGTGTGAAGCAACACTGTAGTATATCATGTGATGTACGATGAATTGTATGGATGTGTGTGTCTACAGTGCTCGAGAGTCCCACTGATTATGTATATAGGTACAGTTATGATAGATTTGATCTTACTGTAAGGATGTTGGCCATTGTGACCACCAAAAATTAAAGTGCTAGTTGCATTGAAGTATGATCTTACATAATAAAATATGAAACTTGAATTAGAGCTATAATACAGTGGAACCTCTCTATTAAAGTAACTTCATTAGCCTCATTTCAGGAGTGGCCTCATTTCAGAGGTGGTCTCATTTCAGGAGTGGCCTCATTTCAGAGGTGGTCTCATTTCAGAGGTGGTCTCATTTCAGGGGTGGCCTCATTTCAGGGGGTGAGTTCTATTATTGTTGATAGCTATTAATGGGGTGGGGTCTAGCTAGCAAAGTTGCTTATCTTGCCCCACCCCCTTTGACGTCCTAGATCTGCCCCTACTTATTAATACAGAGGCATCTTAAGATGGGAGCCACTTCACAATCACTACTGATAAAAATGTTTAATATTATCGTACAGCTCCTCATACCCTCTATAACCCCCACCTCCTACCACTCATTTCCTCCTACCTCACTCACTCACCTGAAGTACTCCTCTGGATATCTCTGTGGTCTTTTTACCACAACTCCTCTAATACAGTAGCCGGTACTTCTGAGCAGCTTACAAACATCATCAATGTTGGAGTCTACATTGGTCTGTAGGGCACTGGAACGATGAAAGGCTACAAGCATTCTCTCTCGTATGATCCCCTCAATCTTCATGTCCACGATGAGTAGCATCATACCATATAAAAAGATGGCCTCACTCTGTCACAAAAGAAATACATACTGAAGGAAATATATATTTTTTGCTATTTTTGGGGACTTGCATATTCCTACACAGTGTTAGCTATAAAGTTTACATCTTCTACTCACTAGCAGCTGCTTTCCATCTTGGTTCAGCAGGACATTCTCAAGGGTTTGCTGAATATACACACCTTCCTCCAAGTCTTCAAGGAATCGGTTGAGGTCAATGACGTATCGATGAATACTCTCAAATGCTTTATAAAACCGAGTAAGAATTTCTAGATGGTTCTCACGAAATGCCTCATCACGATCTTGCAGCTCCTGGAGATCATTGGAACACAATATCAGTGTTTTCCCCTTAGGCAATAGTGGACTCCTATGCCTTAAAGGTACACTTTCCTACGCTATAGTTCAGGAAAGATCAACAAATGGTTCTGCAACATGTAGTCTATGGTCAAATGGATTTTGAGGGGACCATGAACCACAGAGGTTGACCCCACTTATTTTGGCAAGTGAGAAGAAATATGAGAGTCTAATAATTATGTTAATGGAAGTCACTGCAAGTACATAGTGGTAATTCCAGATTTCACACCTCCTCCCCAAAACTTACTTGGTTGCTATCAATTTTATTCTCATAATAATCCGGACATTCGAAGTAGTGGAAGTCAGCCAGGATATGTCCGTATTTTTCTTGGTCTTCTTTTTCCATCAAGAAGACTGGGGGAATGAAGTCGGAGAGACGAAGTAGCTCTGCTATAATGGCGTTTCCTCGGCATACCAACTTCAGGATAACCTCCCCACATATGTTTCCTTCTGCTAGAAAGTCTAACGCCATCTGTAACTACAGCCCAGCCAGTGAGGTTGAAGCTTGCACCAGATACTGTGGGCGTGGCTCACGGCGGGGAAAATCCCATCATGTGACCATACTAACGCATGCGCAAAGTGGCTATTATGAGTAACGGTTGCATTTCAACGCATGCGCAACATGGTTATTTGGTAATAATTATAATTAAATTATAGTATTAATGATGAGTATCATAAACTAGTAACTGTTGCATTAAAGTCAGGCAACCCCCACCCTTGAGCATGGACATTCTGATAGTGTAGTGGCGAGTTTGGATTGCTGCTAGTGAGTAGACCAACGTGATGTGGTACAGTGGGACACGAAATAGACCATGTGATAGATGGTCTACTGGGATGAGAGACAGGCAGTGTACTGGGTTGAGAGACAGGCAGTGTACTGGGATGAGAGACAGGCGATGTACTGGGATGAGGCACAAGTGCTGTACTGGGATGAGAGACAGGCGATGTACCGGGATGAGGCACAGGTGATGTACTGGGATGAGAGACATGTGGTGCAGTGGGGTGAGAGACAGGTGGTGCAGCGGGGTGAGAGACAGGTGGTGCAGCGGGGTGAGAGACAGGTGGTGCAGCGGGGTGAGAGACAGGTGGTGCAGCGGGGTGAGAGACAGGTGGTGCAGTGGGGTGAGAGACAGGTGGTGCAGTGGGGTGAGAGACAGGTGGTGCAGTGGGATGAAAGACAGGTGGTGCAGTGGGGTGAGAGTCGGGTAGTGCAGTGGGGTGAAAGTCGGGTAGAGGTGGTGCACTGGGGGGAGGAGTAAAGTCAGCTGTTTTATTAACAATGGTGGTACTTGTCTCAAATTCCTCTAACTCTCTCTCCTGTATGCCTGACTGTGGCCGCGGTTGCACTCTCTGATTTAGTGACCTTTTTACCAGTCTAATCAGCAGAAGTACCATTACTAAGATCATAAACTGCAGAAGAATAAAAAATGATAGAAACCTCATGTACTCCCTCCTCAAATAAAATTAGTACTGTAATAATGATACACTTGTTATTATTATTATGTATACCTGTAAGCATATAAGAGAGGCACATAACCAAAGTTGTATCCATACCAGTTCCCAAAGCCTACGATTTATGAAGTCTGCACAACTACTCAGGAAAAGTTCAAATTGATCAGTTTCTGTTTGTAGACGACAGTTATACTAATGCAATGATGTGTGTATGCACGTATGTGTGTATGTGTGTGTGCACATGTGTATGCACGCGCACATGCATGTGCATATGTGAAGGAGTATATTTATGAAAATACTGAGTTACTGTAAATCTCAGTCCTTACATGGTGGTCAATAAACTGAAATGTCTGTGGATTAGCACTGATCTTCATAACTAGTTCAGAGGATAACTGCACAATAATAACAGATAGTTTGTCTAAGTAAACTATTGCATATTTGAATGGCACCAGACTATAATCCCTTGGGTCTGAAACAGGTGCTCCCAAAAAACAGCTCAATGATCAAAGAGTTATGAAGTGTAGTAAGTTTTGATAAGCTATAATGTAGTCATACTTGTTTTATCAGTTAGTTTGAACCTTAATTAGCATAAACCAATTGCATACAACTGTCTCTTATTCAAGTAATTCAAAACAGCTACTATCCTTGGTAACCAAACCTTATTCTGTTGTACATAGATGAAAGTCCATACACCAATTTGGCACAGTATTGACTCCAATAGCAACACAACATCCTAAAACAGAAGAAAAGATTCACTTCATGTTTGTCTCCGAATTTAAAAAAAAAACAGATTAGTAATGCATGACTTGTACTTACTACGACTAAACAGAAGTTTCTCCGAATTAATCCAGCAAAGCATCCAATCCCACCTACATGTCAGAGCAATAATTGATTATCATCAAAGTAATGTTGATCTAAATTAACTTACCAGCAATGATAGCTAAGGTACCAATCATTGCAAAAGCATAATAAGAATTGAATATCTAGGCAAAGGCAAAGTGGTGTAATGTAATTCTCATGCATAGCTAGCCTAGCTTTTAACCAGCTTACAGAATCACCAAGGATAGATTTTAATTGTCTCATTGATACAATCAGCCATATCCCAAGAGCAATCTCTCCCATACCAATGAGCTGCAAGAGAAGATGACCATTTTAGTTAGAATATAGACCTAGTTATATACCTATTGTTTACAGCTAATTCGTGGTATATAGGTAAGCTAGAAACATCTAGCTATATCACTGAATAGATCGAATTTTTTTTTGCATGAATAAAAAATAACTTTTGGTTTCCCTTTTCTGCATACTACCTACATAGCTAGCATAGCTTCTATCAACACTAGATAGCTAGCCAGAATTCCGGGCTACGCTTACTAGCTAACTATTAACTTATTAGAACAACAGTTAAATACTCACACATGACAACAGTGAAGAAATAGCGACTGTCGACGCCTGGCAGAAGTACAGATCAGTTCCCTTCCACCGCATCCTCAAGCTTTCTTTTCCTGGTTCGTTGCAGGTTAGTTGTTTACAGGTTATTTACAGGTTAGTTGCAGGTTGTTTACAGGTTAGCTGCAGGTTAGTTGCAGGTTGTTTACAGGTTAGTTGCAGGTGTCTATTCCAGACATACTACTAGCTAGCTATGCACACTGTTTATACACTCGATTACGGGTAATTAGATCCGCCCACCGTCTCAAAGTTCAAAGGTTTCCGTAATGGCTTGTAGTTTGTGGATGTGATCTGGAGAAAGGTCCCTTATTTGTGACTGTTAAATGTGAGATAATCACAGACATTCACTGTCAGAGGTAACCACTGGATTTGCTCAAAGGAGTCACCTTGTCACTTACACTCACAGAGTGACTTTTTCTTATTTTTTTACCCACAACCAAAGGTGGTGTACACTAGCAAAATTATACTGGAATAAGTCAATGGTGCAGATAATTATTAGGTGAAGGTGATGATGATGTCAGTATAAATAGATTTCTCTTTGATGTAGAACACACACAGCACATATCTTTCTCAGCCTGGGTATAAGGCTGCTGTCATTTTTCAAAAAGGCCATCCAGAACCAGAAAAGACAGTATCCATACTCACTCATTAGGGAAAACAACTGTTTTGGAAGACATTGTAGGTAGAGTGGGTGTGGTATTGTGTATATATACAGCTATAAAAAAAGCTAAGGTATTAGTTATTTTTTTTCCACTGTATGTTCAAGACAACCTTGCAATAAACCCAAAGATGTTATTTACATAACAGAAGAATTGTAATACAGAACAGAGCATTTAAAAGGTGGGCTGAAGAAGAAACTAGCGTCCCTTGACTAGAATTCTATCACAATGGGAGACAATTCCTCACAAGTGTCTACTTTTAATACTGCTTTCTATCTTGACTGCTGGGGGCCAATGCTCAATCTGGGAGCAGCAGATAACAGAATGCTATTGGCTGGTTTTGAATAGGTAGGTATTGCAAAAAAGCTGCGACTTCATTTTAAGGAACCTTACACATCAACTGTAAAACTCAATAGGAGACTTATTTATCTATTATTGCATATTCCTAACATTCCATGGTGGTATCAACAGTTTTAAAGGCAAGAAAGTTCAGAGATGTGATATTTATCTCAGATTCCATCTTGGAACCAAAATCGGGAGCCATTGTCAGTTGCATGCAAAAGAATAGCCTATTATTATATTTCAGTTCAGGTATCAGATGACTGTTGATCACTGTAAAGGTCCCCATTGGTTAAGCAGTCACTATGCTTACCAAAAACCCTTTAGGAGATCAGTATGAACCAATATTAAACAGATCATTAACCCTGCCTATAATTAAAATCCCATTCAATAATAAGATTTCTCGGAAGGTGGAAGTAGGCAAAGGAGCAGATCTTCTATTTATCGAACGGGAAACTTGAACTGGATCCAACTTTAATCATAGGCAGAGTTGCTTATTTATTATAGTGTTATCTGGAGTATCATATCCAAAATTTTGGCAATACAACACATGCACAAGTCATTCTGAGCAAGTTGAGCATACATTATGTGAGAGTGATCAGAGTAAAAATATATACCTGCTTGTTTAATATAGTCTAAGTTGTTGCTTTCAGTTTTTTGGCCTTGGCAGCAGCTGCTTTAGCAGTTTTTTTGTCCCTTTTCTTCAGACCATCAAGGTTCCCTTTCAGGAGATTAGCATATGCCTTTGCAATGTGTGTGTGTTGTGTGAATTCAATACTCAATTTAATACTCAACATATAATACTTCATTTGGAAAAGGTTATTCATTGTTGTAATCTGTGTTCTACAGCAATAACTGTCCATGTTTATCCATGAAGGTTGTTTCTGACCTATTTGTAATAAGATTTCCTTGACAAGTCACTTACCAACTGAAATCGTGTGACTTCTCTGGTGCTCACTACTGTACTCAGTTTTTTCTTTCCATTAGTGGCTCTCAAGAGACAAAGACTCTCCTCAGGCTCCGGTGATGCTGTTGTTCTCACGTGTTTTTCATGCTTCTTTTTAGGTCCTCTATACCTCTTTTTAAAACCTCCACGTGGCCACTTTGTCTGGCCATTATCTAATAATTGAATAGGATAAATGATCAAAGGAAAAAAAAAATTGTGTTACATTTTTTCATGGTCAGGAAAACTGTTCCAGAGTTTCTAGTTTGTTGAAATAACTTTGTGAGTCCTGACAAAAACTATCAGAAGAGAATATAAATTACCAATATCACCCATCTCAGTTACTTACCCCGTCATTGTCCAAAAGAACCATCTCTTATCTTTAAGCATGCATGCTGGTTTAAGTCCCTGTTTAATGCGCACCTACCCCGCCCACACGGTGTGGGCGGTTAATTACATTACATGGCAGCTCCACCTTTTAAGAATTTTTGTACACATTAAAATCATCAGTTACTGTGTACGGAGCAAAAGAAGAATATGGGCTGTGGTAATTCAAAGAATGCTATAAAGCATGCAATAACTCCCAATAATTCAAGGGCACTTCTGTTTCCAGGTATATACATATTTATATCTAGCTAACTATTAGCCATAAAATTTATCAATAATGTTAAAATGCAGCTAGACATTATTATATCTAGCCCACAGACTGCTATATAGATTTTGGACTTTCATTAATAAAAAAAAATTTCTGTATCAACATTGATTCTGGTGTGGAAGTACTTAAGAGCAATTGGAGATGGTAATGCTATAATTGGGCCACACCTAACTAACTTCCTGTTACAATTCATGCTTTTTCATGAGGTGACATTAAAATAAATACTTTACACCTTTAGATTAGTGATAATTAGGGTGTAAATATAACAAAGATTTCATAGTTGCACATTGCTTCACAATTAGAACAAACAAACAAACAAACAAAAACAACAACAAAAAAAACTTGTTTTTTTTTTCAACAAAATCAATTTGCTAATCTCCAATTAGTTGACACAGTCTCCCAACAGACTGCAATCTGAGCTATACAATTTAGCTAAGTAATGGTGGTCCATTGTAACAGCAATTTAGGCTTAGCTATCCTACCTTTACTTGAAAATCCTAATACAACATCCTTTACTGTAGGAGATAGAAGTATATTGAGTGCCAGTACAGTAGTCCTAGAAGGCAGATCACCCAGTCCCAGGGACAATAAAGTTATTATACAAAATGAAGGTCAATTGCCTGAGGACCAGGATAGAATACCTGAGGATGAATTGCCCCAAGGTCTACTGTTTGAGGATCAAGAGCTAGTGGAACAAGAACTACAGAATCTAGAGCAAGAAGACCCAATAAAGAATCCTGATGAAGTGAGAAGAATATCACAGGGAAATAAAAATGACAAAGACAATGGAGTTGGTGGAGCAAATCTAGTTTCTGACCAAGAGGCCCTAAGTGAATACATTCCAGGTAATGAATCCTTAGAAGAAAGTGCTGCTCTAAGTGAAAGCAGCACAATACATACCACAAACACAACGCTGGTTGTAAGAAAAACCCACACTACATCTACAAGAGTTGAAAATGAAGTATCTAGTGAAACTGAGTTTTTGGCAGTTCCACATTCATCTGATGGAGATGAAAGAGCTTTAATGGAACAGTATGGTAAAGAGAATGATAATGAAGAACAAATCTAAGAGGATACAGATAATACAATAACCACTTCATAGCTACATACAATATTACATAGGAGTTATTTTATAACTACTGTGTAATTTATTGGTTACTCATCAACGATGGTACCCACCACAGCTGTCGCTTTTATTTCCACCTTTGCACCCTGTCAATGTTAACAAGTATAGTAATAATACTATCCATGGATGTAAATACAGAACCTTAGGCAAAGCATCAACTTGATATGCAACTCTAGCTGGTTGATTAGAAGTAAAGTCTGTTAGATAATATGTTCTATAATGAAGGAATGATGAGTGGTGTTATTTACACACTTACACTTTGAATAAATTTCATTCACTTTTGCATAATCATTCATATCGGTAAGTAGCACAGTGGTCTGGATTACTATTAAAACATTAACTAACATTGCAGTAATGAACACTCACTATGTACCATTTTGGTACCAGATTCCTGCTGCCTTCAAGATAGCTCCTAAGTTTTTGAGTAACTGAGTGGTCTGCTCTTCCACATCATTGGAAGGAAAGTTCCCAGTCTATAGAAGTAGTAACTCAGAAGCTAAAATCCACTCAGCAGTCAGGACAATTATTCTATAATAGTTACCTTAGGGTCCAAACCTAGCTGACCTGAAACATACAGTGTAGTGTCTACTTGAACTGCTTGACTGTATTAAAAATGACATAATGGTAATGGCTAACATTATATGCTCTTGCTTGCCAGCACTACCTGTAAGGACCAATTACTTCAGTTGCATCAGGAGACCATATGATCTTTCTTTTTACTATTGGTAGCTGGGATGCCAACCTAACTTTCGAGGAGAGATTGAATTTTGTTGTACTACCCAACGACCTAAGAACATTAAGTAGAGACATGATGGCGCACGGCTGGGTGGAGCTAGCTGAGGGGGGGGGGGGGCGGGGTATGTATGTACACGCGCACGCAGAGCTGTAGAAATTTGCTTGAATTGCCAGAGGATTAAGGGTCTCGAGTTCGAAGACCCAATGAAGAATTGTCCCTCACCAAGAAGAAACACTATGTGAATATGACCCAGGTGTTGAATCCTTAGAAGTCTAAGTGAAAGCAGCACAGTACATACAACAAACGCAAGGTTAGTTAAAAGAAAAACCAACATTGCATTGACAAGAGTTGAAAATAAATAAGTATCTAGTGAAACTTAAGTTTCTGGCAGTTCCACATTTATCTAATGGAGACAGAGAGAACTTTAAATGGAACACTTCATAACTACATACATTGAAATTTTAATCAAAATTATTCCACAACTATAAATACTGAAGGTTACTCATCAGTGATGGTACCTACCGCAGCCACTGCCTTTATTTCCACCTTTGCGCCCTGTCAATGTTAATAATGATCACTATAAAGCTTCCATGGAGGTAACTATAGAACCTTAGGCAAAGCAGAAACTGCAAACGCAGCTCTAGCTGGTTGATTAGAAGTAAAGTCTGTTAGATAACAATAAGTTTTATAATGAAGGAATGATGAGTATGCTACACACTTACACTTGGAATAAATTTCATTCACTTTTGCGTAATCATTTATATCAGTAAGTAGCACAGTGGTCTGGATTACTATTAAAACATTAACTAACATTGCAGTAATGAACACTCACTATGTACCATTTTGGTACCAGATTCCTGCTGCCTTCAAGATAGCTCCTATGTTTTGGAGCAACTGAGTGGTCTGCTCTTCCACATCATCGGAAGGAAAGTTCCCAGTCTATAGAAGTGACTTAAATCCACACAATTATTTTTATAGTCTATAGTAGTTACCTTAGGGTCCAAACCTATCTGACCTGAGACATACAGAGTGGAATCTAGTTGAACTGCTTGACTGTGTTAGATATGACATATTGGTGATAATAGGTGAGACACCTTGCTTGCCAGCTAGCTAATAGCTACCTGTAAGGACCAATGGCTGCAGGTGCATCAGGAGTCGCTATGATCTTTCTTTTGAGCTGGGATGCCATCCTGAGAGGTTGAACCCCAATGTGACTTGAGTTAGAGAGAGCAGGGCGGCGGCGGGGCGGAGCTGGCGGGGATGGCCTTATCTATACGTGTACGTACATGCGCAGAGCTGCAAACCATCGTGGCGGCTGTTGAATGGCGGTTGAGGCAGATTTTGCTGCCGAGAGTACACAAGATGAGGAAGAACTACTTTTACGTGTGAAGGTTGACTCTCGTGTGATTAGTGAGGAGCGTAAGTTAGCTGATGATGGCGCAAAAGCTCGGGAGGGTGAGGACAACAGACCAAAAAAGACAGGGAAGGAAAAAAGGAAAGAGAGAAGACTAAAAAATGAACCTCAGAACTTTGTTGGTAAGTCACCATTGTAATGCATAGGTTATTCCACTCTATTTGGTAGCACTTTGTACTGAGAGACAAAAAAATAGCTTTCTATACTTAGACTTAGCAAATATTGTATATGAATAGGATATCTGTACTGATCCTGATACTTAATGGAGATTCATTGGTCTATACCTTTCAGGTTTAGGGCAAGGCCCATCAGGTGTTAATGTGTTGGACTTTGCTGAAGCCCGTGCCACAGAGTTGAAGAGCATGTTGAAGGCTCTCGAATCAAAGGAAGGTGGAAAGAGGTTATTTCAAAAACTTCCTAGACACATGCGTAGAAGAGCCATGAGCCATAATCCTAAACGTCTTCCAAGAAGAATGCGTGAAATGGCAGCAAAAGAGGCAAGTATGAACTAATTAGCTTCACTTCAGCAAAACAGTGTATAAGCTTAATTTTTTTATAGATGGATGGTGAAAAAGTTCCAAGCCGAAGACAAAGGAGAAAGCCTAGGTCCTTGTGTAAGGAATACTCCAAAAGGCAGGGAGATAAAAAGTGGCTTGAGACCCATATATGGCATGCAAAGAGAATGAAGATGACTACCAAATATGGGTATAGACTTGCTGAGCATTGTTGTGATAAAGGGATTAGAGCGGCACATAAGTCACTGGTTTACGGATGTCTTCTCTCCGTGAGTTTAGGCACCCAGCATCGTGGTTACATCTTATTTATTTAACACAGGATCTTTCATACTACTGCTGTTATGAAGTTACAGGAGGGCAGAATGCTATAATTGCCAGCTTGGGACCACTTTTTCATAATGATACAGGTATAAATATAATTATGTGTCATGGGTTATGGGTCTTCTTGACACAAGTATCCACATACCTTCAAGATAAACACATGATGAAGAATAGGTTTCACATTACAAAGTGTTCTATTTATCACATTAATCTCTATAGGATTGACTATTGGAGCCAAGGCCTATCTCAAAGGTCAGAGAGAAGGAAAAGCCATCTTGTATAAGTCTGGATCTTATCCCTATGGAGCCATTGCCCCTGTTCAATTCATATGGCAAGCTACTCCATTAGTGGATTCTGAACCTGGAACCAGTGGGGGTGATGGCCGAAATGATGAGCATAAAAGTCAGGACAAAACTATCAAATTATGGATATGGTGCCATCCTGCAGCTCAGATGAGAGTGCTTTCTGAATTGCAAGCTGCCATTGAGCTATACCAGAATGGACTACAAAGCAAGTGTTTCAAACCTGAAGTTAAAGATGTACATGCATCTATCTCCATCTCAAACGAAGTTAGTGTAACTACTCGTAATCTGAACCGATTTCGACTTATTGGTCCTCGTTCACATGCTCTTCTCATGGAGACACTTAAACCAATTTTAGATACTGAAGTATCTGGGGATGGAATCAACTCTGAATGTGTTGAAACCCCGTCAGAATGTAAATTGAGTGAAAGTAATGAGATGGATACTGAAGAAATCACATTACCTCATACAGAAAAATGGTGGTCAGGAGATGTAGTAGCTCAGCAGTTAACCATGCATTCAGATGTATTGAGCAAGGAGTACCCACTCATTAAGTCTGTTACTGGACCTGCTCAGTTCAGCTGTGGGACAGTAATAGGCCTCTGTATACAAGATCCTAGACTTTACACTCCTTCAAAGAAAACCGATATGGTTTCTTCTTATTATCCCCCCAAGACCAAGAATGTTTGGCCAATTAATATTGCAGAGCATAAAGGAGAAGATCAAGGTAGTAAGGAAGAAATGAACACATCTTTCCAAATCAACTCCATTTCCTCTAGTTTTCCTCCCGAAGTTGCTTTCTCACTCATTTGGGATCCATCAATCTGCAATTCTGTCTTAAAAATTCCTGATCATTTATTGAACCTCAAGCGATCAGAAAAATTCATCAAGTCTTCTGTACTGAACCTAGGTGACTCTTCTACCCGTATTCCAGTAATGCTGATACAACAATCTTCCCAGTCCTCCACTAATGCATTGGGTGCTGGTTGGGACCTTGTTCTCCCTCCAGAATGGGCCATGCCTTTTTGGGTATCTCTCGTTCACAGAGGTGCACGGGTATGCGGTATGAAAGAGCTACAAAAGTGTAGTCTTGAGTCGCAAACACTTCACTTTCCCCAAGATTTTCCTGACACTGGTGCAGGACAGCAGCATAATTCTGAAGAGAGGAGAGAGTTAGAAGCAAAGTATTTGAAGAAACCACCCGATAAACGCTGTAATTATGGAAAGATTCTCGTTCCCACTCCTTTTCATAGTCCATGGGATAGTTTGGTACAATATTGGTCCAAGGTGCATCTCTCGGGTTATGGAATAAGGGGAATAAAAAGACCCATGGAAGCTACTGAAATTGGCGTGCCATGTAAGAAACCGAAGCTTGAAAGTAATGGTGGAGAGTGGATGGAAGATGAAGCTCAAGAAATAGACATAAAGTCAGATTTATTGATTGATAGCAATGATGATTCTCCACCAGCATTTTATGTGTTGAGATCTAGAAAAGATTTAACTTCCTTGAAGTTATTCCTCAAATCTGTCTTTGCTAAACCTGTGTCTTCACAGCCCATTCCTCAAAGCAGTGCTTTGCAAGTTTTAATGCAGGAATATTGCATTGGTTCTCTTCTGCAGAAACACTCGGCTGCTCTAGTGGCAGTCAGAATTGAATTACAGCGATCTGGAAGCCTGAGTGTCTTTGATAGTCTTTCATTACCTTTGCCGTCTGATTTGTCTTCCTTGCTTAATCCATTAGAGCATTCTCATCCTTTCACTGGGCCCACAGAAAAGATGAATCAAAGAGGTGTGACTATTGTAGGGAACGAAACTGTGGTCATAGGGATATCTTCTCTTACTCGGAAACGGATGAAGGATGTAAAAAGGAAAAAGAAAGGTGAGGAATACTGTTATGATGTCCCGATATCAGTAAATGTTTTTTTGTGTGTTCATATAGGTACTTCGGAGTACATCAATGATTTCAGACTCTATCCTGCAAAGCCATCTCGATTAACTATTGGTTACGTGACCTCGGCTGGTTATTGTCTCACCACTTCACGTAACTCTGGGTTAGGGTTCGTCACACTCCAGGGACTCATGGAGGCTGTGAATTGCTGTTATTCCTCAGGAGTTTCTAACCTCCTGCTGTTAGCCAGAGGTGCTAAGACCAAATACTATTTTGTTAAACTCCATATATTCTAATAACTTGTAGTCATTCAGGAGTCTGACCTTTTCATTCACAGAATTTTTACATTGCTGGAGGTGCAAAGCCTTCTTTAAATTCTCTGATCAATCAATTCATGCTTAAATCATTAATTTTATTTTCTTTGATTTTTATAGTTTTTGTACAATCACTGATTATACATTTAATATCTTTAACATAGCTTACATGTACATTAGGAGGTTTCATGTTCTTTACTGAGGGGTCAACAGGACTGTCTGAAGTTAGTGAGGCTAGCACGTATCTAGTCAATGATGTAGAATACATGGGATTGACCACTTAGTGTTGATCCAGTTTCTCACTTGACCTTATAGCCACCTTTGACCTTTCTTTGGAAGGGTGTCAAGGTTCCTGTAGGTATGGCTGCCAAAACTTCTGCAGAGATGCTTAAGAATGCAGTCATCTTTAATGCTAAAGTTAAGCATTCAGCGACGGTAAGTTCAGCGTTTTACTTGTGTAGCGAAATGCCACGAGCTTATTCTTTCAGGTCATCTTTTTGCACGGTCTGGGTGACACAGGGTACGTTCTAGTTTACTCGTGACACTATGGACACTTGCTATATACTGTGTATATGCTACAGATATTTTATAAGGCCCCAAAGTTGCCATAAATTTAAGGTGGTGCCTGTTTAAATAGAGAGAGATGCTTGTATGGAAAGTTGTCCTCATTCAGAGTGGCTTTTATTAGAGGTTCTGCTCTAGTTGTAATAAAAAGTCTATTACTCCTTCAGTGATGGATGGTGTTCTATTCTCAGTCAGTTCCAACAGCCTTTTGTCAAACTTATCTGTCCAACAGCGTGAGTTGTGTTAGTAATAAAATTTTGATTGATTTTATAAACCAGATGAATTATAGAATTTGTAGCATGATAACAGACTAACCTTTTCTATGTGCTTCAACTTAATATTATGTACTCAGAATCTCTTGCTTGAAAAATTTCCTAAAGTTTTTGGATAAGAGATGGTTTGTCAAAGATTGTACAATAGTTTTCTTTATTCCATAGGCCAATCATGCCAGTGACTGTCAATGGTGGATACAGAATGCCTTCCTGGTAAGAACTTGAAGTTATAAGAAGTCTTAACTATAATTTGGTAGGTTTGATATCTATGGTCTTAACAAGTCAGAAAAACAAGATGAAGAAGGTATCAAGGAAGCTGCTGTAAGAGGTATGTTTAATCAGACTTAGAGAGAGTTTATACATTTTAGCTAGATCATTAAATATTAGAGAAGTGAATTATGTATTTGATTTTGTAGCAATTTCTATTATTGGGCCAACAATGTGCACTATATAATGATCTGCTGAAAATTCGGGAAATTTCACTGTTAATAAATTTTCATGAAGTTTCTATAATTTTTCAACAAAAATTAATTGCAAGCAAGAAAATTGGATGTTAATAATAATATGTTAATAAATTTTGTGGGGTCTCTATAACCACAAAAGAGTTTTCACACAAAAATAAATTGAACAAAAATTTTTAGACACAAAAGTTTCCCACCAGAAAAGGTACTCTTACCCCAGTTAACCCTTGAACTCTGTACAGTTCATGAACTCTTGGACTTTGAGCAAACCAGCACTGGAGTTTCTCCTGAAAGAATAATATTAGGTGAGAATACATAATAGTCAGAATGAAAATACCATACTTGTAAAGTGAAGCTTGCACCAGGTTCATGTGATGAGGTTTTCACTTCACATCATTTACAGAGTAAATTCACACAGAGTCATGATCACATGACTGATTACAAGTAGTATAATCCTTTCTTCCAGGTGGATTTTCTCAAGGTGGAAGTCTAGCCATGTACTCAGCACTCACTTACCCAAAAACTCTTGCTGGAATAGTTGCCCTCAGTTCTTGGCTACCCATGCATGCTACCTTAACAGAGGTAATGTTTTGTCAACATTCATGGGCACAACAAAGTCAACTGTAGTGCCTCTAAACTAGTAGAAACTAGACACCTTGGGAAATGACTATTTTTTCCTTCTTTCTTTTATTGGAGAATTGAGTGTGTCTTTATTTCAGGTGTTTGGAACAAGGAAGCTTTTGAGTGTTATGTTAACCATTATGTAGATTATGACACCAGCTAACAGAGAAACACCATTCCTGCAATGTCATGGTGAGTAGTATAACTGGGTAGAGAGATATCTTTTTAACTGATTATCATCCTTCAGGTGAAGCAGACACTACTGTCAGCTACAAGTGGGGAGAGCTTACCTCTCAATATATCAAAACCTTCAACAAAACTAACTTTGAGTTTAAATCTTATCCTTGTCTCTCACATTCCTCTTGCCCTGAGGTACAGAGACTAACTGTTAGCCAGCTACAATAATAATGATCTGTTTATGTTCAGGAAATGATGGCTGTTAAGGAATGGATGGACAAACTTCTGCTTCCTTTTGGTGGAAACATGTAAAAATATATTTTTTGACTCTCCAAAGACTTGCACTATTTGGAGTGTGTATCAGGTGTTTGTGATTGATAACATTGTTGTTATTTATTTATTTTGTGCAGTTTATTTACATGATGAACATGAAAATAAGTGACATCAGAGAGAGAACTCCAGTAGTTAACTGGTTGAGTACCCTCTCTTCATATACACACAAAATAAAATGAGCTATAAAACAAAAAAAAGGGAGAAATAAAAGTTCTGTACAAGTAGTCTCAAGCTAAAGTTGAAGTCTCTATAGAACAGTGCAAGCAGAAAATATGCCTCGGTGCTGAAAGCGTGGTTCTTCAGACTCGGCTTCCTCGGGGTTTTCAAGCTTCTTTTGGACATACATCCAGATCTCCTTTGGGACAGGACGATCAGTAGCCCCACCCAAATTCATCTATATAAGAGATAAAGATGGTATTATGGTCATATCAGCAGGACAGGTTTAGTGTCCTGATTAGATCGAATGGCTTCATTTCAATTCTGAGTTCTTAAAATTCATAAGCAGTTACTTGGAATAGAGGAGTTCCACTGTATACAGAGGTGTCCTCATTTCAGGGTGTTGAAATAGAGGAGTTTCACTGTATACAGAGGTGTCCTCATTTCAGGGTGTTGAAATAGAGGAGTTCCACTGTATACAGAGGTGTCCTCATTTCAGGGTGTTGGAATAGAGGTTCTATACTGTATATAGAGGTGTCTATTTCAGGATGTTGGAATAGAGAGGTTCCACTGTATACAGAGGTGTCCTCATTTCAGGGGGTTGGAATAGAGGAGTTCCACTGTATACAGAGGTGTCCTCATTTCAGGGTGTTGGAATAGAGGTTCTATACTGTATATAGAGGTGTCTATTTCAGGATGTTGGAATAGAGAGGTTCCACTGTATACAGAGGTGTCCTCATTTCAGGGTGTTGGAATAGAGGAGTTCCACTGTATACAGAGGTGTCCTCATTTCAGGGTGTTGGAATAGAGGTTCTATACTGTATATAGAGGTGTCTTTATTTCAGGTAGAGTGATTTCCTTGCATTTACAATTCTTTCTCCCTGTATACTAGAGGGACAGAGAACCCATGGGTTTGGTGTGGGTGACACTATGGTCTTTCAGTGGTGGTATGGGATGATGGTTGGCAGAAAAGCACTTCTTACATGCACTTGACCATAATATTCACATATGCTAATAGCTGCATACATTTTTGTGGTAATTATTGTGGAGCACGTAACAGGACCTTTAATAGATTATAACTTAGGTTGGGTATAATAGAACTTGGGTTGGAACTTTAGGTTGGGCACGAGAGAACTTAGGTTGGGGACTACAACATAGCATGATAAAGCAAATTTTGAGCAGAAACCACCAAGGCCCAAGCCCATGGTTGGAAGCACACTGTTGGAGGCCCACGGTTTGGCCCACAAAGACTAGGTTAGATAGCCTACATAAATATATCCTATTACAATTGATGCAGGAAGTTGTGGCTACCTGCCTGCTAATTCATGTCAATAGAGAATTTTTGCAGAGTTGTATACACCCTGTCAACACCATTCTTCATCATTAGCTAGCTGTAGTAACAGCTGTGCAGGTTAGTATGCCCCTGATCTAGTGGTCATCCAAATTAGGGATATTTACATAATACATTTTGCCTAATTACAATCAACTTACTACACTGGGGTCTATAGCCCAAGCATAGAGTGCGCTCATATCAGGTTTAACACAGAGAACACCTGGCTGTGCAACACCATGCTTGTAGTGCTTTATCTTAGGATGGACTTTGTAGAAGCCAGAGTCTGTAGAATTTTCACCACCAGATATTTTGATTGAAATAAGTCCCTTCTCATCAAGGTAGTTACGAAGGACATGAGTTACATCAGAAAAACACTGAAAAGAGGAGATTGTTTTTATCCAACCAAGCATTATCTGGCCACACTCATAATTAATATTCTCTCTCTCTCTCCCTCTCCCTCTCCATACAGGATCAGAACTGGAAGTTTGATATCCAAAGAAGACATCATTACCTTGTATTTCAGCCCCCATTCCTGCACTGCTTGATCAGGAAGTGGATCTGGTTCAGCACATATCCCAAAGATTCCCACCTTCTTCCCCTCAAGCTCCTCATAGAATTCATTGAACTCCTTGAGGTAGCCCTGGAGTAACAACATGCATGAAACAGGGAGAGCATATTGCAAAACCAGTTTCTATCCCTTGTTGTAGTCACATTGAATGTTTTTTCCTTGCATCCAAATAATAATAAACTGACTTAACTCATAAAAAACTATGTATTTATCACTAGAAACTGATTAATCGAGCTACAGGGAGTTAAGTTCCTGCTGTGTAAAATTACATGCCTGTTACTTATACCTTGCAGTAGGGTCACCATAACCCCCTGTAGTATACAAGGAAGGTTGCATCATAGTCTTGAATGGTAGAGTTGAACCAGGCAATCATGTCCTGGGAGGAACTAGCCTCTGTTGCCTCTGGTGAACCATTTGGTGCAGTATCTTCTAATGGTCCAGGTGTTGAGAAGTTCACAGAAGCACCATATAATAGTAGATAAAAAGAAAAAAGAATTCTTATACAAGTAGAGCTGTAGCATCCCAGATTTTTTTGTTGGAGAGAACAAGATTGGGACACTAAACTCTTCCAATCTTTCCAGCAAGTGCTTATTACAAGGATACGACCACAAACTCCTTATATATCAGTGCAAAACATTGTTGCATGAAACCCTAATAGGTAGCTAGCTAGCTAGAACTATAGCTCTTAGAGACTTTTGTTAATGGGGTCCAAACCCAGAACTTACCTTCAACCTCCTGCGTCTGCTGGTTGACTTCTTGATCCTCCATTGCTGTAGGTCTCTTCCAACGAAACGTAGGACAGACTCCGCCGAAATTTATACTACACAACGCCCCTAAAAGCCGGAAGTCTAGGGCGCAGCTGTGCCACCCACCAATAATCAAAATAGAATTTAGAATTGGTCATGCTCTCTCCCAAAGCAACGCAAGAAACATCAATGGCTAACACCCTGTTTGATGACCTACAGGCGACTGCCTGTAATGTGTTCATCTCATGCATGGTGTAGGTGCACAGTGATACAAAAATTCTAGAACGGAAAAAGATGAATATTGTGTCAACTGCAAATATGAGAAACTGTATTTTGTGTTCAGTGTATAGCTGTATAATTTTTACATACAGACAAACAATTCCTATTTTGGTACCAACTCCTAATATTCCTCTTGTTCATCTAAATCATAAGTATAATCTTCAGGAGGGTCATCTATGATGGGTGGGCCCAACTCTTCATCACCTTCTCCATCTTCATCAGGATTAGAGAATCCTTCCTACAAAATTATAAAAGATAATAGGTATCCAGATGATCTAGGCCTGGAGATTATTAACCTTGGACCTAAATTTTTTTGAGGATGGTCTGACATGGTGTTCAGCATTATGTTTGCCTGACAGAGTAAAACTGAGTCCTAGCTGTCGGTTTTGCTTGCCCAGCCAGAACACCATTGTAAACCTTTCAAGTCACACTCCTTGAGAGTGTGTGCACACACTCTTTCTTTAAGAACCTCATAATTAATCACACACTAACTCATTAATTTGGTAAAGGGTAATACACCAATAAAGTGAGATGCTGAGCTAACGTCTGTTAGCTATGATTTCTACTCTTAAATGTCAGGGAAGAGAGAATCTTTTCACATTAACAAAAATAAAACTCTAAGCAGAATTTCAATGGAACCCTTTCTTCAAAAACTCACGTGAGGTCTGTTAACTATGACTTCTACTCACAAGTGCCAGCATTAACAAAAATAAAACATGGAACCCTTTCTCCAAAAACTCACTCAAGAACCAACCCATTGAAACCATTAGTGAAAACCATTAGTGAAAACCCCCAGTGGAAAACTCCCAGTGGAACCCCCCCCCCCCCAGTGGAATCCCAGCAAGGATCAATTAACTTTGTAAAAGAAGGCTACAGTTATGTCAAAAAGAGTTTGGTCTACCACACCCAATATGCTCTTTCAGAAAGTCAACACACCAGCCAGAGCAAGCCAGTGGGTGTCTGGAAATCATGGAAGTGCAAATGATGAAATTACCTACAGCACTTACCTGAGTGGCATACATGATCTCCATAATTAGAGCTACCACAGGTTGTCCTTCATTTTCCTGACAAACCACTTCTATGTCCCTCAATTTAGAGAAATAGAAGTCTCTCTCTGAGACCAAGTCAGCCACAGATGCCTCCAGTTCAGATTTCTATGATATACACATTATGTTTATGTTCATGAATAAGTCAACTTCAAGAGAAACAATGTATATACATAAACACACATTATTCTTCCAAGAAGAATATAGGGGAACTTTAGATGGGTCTAGAAATGGCTGAATTCCAAAGATTAACCAGCATAGCTAACCAGTTCCACATGTTTCTTGTTCTAGAAGTTGCTGGAGACCAGAACACAGCAGTTCAAGTCCACACTAACCCTCCATTACACTAACCCATCATATTATTACAAGACCACACAACACATAATGATCATTTTATAAGGCAATTCAGTTACACAGACTAATTCACTTAACCAGACTGATTCAACCAGCTTTTCAGACCCCCCCCCCCCCCCCCCCCCCCCAACCCAACCAGATAACCTGGCATTCCAATGAAGGAAGTGTCAGATCACAATGATGTAAAGACATAGAATAGGGGTCCACCACACCTTAGCAGAACAACCTCAAATGATCTATCCTCACCTCCTCTAATAACTTCTTCATTTTCTTGCTATCCTCCTTTGCAGCCTCTAATTCAGCCTTATTATTTACGGGAGTGGGCTTGTTTGTTGTTAAATGACTAGTCCGAGGGCTCTGGGTACTTTTAGGCTTGTTTACTTTAGCTGTTCTAGCCTGAATCCGAGATTCAGGTTTAACTGCTCGCTTGTTAGGAGCTGGAGGGAGGGAGGGAGAAAAAGTAAAATTTCACCCCTTACACAGGCCCTCATTTCATGAGGTGAGGTCACATTAATGTTGGGACATAGCTTAGTGTCTTTATTCACAAGAATAGCAGGCTTTCTCAGGGAGTTGGAATGGCAGGGTTCCATAGGGCAGGGTTCTTGAAATGGCAGGGTTCCACAGGGGGTTGTAATAGTAGGGTTTCACTGTTAGTAACCATTTTAGTAGTTTTTACTACATCATAACAACCCACACCAAATAGGAATATAGATGGGGGGATTCAATAAACTTTGTGGGGGCTATCTATAACTACAAAAAACATTATTTCAAACACACATAAAAATTCCTTTGCCAGTCTTTGTAAGCACAAAAGAAAATTTTTTATGCTAAAAAATAATTTAGACAAAAAGTTTCACCAAAAGTACTTACTCATTTTGCCAACAGCATCTCCTGTTTCCAGTGGCACACCACTCCTCGCTGCTACAGGGTCATAACCCTGAGCATCATCATAGTTTGCATCAAAGAACTTCTTGAACCATTGACAGAACTCAAAGTTGTCCTGAAACCGACCCTTTACCAACTTCTCTATGGGGGTAGTCTGTGTATGTAAAGCAGCAGATAATTGGTACCATTAAAGGTGGACCATCAGGAAATAGCAAACTTGTCATATTCCTTTAGCTAGTTTGATATCTGGCAAGAAAATCAAAGCTATGACTACTGGGCACGTGCACACTAGCTGCCACTACATTGTGCAGCTTGCTAGAGGCCATGAGCTAGTGTGGAGGACAGAGACAAGGAGCAACTCCCTCCCCCAAAAGAGAGAAAAGTTGACTGAGTATACACAAACCTTGGGGCAGAATTTATCACGGATGTAATATATACTAATACTACTGTGATACCATATATTTAACCATTAGCCTAGAGCATTCTGACAGTAACCCCTCAATAATGCCCTCCCCCCCCCTACAGAACCCTCATCCCCTTACCATTCTAAACACCACCTGAACACCCAGAACACCACCAAAACCTAGTATTGTGTACTGAACATTCCCTATTACTGACAGATCCTGTTATAGCTAGCAATTATAACATTTATGGCATATATCACAGGTAGAGGACACTTGGTAATATTTAGTGGTGATTGTAGGATATATTTTACAGAAAAGGTTATACTTACTTTTTCCACTCCTACTTTCTTGAAGGCATTTTGAAGTACTTTGAAATTAGCTATATATTCATGCTCTAGTCTTGTGGAAAACTTTACTTTCTTCAATACCAAACAACCTAATAGAACATGTTCACAATAAGATCCTATCTAACATTATGCTAACCTACTCAGTCCTTTTCCCTTGGTCACCATTAATATTATTATTATTATTATTATTATTATTATTATTATTATTATTATTATTATTACTTAAAAAAAAATACTCAAGTTCCACTAAAGTGTACAGCTCCTTAGCCTAGTCACTATATTATTATTAATCTGTTGAATATACCTGGAAATAGCATGTCCATGAACTGGCAGTAAGCAGCACCTGAATAACAAGTTAGTCATTATAAAGACAGGCATGTTTCAACACAGAGTTCTAGCTTATAAACTTTACATTAATGATGTAATGTATCAGTACTGCTGCACCTGTAGATGCTGTAGAGCTGGATATATATGGATGCTGGTAATTAAGTGATAACAGTTAGGATGTAACTAAGATAAGTCCTGTTATGTTTCTATAGGAGATAAAGCTTAGATAAAGTGAAATCTGTTTGAAGAGATCCCAAAGTCCATGCTACTCTAATAACTTTGATAGAAAGACATGTATTATATTGTTAAGAAGATCTTAGCCAATGAAGGACTGGTAGTATGTTTCATTAATGATGTTTTTATAGCTTGCAATCTTACAAATGTTATTGAATCTTATACAGCTTCCAGTTTCAGCCTCTAACACAGTTTCTTTCTTTCTTTCTTTTTTTTTTTTTTTTTTGTCTAGCTGTCTTCCTTTCCCACAGCTTCTCTCACTGCACTTGGCTCCTAAGATCAGTACTTACTCCAGTCTTAAAGTCCTTATGGCCAAACAGTTTATTTATGTAATCTGGTCTCACTTCCACTGACAGCAGTGCTTGGTAACCACTCTCCTAGCACTAATGTATTTGGGCAAAGACAAAAATGAAGCAGTCTTTATAGCCTCTGTTAACTATTGAGGGGGTAAATTTGGAACAACTCCTAAGAACTGTGTTGATGAATATTGAGCTCCAAGCATACTTAGAAATACAGTTCTTTCTAGGTTTTCAAGATTGATGGGTTTTTCATTAACTTCCCTTTAGCTAATAAACAACATAGCCAAGCGGAGGAGGTAGAAGCTGCTGGTTAGCTACAATAATTATTATAGTTAGCTAGAGTTCCTTACCTGAACATAATTCTTCAATCTTTACATAGTTGCACCTCAGACTACCATTAATCCAGCTGAGCATGTCATGGCGGCTGAGGTTATCTGTAGTAGATGCAGTGGCGAACACATTCACTGCCATTCCTCTGTATTTTAAGTGTCGAATGAAAAAGGTGACAATGTCCGGCGAGAAACAAATCGTCCTCGAGCAAGGAGCGATGACATCAGTATAAAGTCGTAATACCTATCACATGATACTTAGCACCTAAAAGTGTGTGCATCACGTGATACTTACCGGCTAAAATTTTGCCTGCTGATCCTTTACCTTACTAGACCCTTTACCTGACCCCTTAAAAGATCCCTTACGCATCCTCCTCCGCTGTTCGTTGTTGACATGTTGACAGCATCAAGTTACTAGTTCAAAGCAGTTGAGTATTCTACATCTAAAAGGCTGGTAAGTAAACATTGATATTTATGTTAGTGCTTCTTATCCTATCTCTTAAATAGGTAATGTCTGAAAAACAGCTGTCACAGCGGGATGCGATACAGAATCTCTGTCGAGAAGGCGGTCTTGTGGTGACCTTCGAGAATATTGCAACCCTGCACCAATGTGTACTCTTTGAGGAGGATGTAGAGGGGTCTGACTTGCCTTCTGCTAGTCTCCAATGGGATGTCATAGAATATGGTATTCCTGTGTTAGTTGCCAATCAAAATGGCATGGCCTTGTGTCTTGCTGATGTTGAATCTGGAGATAAGCTCTGCGAGTTCACCATATCAGTGGATTCCCTATATACAGTCATAAACTATCACTTCCACATCTTTACTAAGTCCAGTGGTTGTTATGGGCTCAATTTTACTGATGATGTTGTTGGGAAGAAGTTCTTTGTGTTTCTGAAGTGCATAGTTCCATGTGTTAATTATGCTAACGTAGAAGGAATTGATGGAGAAGATGAAATTGATGGAGAAGATGAAATTGATTTCTCTTTTCATAGGAAGAAGGGAAAAAGCAAACACCCTCTCGAAATATCTGCACCAAAAGATTTTCAGCACCTATCTCATGTTGGGGGAGATGCTTCAATTACTCAGCTCACTCAGGCCATGTCCTGGACTGATACCTTAAGACAATCACAGAAAAAGAGAGCTAAAAGCCAAGGCACTCCAACTGATATTCCAATGTTCATTGTTGAAGAACGTGACAAGGAACTAACTTCTTCTTTTGAGAAATCTGAACTGCCACCAGACACCAGTTCTCCACCACCTGGTCCTCTGCCTCCACCCCCTCCACCTCCTCCCGCTGTCATACCACCACCCGAAAAGGTGATACTAAAAAAAAGTTCCGAAGTTGGATCGGCAGCCAAAAGGGAGTTTGCCAGTTCTCTTGCCGAAGAGATAAAAAAGGGTGTAGTACTCAGACCTGTAAGTGATACTAAATCAAATTATGGTAGTGAAGTGAAATTTGACAGCCTTCAAGAGGAGTTAAAGAAAGGTGTTGTTTTGAGGAGCATGAAGAGTAACTGGAGCATGACTCTACCTTTCCCACCCAAGAAGAAAGAAAGTGAGCAGTTGCTTTTTGAGATCAGGACATTCCGTCGAAAAAAACTCCGCCATGTGTCCAAGAACATGACAGATTCTCCTCCACTCAGCGAGAAAAGCCTGGAGTCTGTATTGAAGAAGAGTCTTGAATCCATGTTGGAGAAAATGTCTCCAATGGAAATCTCTAATATTGGGAATGTTGATAGAAACGGTATAGACTCTTTTGATGGACTGTTCGAATGACTATAACTGTTTTTTTTTTTAGATCTCCCTAATCAGAAATCATGAATCAAGTGTATTAATGAAAGTGATAATGAGATCAGTATGATAGTGCTAAAGTTCATTGTGGTGACAGGGGTGGGTGGGGAATTTCCTGTTGATGTCACAAATGCTGCCACCATAGAGTTCTTTTTTATGATGGTCAACTGATTTTGAAAGGGGGTTAGTGTTCTCCCATGGAGTATACAGTATATAGTCTTCCTATAAAGAAACAGTCTGAAAGAGAGCAGTTAAAGTGTGCAGGAAGTTGTTTTTGGAGAATAAGATCTTTTGATAGAGCATAGATTGCCACATACTACCCGATATGATATTGAATTTCTAAGAATCTTGACAATGCATAATGAATATATTATTATACAAAAATATTATCAAATGTCAATATATTTTGTTTGTCTACCGACAGCAATAACACAACCATCACTCTTTCTAGAGATATCTACAGTGGCAAAGGCAATCTTTTTACCCCGCTTGACACAATCAGATGTTATCTTCAATACATCTCCTACTTTAGCAGCATTTAGGTACCTGTAAGTACAGTATAATATCAGATTCCACACATTCCAAAAGAAATAGAGGTTATTTGTAGCACAGCTCTATGAACATTACAGCGAATGCAAATCTCACTTTGATGTGGAAAACCAACCCCAGTGTGGCTCTCTAAATAATGCTCACCTTAGTTACATCCTGGGAATAAACATGCAGACACCCATGCCTTAAATTGAGGGGTGAGGGAGGAAGTGGGGGGGGGGATAGGAAAATCTCAGGCTCCCCTTTTTCTATGAAATCCTAAGTCTGAGCTTGCATGTAAAAACGAGGGTCTGGGAAATACCTTTGCAGTTTTCTGTCACTGTTCCATTGACAATCTGTTGCAGCAGGAAGTAGACATGATATTCCCCAGACTCTCATTTTCTACACTTCAATACCAAGATAAATGGATGTGGATACATGAAACTTTTGGGAAGGAGTGGGGGGAGGGGAAGGGAGGGGGTTGGCTGCTCATAAAGCCCATCTTGATTAGTGAAACTAGCTACTTAACAATACATACGATATATTCATATCCAAGCTGACTCCCGGATGGCTATCAGTAGACATAATAGCCAGAGTGGAGACATTATCCACCAAGGTAGCAGTGAGTCCCCCATGAAGGGTTCCTCCACGGTTCAAATGGGATTCATCCACAGTTAATTCACACACACATTGCCCTTTAGAAGCTGAGACAGTTTGCATCTAGGTATGGCATATACAATACATAATTATTTATACAGAAGCCATCATTGCAAGGAAAAAAAAAATTGAAGAAAAAAAAAGGCTGTGGCTATTCTTACAGTTTTTAAAACTCTGTCAAACCCCTTGGAATCACCTAGAAGCTTAAGAACCATCTCCATCATCCCAACAACACTTTTACTTGCCATCACAGAGTATAATACATATAAATGAGCCGTTAGTTGTGACGACCCCTTATCGGGTGACGCTTATTCCCGCGGAAAATAATTTTTGGAGGTGGGCTGATTTGCAAATGTACGGGCCGTTCTCATTGTCTCAGCAGTAGGACTCAGCACTGTATAAAAACTTTCGAAACGCAGGTAAGTCGTTTTTGTGTCCATAGGAAAGCAATACCAGTCAACTTTAAGGCTTGGAGACGAGGAGGGGGGCAATAATTAGAATTTTCAGCTGTTCCTGAGTTCTGTTTTCTCTTTTCTAGGTTATGTACATGTGAACACATCTCAAGGTTGCATCATTTCATCAAAATGGATGCTGATGGTACTAATTCTCTGGGACTAAGAAGGCGTTCTGTTCCTCGTCGGTAAGCGAATTGTTGTTTGCCCCTTGCAGTGCTGTAAGCTAGCTGTAGCTCAGGGCTATGTCCAGCAATACTGGACCTTATGGCTGAAATTAGTTTGTGTGCTGTAGGATCTGAAATGAGTTGTAGGTACTGAAAAATATGGTTAATCTATGCAGAGTATGGATTCTAAACATTGACCCATAGGTTTATTCTCATTCAAAAACATTATAAAGAATGCATGGTTTAAGTTGATGTTAGGAAAATGGTATTTATGTTATGGGGAGGATAGGGATAGAAAAGGCTAACACACAAATTATCATTTTTTACCACTTCCCCCCCTGGTGGCTCAGAGGTCAGAGCTCCGTCAAAAAGGAAGAAGTAGAAGAGGAGGTGGAGTCTGATGAGAACCAAGAGAGTGAAGACGATGATGATGATAATGATGGAGCGATGCCTTATAGCATTTCAAGTATGAAGGGAAGGAAGAGAAAGATCAAAAGGTGAGGTGGTGTACACAGATCAAGTGGTAATTAAAGTGGATTCAAGCTGTGTTGTCCACTATTTCAATAATATTCATTGGTGGGTAAAGTGAGTACACTATAATTATGATTATGTTGGACAGAATTTTTTTATAAATTATGATTTTTTGTCTATGATAACCATTTCCAAATGTGCATACTTACTCAGGTATGTAGTCATATTACCTGGTCTACTATTATTTTATAGGTAGTATATAATAATATGTATACATATGGTCTTTAGCCTGAGCTATGAATACTAATACAGTAGTCGACAGCTCAGCCTGAATCTACTTTAGATAGGATAATGTTTTAGATGGTGGTGGGGTTAAGATGTGGCTTTAGATGGGGGTGGGGTTAAGATGTGGCTTTAGATGGGGGTGGGGGTGAGATGTGGCTTTAGATGGGGGTGGGGTTAAGATGTGGCTTTAGATGGGATAGGGTTGAGATGTTGCTTTAGATGGGGGAGGGGTTGAGATGTATGGAGGTGGGGTTAAGATGTTAGATGGGGTGTGGAAGGATTGGGGGTTGATGTGACTTTATTGTAGAGAGTGAAGGGGGAGGTAGATACTCGGCCAGAATGAAATTTAATTATAACAGTAATGTTGTATTACCAAAACCTTTACTTCTATGATTGCTGTAATCAACCTTTCCATTTAGATCCTCTGGCCTTGTAAAACGTGGTCGAATTGGCAAACATCGCATGATTCTCCGTCATTATGGTGGTGGTGAGAGCTATCCAGCTAGCCAGAGTGTACGAGTGGAGGGATATGAAAAACCACTTCGTCGCAGCAAACGAGAAAAAAGGCTCTTATTTGCCACTTTTAATGTCTCTCAGATGGACAAACAGAACTTTAATGCAGCTCATGGTTACCATGACGACCTATCTGAGGTTAGAGAGTTATACATTGTAGAGATTTGCTATAAATTAGGAAAAAGAGATATGATATTGTAATTGAATTAGGATGAGATGGACCCATATGAGAAACTTCTTTCTCCTCGTCGAAGCACTCGTCGCAGTGCCCGACTGAACCAGGTAACCCCCCCCATGTCCATAACAGGTGCCAGCAAAGCCTCAGGAAATCAGTCCCAAGGAGATGACAATGCAACTGTGAAAGGTGGGCTACTATATTCAAGTACTTTGGCTTGATAAGCTCATGCTGGCAGAAAAGTCTGTAGTCATAATTTTTATCAATGCAAATTGCTCAAGTCTACATTATTCCTAAGGCTTCTTTCTTGACTATTTTTTCCAACTCATCCCTCCCACCACAATGCTGTGCATTCTGATAATAAGTATGATTTTTGTTTGTTTTGAGCAGAGGAAGGAACAGAGGCCCATGGGGAGGAAGAGGAAGAAGAGGAGGAGGAGGAAGAGACTGAGGAAGATGAAGATGAAGGAGAGGAAGTATGTTATAACCTTCGGAAGAGGCAGCCAGTCATTTACCACTTCCAGCCTGTCCAACATGTTAGTTGCATGTGACATGTAAAATAGAACTGACCCTTACCTGATTCCACTGAGGTGTGCCATAGAACTTTCCTTGTTTCCATCCAGTGTTGAAGCTAAGGGGATTTTGTGTTTACAATGTTTGTGATTTTGAGCAGATATGATGAACATTTTTAGGTTGTGGACGATGACACTCCACCCAAGAACAGACGTGGCCGTAAGAGACGAGATTCTTCCTACCATTCTAAGGCTCGTTCTGCTGCTCCGAGAGCTTACCAAAACCGTCGAACAAGTCGTGGTGAAGGAAAATCCACAAGGAAACGGCAGGCTCACCATGATTCCTCTACAACATCATCTGGTGAGAGATCAAGTTTGAACAAACTGAAATAATCATCACTAAGATACTAGTTTATAGAAAGAAATAAGGCTATAGGTTAATGCTACAGGGTACACATAACTAATACTAATGCATGCAGCACAATAAATAGTGGTTGTTACATACGGTCTGTAGATGTGGTCTAGCACTTGTGTATGTGCATGGCAGGACCTTATGGTAGCTGTATTTCAATAGTGGTATATTGTTGTCTTTGTTCCTTGTAAGCTCTTATTATAGGTCCTTTTTTCTGTTTGTCAGAGTGTGATTCAGATGAGGCTAGGTTCAGACATCGTAAGGCTCGGAGCATGGCCAAGGCTAGATCACAATGCCTGCCAATGAATTTCACCTCTGAAGATCTTACCAAAGGTGTGATAAGAGATCGTGTTCGAATTGGGGCTAGTCTTGCTGACATAAATCCAATGAACATCGACCGTTCCGTAACATTTGATTCTATTGGTGGACTGAAACAGCACATCAGAGCTCTCAAGGAAATGATTATTTTCCCTCTCCTCTATCCAGAGGTTTTTGACCGTTTCCAAATCAACCCTCCACGAGGGGTATTGTTCCATGGCCCCCCAGGTTGTGGGAAGACCCTTGTGGCGAGGGCCCTGGCCAACGAAGTCTCAAAGGGTGGAAAGAAAGTTGCTTTCTTTATGAGGAAAGGGGCAGATTGCCTGAGCAAGTGGGTGGGAGAATCAGAGAGACAGCTAAGACTTCTGTTTGACCAGGTGAACCTTAATCCCCTGACCATCTCCCAGTTCTTATTCCTGTCAGGGATTCATCTAGAGAATTGTCCAAGGGGACAGAATCAAGAATAGAAGGGGGGGCAATGAGAATACAAATACTCCACCTCTCCCTTCCCCCTAATGTATAGAACCCTGCCTGTAGTATACATGCATAACACACTTATCCAGTTCAGTGTTGAATGTTTGTCGCCATCTTCCAGGCATACCAAGTTCGACCTTCGATTATCTTCTTTGATGAGATAGATGGCCTTGCCCCCGTTCGTTCCAGCCGGCAAGACCAAATCCACTCTTCCATTGTGTCTACTCTTCTTGCGTTGATGGATGGGCTAGATAATCGTGGGGAGATTGTAGTCATCGGAGCAACTAATCGGATTGACACCATTGATCCTGCCCTCAGGAGACCTGGAAGATTTGATAGAGAGTTTATTTTCCCTTTGCCCTCTAGACAAGTAAGCACTAGTAATGTAAGAAGCTTTGGTAGCTGTTGTTAGGCCAGTGTGTTATGTAGCCAAAAATGTTTTTAACTACATCTTCCTTTCACCTTCCTCCTCCTCCCTCTTTCCTTCCCACCCCTCCCTCTCTTCCTTCCCCCACCCATCACCACTCCTTCTTTTCCTTCCCCCACCCATTGCTCCCTATCTTATTTTCCCCACCCTCCATCCTTCCTTTCCACAACCCCTACCTCCCATCCTACCTTTCCACAACCCCTACCTGACCCTTCCCTGCTCTGTGTCTCTCCTCCAATATTAGGACCGTCACAGTATTCTCTCTATCCATACAAATGGCTGGAAACCAAGAATCAAAGACGAATTCCTTGCAGAGTTAGCTAATAGCACTATTGGTTATTGTGGGGCCGATCTCCGAGCACTCTGCACTGAAGCTGCTCTATTTGCCCTCAGACGAAGATATCCTCAGATCTACAACACCACAGAGAAACTGGTACTTGATATGACTAAGATCAATGTGACTGCTTCAGATTTTCATAATGCTCTAAAGAGTATTGTTCCCACAACCCAGCGATCAGACAGTCCTGTTGGTATATCTCTTCCCGAACATGTGAGAGATCTTTTCCTTCAATCTCTGAGCTCTCTTCTTAGTCTAATAAGTTTTATTTTTCCTCCATCTTGGAAACTGGTCTGCAAAGCTGCTAATCAAATTGAAATGCTGCTAGCTGAGGAGGAGGCTATAATCTACAAGATAAAGAGAAGAGTTGATGAATTGAAGGGAACTCCGGTTCTTTATGCACGGGATTTGGACAATGTTTTATCGGCTGATAAAAAGGGACGCGCTATAATTCCTGGTAGCGTCACTGTAGCTTCCCAATTTGACAAGGCATCATTTAAAAGCCACCACCATAAGAATAGAACTGTAACATCGACAGCTGTCATTGGCAAGAACCATGTCAACTTTGTACCTAGTCAAGTAGTGAACTCTTCCGCAAAACCCCTATCTGAACATTCCCATCATAAAAGAAGAGAAACACCATCCCCAGTTAGCTCACCTTACAGTCAGCTCTTCCAAAAGCAAAGCCAGTCTAAAAATCTGGGGAATATTTTTTTCGACTTATCTGAAGTGTCATGCGAAGATCAGAGAACAGGAAATGGTTCTGACCAACAGAGAAGTATTTTGGTAGACGAGGGTACTTCAGATGATCCCAATCTTAAATCTGTGCAGTTTTTAAATTTCTCATCTCACCCTCATATTCCCCCTGCCGTCTACAACCCCCGACTGGTGCTCTGCGGAAAGGGAGGGATGGGTCAGAGTTCATATCTGGGACCAGCCCTCCTTCATGCTCTTGAAGATCTGCCAGTGAAGACCATGGACCTGTCAACAATATTTGGGTCATCATCCAGGTCCCCTGAAGAAGCATGTACACAGGTCAATAGAGTGTTTGTTTGTTTGTTTGTTTATTTAGGGTTAAGCACTGTCTGATTTTGGTCTTAAATGTATACATAGGGTGGCTGGATTGGGCATACATGCATATATTATTATACATCCTTGAAAACATTACTCAGAGATGACATCCAATTCAGTGGTTGCCATCTCTGAGTCACCTCATACCAGGTAATTTGCTATGCATGGTCATTGTAACTAGGTAACTGCATATTATTTTAAGTGCATCTGGAAACCAAGTCTGTCATCATTGCATGGTTATTTTAATATAGATCCTTCGTGAATTGACAAGAGTGACCCCCTCCATCCTCTTTCTCCCAAGACTGGACTCCTGGTGGGATGTGACCCCTGAGACCTTTCAGATGACATTTCTTTCTTGTCTCTCCTCCTTACCCCCCTCCACTCCCCTCCTGGTACTGGCCACTGCCGAATGTCCATGGCAACAGCTCCCAGAAAGACTGAGAAGCGTTTTCATGGATACAGGGTCTCGATTCTTCACTGTGAGGGGACCCTCTCTTAACCAAAGGAAGAAGTTTTTTTACAAGGTTCTACTCGAGAAACCATTTCAACCTCCACCTCCCAAGCCCCTCCCTTTGTCAGGTATGCCAGTTTTCTCAGTAATATTATTGAGGTGGTGCTGTTCAATAGCAGTATTCTCCTCTAGGGAGGTGCCACAGATCTGGTTAATTTCACTATTTACCTGCTATATTAACTGCTGGCCATTGACTGGATAAATTTATTATTATTATTATTATTATTATTATTATTGTAGAAGTATGATTAAATAGGATCATGCTGAGATTGTGAAACTAAAGGCCCCCATACACCAGGCAACTTTGAGGCAATTTGGTTGCTTGCAACAGGTTGCTGGCAACTAGTTGTCTAGTGTATGTTCTGAAATTGCTAGCAATCTGGTTTCCTGCAACTGGTTGCCTGAAGTTAAACTGGGTTCAACCAGTTGCCTGAAAGATCAAAGGCTTTCACACTTTACTATGGTGTTCCAAGCAACCAGTTGCTTGATGGTTGCTTGCAAAAGTACTGGCAACCAGTTGCCAGCAATCTATTGCCAGCAACCAAGTTGCCTCAAAGTTGCCTGGTGTATGGGGGCCTTAATGCCTTGAATATAACCAGATCAGATATTATGTTTCAGACCACATCAAAGAAGTTAACACTCCTCCAACACCCCCACCCCATCCTCCTCCCCATCCCCCCACACACCTGCTTTTTTTATGAAACTCTATTCTCCATTATATTATAATTATGCTCGATTCTATTTAGATGTTCCTCTTGAAGAGCTACCTGTGGCTTCACCTCCCAGGCCTCGGGAACTGAGTGCAGATGAGTTGAATTGGATCTCACGGCAGAGAGAGGCGGTTCTAAGGGAGTTGAGAGTGTTCTTGAGAGATGCCACCAACAAACTTTTGGCAGAGAGGAAGTTCAAGGAATTTGTGAAGCCTGTTAATTCAGATATGGTGAGGAACGATGAAGCAGTATACTAGATCAATCTGTATTGTAACCCCCAATTGTATAATACATACTCAGTGTACCCAAATGCTGGCTCAGCGTACCCAAATGCATACTCAGTGTACCCAAATGCCTGCTCAGTGTACCCAAATGCCTGCTCAGTGTATCCCAATGCATACTCAGTATATTATCCTCATTCAGGCAAAAATCCAAGTACCTGTGTTATACCATACACCACAAAAAAAGTTTCTGTAATTAATTTGGAGCATTAAAGTAATTTATGCTCTGCATTCCATAGTATAACACTTGTGGCCAATAAGCTCTAGCAGTTTAAACCTTCATGGGATATATATACATGTGAATGAGTGAATCATTCCCTTTTGGTTCATTTTGTTTTCTTCATAGGTTCCTGATTACCATAGCATCATTGCCCAGCCAATGGACTTGAGCACTATAATGAAGAAGATAGATGAACGTAGCTATACTGTCCCAAAACAGTGGATAGCTGATGTGGAACTGATTGCCAAAAATGCTCTAGAGTAAGTCCAAGTTGGCAGTTTGTTTGCAATGTAGTCTGCTGTCAGCTTCCCCATTTGCTAGTGCACATCTGGCAATAACCTTCTGTGCTCAACGTGCTTTTAAAGACCATCTTTTACCAGATCTCTTTGGATTTTGCTTAATAATCAATATACATATTATGTATTTACAGGTTCACAGTATAATCTAAACCCTCTCCCATTGGTCAGATGTAATCTTCTGCAGAGCATGTTAAATAGCTGTCTTTCTATAATCATTGTAGGTACAATCCTGAGCATGATTCAGAGAGTAGACTACTGAGACACAGAGCAGTAGCACTTCAAGATATGGCACACTCCTTCCTTGATCATGAGCTCAGTGAAGATTTTGAGAAAGTTAGTAAACTTGTTGACATGACTCCAGGGATTGTATAGACACTGGGAGGGGAGCGGGTGGGTGGGTGTGGTCATCTGACATGGTCACCTGATAATTATACAGCGAGACTGAGGCACCACTTGTAATCCCTGAGTTTTAGGTGAAAGGAACAAGGCAGGATGAGTGAGGCCTCAACTGTACCTTATGGACAGTTAATAGTAGTTAGTATTGACACTTCATTTTTTACCATCTTTCTGTTTTACAGCAATGTGAAGAAATTGCCACGACATTTGAGAGAATAGCTAGTGAGTGTGTAGATATAGTCATTAATTTGAGTCACATTTATCATGTTTTCTTATGCAAAGGTTCTCAATTGATGGAGTGTACTCAGACAAATACTTCAAGTACTAGTATTATGTCCTTAGCAAGAAGCCACGTCAAAGATGAATCTGCTGATAGTGCATTTAAATCTGATCTTTATGATGCTCGGAGAAGAAGTTTACGGCAGAAAGGACTAGGACCCGAAGGAAAAGGTTTCCCGTATTACAGTCCCCCTAAGCAGAGAGCACTGAAATGTCCCAACAGCCAAATCAGTGTTGACCAGGAGAGCTCAGATGACAGGTTTTTTTTGAATCCTACACATGATTATTATACAAATGGAGACAAAACTGCTGTTTCAAATAGCTCAAGTTCTCAGTCACAGAACAGTCTTGGTGCTGAGGAACAGGACTGCAAGACATTGAATGCACGACGTCAGATCATGAGACCTTGGGAGGATATCAAGCCAACTAATGCAAAGAACAATTCCCAGTTTTCAGGCAAAATACAGAATGGTCATTTAGAAACTCGATCTCCTAATGATTCCTTATGCGAACAGGATGGTAAGCACTCACACAAAGTAAAAGACACATATCACAGACCAAATTCCGTTCAAACTGCTGCTGAAGCACTAGTAGCAATGGCTACCCCCAAGAAATCTGATTGGAGCAGTTTCAGTGATGTAGAAATGCTTACTGATAGTGACACGGAAGAGAGAACGATGAATAAATATAGAAGGAGCAGTGTTGATAGAGACACCATCAGAAAGAGAAGAGGCAGTAGTGTTGATAAAAACATCAGAAAGAGAAGGGGAAAAAGTGTTGATAAAGACATCAGAAGGAAAAGAGGCAGCAGTGTTGATAAAGATCTGATTTGTAAGAGAAGAAACAGTGCTGATAAGTACATCATCAGCAGAAGAGAATACAGTATTGATAGGGACAAGAGAGGAACCAGTGTAGAAAAGAACAGGGTTAATTCCCACAGATTGAAAAGAGCTAGTACCTCTCCACGGAATTCACAGGTAGTTGTGGATGGCAGAGGGCTAGCAGATGTGTTTGAGAAGATTGTAATGGGAACAGACTCTTGTAGTGTAGAAGAGCTGGAGCGTGTTCACACAGTGTATGAACACCTGGTTTTTCGGCACAGGATGAGCTGGGAGAGGACAGGTCTTCTTGAAGTAAGGGCCATGTGTAGTTTCATTAATGGGACACCTATAGAGCACATTACCAGGGTCTCATACACGATAAACACATTGAATGGTATTGTTATTAGGCTTTCGGCTATTCTATTCTGCAGTGCTTCTTTGACTGGTCCATTACTCTCCCCACTATTCTCACAATATTGTTTTAAGCTACTAGGACAATCCATGCTAATTATAGCTACTAGGACAGTCCTTATAATATGCTATAAATAGTTCTCTAGCTGATCCCCAGATAAATTAGTCTTAATAGCTATGGTTTCAAAATAGCATCTTTCAGCCTATTATTCATAATTCCCAGTAAAGCTTATATATAATTTTGTGTGTAGAAATAGGTGTGATTATATAGAACAAAGCTTTCCTTCTCACCCCCACCCCTCAAAATAGAAACCCTGATTACTTCTTCAAAACCTTGACTAGTCATCCTCCCAGCTGAAGCAGGACTTTGTTTTATTCCTCATTCTTGTTGTCCATTATGCAGGATCTCCAGTCAGCTACAAACTTGTTCTTGCAAGAATTTGGTGTGTCATGTTCACAATAAATTATTTTGTTAATAATTAAAGTTGAGAGGATAACATTATTACAAAAGTGGAGGGTGCCACCAGGAAAGGTCACAATTCTTTGTACATGTCAATAAACATGTGTAAGACTGCTAATCATTTTTATAGAGATGATCTATAACTATAGCAAGCTCTAAGTTTCTACCAAACCTTCCCTAGAACTGGCTATCTGTATTAGAGTGTAGGTACCAGCCACTATCTCAATTGCACACTTCATGTCTTGTGTCAAAAATAATGCTAGCATTGTGCTCAATCCTCACAATAATTAATAATAATAATTATTATTATTATTGCTAAAAATAATAAAATTACCATTGCGTCATATCTGCTGATCGTTAGTTGCGTCATATCTGCTGATCGTTAGTTGCGTCATATCTGCTGATCGTTAGTGCTTAGCGCTAACGCGTGTTTCCGCACCGCTGCCGCGCTACAATTGAGCACACAAAACCGCAGGTTTTAGTTATACAGTCTTTAGAAAGATGGACTTTCTTTTCTCACTTGTGCTATCACCAGTTGTGTTATCACCAGCTGCATTTGCAGCTTTTGTGGCTGCGGTATACTGGATTTACCCTGTAGCTATTTTGCAAGGCTACAGGAGGTGAGTGAAATATAGCTTAGTTTTTAAAAAAGATGAGGAGTGGCTATGATAACTACGACTGGTAGTAATGGTTATTACTACTACTATTATACTAGCTGGGGAGTTGTGTAAACTAAGTTTGACCTTTCTGTCTAGATTTGGCGGATATTTGTTGGCTGGTTTGAGTCGAAAATTCATTGAAGTTGGTAACATAAAGTACAGTTACTTTGAATGGAAACCACCTCCCACCCAATCAGCTCCTGTCACAGTTCTCTTTATCCATGGCTTCTCTGGTTGCAAGACAATGTGGATGGTTATGGCAAAATACTTGCCCAAAGAGTGGCACTTGGTCATGTTGGACATGCCTGGGCATGGAGAAACCAGTTTCAATCTGAATGATGATTATTCTTCCACTGGTCTTGCCACTAAGCTAAACCAGGTGAGCAGTGGTTATTTACATTGCAGAAGCTCCCAGTCATTGTAGTTAGTGTCTGACTCTCTCAGGAAGATATCAGTATCAGCATGAAATTAATTTTTACAGAGGGCTAGTTTGGCCACAGTTATCCAAAAAACTTAGTTCAGGTACCAAAATGAAGCTTTCTAGTGGTCTATTCAGGTACCCCACCCCTATTGTAATCCAAAATGATCAAAACTCTGTATACTCTATCACTTTGAATGATTTGTGTTTTTATCACCAATGTTTCTACTAGATAAAGATATGTGGTATATTTGCATGTATACATACTTATTCTCAATGGGAAGGTCACCTTTTGCATGATTAATGACACTTCCTGATTGAATAGGAATATTCATACCTGATTCATGAATCATCCGTGAAATCAGCTGAGATGACTTATAATCACCCCAAACTTGTCATTTGTTTGTTCACACATATAGCCTGATTCTCAGTGCATGTTGATCTAGGTCAGATCACCCCATGCTAAGTCTCTGGCCATTATTAATCTAGCACTATCACTAAACACTGACAGGTTTGGGTAGAATGTTATGTACATACTCTACTGTGACCCTAGCAACTGCTCTCAATCCTATAGCAACTGCTCTGTCTTTGTTACTACAGATTAGTAGAATGGTGGGACCTATTTTGGTTGTCCCACAGGTGGATAGGACAGATGACATGTTGTAGTGTAACTTAAGCAAAAGTCCTAGCAATGTTAGCCATAAAAAAGCCATATGAAGCAACTGAACCACCCACCCTATTGCTGGATTTATTTCCACAAGTCCTTAGACACTCTTAAGAATAATTGAGATAGATACCCTTTTTAGAAAGATATCTGGATCAATTAGTATTCCTTTGATATGGGATCCTTCCATTATTAACATTTAGTAGTTAGTCTGCTTATATACTTGGACTAAAGCCATAATTTTAATTACATAGCAACCATAACATTAGTATCAACATGTAACCATAAGTCTTTTAGGGTAGTGTTTACAGATAGAGTTTATTAATTGTTGGAGCTCCATGGTAATTCCCCTACACTGTCCTAATCTTATCTAAGCAGTCTGGTGATGCATTTTCTTTTCTCTTACAGTTTATTGATGTCTTAGAGCTTACTAATGTTCATCTGGTGGGTGTGTCCATGGGAGCCCTCGTCTCAGCCATGTATGCCTCTCTATATAACCATAAAGTCAAGAGCATCACACTCATGTGTTTACCATGTAAGTTTACCACTCAAATAAAATTGTTTCTCTAGCTAGTAGCATTTAGAGGAGGCCTAGTCAGACTTCACCCTGTCCACTCGCTTGACTTGACCATGTGATCATGCCCAGATTACATGCAATAGGAGACTTTTGCTACCTGTGTGCACATGTAGAAAGTGCAGATTAGTGTAATGCTGTTAGCTGTGTCATCATTGTCAGCCTGATGTTATGATGTCATGTCACCTGATTGGTGACTTCCTTTATGTTGTCATATGGCATCTGTGATGTCTCCATGTCACCTGATGCTATCCTGTCACCTGAGTGTCTGATTGGTAATGGTGACGTACACACCACCACTACCTACTAATTGTTCTCTTGAATAAACATTCAAATTTTTAATTTGTTGTAAAATTAATAGTGGCTCATAAGCTTCCCAATGGAGTCAAGACACACTTCTTTCAAGAGTTGGAAAAGGGGAGAATACTGATTCTGCCAAAGGATGCAAACCAGTTGAAGGAGATGTTAGAGCTTGTACTCTATAATCCTTCTGCGTACACCTTCCATTATAGACTCAGAGAAGCCATGGTCCAGATCCAGATGCGTAGCTACAAGTATATGGAACAAAGTAAGAAGATGGCATTTGGGGGAGTGGGGAGACAGGTGGGAAGGGAGGGAGAGAGAGGGGATGAGAGGGGGGAGGGGGAGGGGGAGGAAATGAGATTATTCCACCATTAATTAATTTTATTTTTCTTTATAGTAATGGACGACCTTGTGAACGATAAATATGGACAAGAACCGGAAAAGATCAAAGACTTTGCCAAAAAAATAACAGTACCAACTCTGATATTGTGGGGAAAAGATGATAAGGTCAGCAAGTAATTATTCTTATTCACACTCACAACATCATCCAAAACCACAGCCTTATTAGTATTCATAGCTCACCATATCACAGTATGTACTACATAGTAGTAGACTCTATACTGCATAGAACTATGAACATTAATAAGGTTTTTGGACAGATATTAGTTACTGGAACTATTTTTTTGTTGTATGTTACATTTCCTTCCATGAATTCTAACTAGGCATTTTACTAAACATGCCATCCATCTTGTTGTTATCCCTGAACCCTTTGATCGCAGGCTACCAACCCATGTTTTGGTGGCCTGGGTTGGAAAATCAAGGCCTCAGCTTTGGGTGGAGCAGACCTGCTGTGTTCCTGCTGTGTTCCCTGGTCTTTGGTATTAGTTTGCCAACTAATGAAAAAGTATAAGCATACTCAAATATTGCACTGTGTTGGTTATTCCTACAGTAAGGACTACTTGGTACTGTACCTTTAATATCAGAAGAATGCTAGGTGTTGTGGAGGAGGTCAAAATAATATGTAGGAGTGCAAACAAAAGTTATTGGGGAATAGTGTAGGTAGTTGGTATAAAAAGAAATATTGTGTAAAAGCCTGATTGCAGAATGACTGTAGAAAGGAATGTGGCGATACCTCAGGAGGTCCAAATGGGATGATATGCAGGGGAGAGGGGTGGGTTTTGTTTTGGGGTATAAGGACTTCCTGTTTTTACTTGCTGATTATATGGTGAACAAGACCAAAACAGGACACATGTTTATGCTATGCAAGTGTTACTGTTTCCTTTCACTAATTTCTTGTATACTTTGACCCTTCATTTTCAAGAAATGTTTTTCCTCTTAATAGTACATGTACATGTATATAGAAGTGAGGTTCACTCCCAATTATACAATACAGATATGTTTATGTATTTCACCCTGATACAGATATGCCATCCATCTGGAGCAGCTCTGACAGGAGAACTGATTAAGAACTCGAGAGTTGTAATGGTGGATAAATGTGGACATGCTATGACCATGGACAGACCAAGAAAATGTGCCAAGTTAGTTAAAGATTTTATCAAGCAACAAACATAATGACGCCTCACAGAAACAGATATTACAGACTTCAGATTCACCTTTCCACATAATAATAATTATGCATCTCATTATTCTAGTGAATATAATAATAATATGTTGTTGAGTGCAGAACAGATAATTAAGACGTTCAATTTAATGTTTTGCTCTCTGGAAAATAATAATTAATTATTATTATCAATAGCTAGCACATTAAAAAGGTTAGACTTGACCTGTTCTCTGATTGTGCTCACTCTCCATGACCTGTGTATCATCCAACCATGTATTTGAGTATCTGTCATACCCTCCAAAGCACATTGATTGATACTTCTTGTACTTCCTGTACAAGTTAAGAGCCACTTTTAGAGTGACATCTAAATTCTGACATCCAGTTTGAGAATTCAGAATTGCAGACAACTGGTAGAAGTCGGTGTCGCTCTGCATGATCTCCTCGCGTTTCTGGACCAAGATGGCAAGACAGATGAAGAGAGAGTAACAGTCGGAAAATGGAATGGATAAGGACTGTTCCCTGGTCACCCTGGGGGCTCCCTCCTCAGTGGAGATAATCTGAGACATGATTAGACTTAAGTCTGTGTCAGAGTTGTTTCGCTGATGACTACGACTACTAGCTTTAGACACAATCTCCTTGTCTGTGTCATTCTCTGTTCTGTCCTGGAGAGTTCTCTTGCTGGATTCTCTGTCAGCATCTCTCCTAGTCCAATGATGTCCTCTGGATGAGAAATGGAGCAAGTCCCAAGGTGCTGATTCAGCAAGCTTTTCCATAGTATCAAAGAAAGCAACAGGAGTTACCCTGTGACTGGAGGAGATCTCATCAGAGTAATCATCAATGGAATCCCTTCTACCTTGGATCCTTTTTGGTGAGCTTCTTCTGTGTTGGATGACCAGTCCATCTGATAGTGGGTGTGTCTTCTCTGAAATCTGCTGGTGTCTGGGTTTGGTTTGGTGTGGGACAAGAGGACTCCTGTGACTGATGTTAGTGATCATTCCACTATGCTCTATCAATAACTCTCCTTGCTGGAGATGGATCATGTCCCTCAATGAGTGGTCTACATCTTCCAGTGGAACGTTAGCTGTGTCATTCTTAGCATGAGTTCTCATTAGACCCTTGTTCTTTTTGCTGGAGTGCTCATTCTCTGCTGTCCTATTTACCACAGGGTTGTTCTGTGGTTGAGGATTTGACGTTGGTGAGTTAGTAATGGTTGCATCAGAAGAATCATGGTTAATAGTCCCTGGACTGGCAGGTTCAGAAGGTCTACTGCCAACAGCACCTTGAATGGGTGGATTACTGGACTGAACACCTCTATCAGGAAGTGGTCCATTAGTCTCCAAATCCCTAGCACTCTCTGTGTCAGAGGAAACTCCAGGAATGAGTAATTTACCACCATGGTTATTAGGAACCTTGGAATTGGTGCTATGTGTACTGGTTGAATGCCGACGAATCATTGGACTAAGTTTTGTCTTGGAACTTGAACCGTCAACGGGAGTGTGGTTTTGGGTAACACTTTTTCGACCGTCAACAGATCTCAAGCTGGAGAGAAGGCCTCCATTAGCACTGGTGGTGCCACTGGATATACTACTCATGTCGGACATTTCAGTTGAGTTCTTATGAACTCTTGGCTGGACCATTATCTTACTGTTACTGAAGCTGTCATAGAGTTCACTTTCAGAGTGTGAGAATGATTGGTTTGCAAGCTTATTGCTAAGAATACTCTCCCTACCACTTCCAGTCCTCAGCTGCTGTGCTAGCAGAGAAGTGCTCTTAACATGAAGTGGACTCTTTTTGTGATTTAGTCCATTTTGTGAAGAAATACTTTGCAGGTTAGATTCAGACTGAGATCGAAGTCTGGAGTCCAATAACGTGGGAGTAGAGATATCGTCCTTTGCGTGAGGTGCCAAAGCAATTTCTGCACAAACTGGTGCTAAGTCTTCAAAACTGATAGAACAGTTGATGCTAAGAGGGGTTATTGCAGGAGAATGTGAAGGGCTATGCTCCTCTGCAATGATGGCATTGGAAGGCTGAATTCCACTTTGTTTCTGTTGAGTCAGAGGAGACTGTGACAAAAGGGAGGGGTTTCTCGAGTACTGTTGGGGACCAATTGAATAAGAACCAGATATTGCATGAGGTAGAGGGACAGCAGAATATGGAACACCTGAACCCTCAAACACTTGGTGGAGCACTTCGGGGGACTCACAGGTCATGTACCTAGCCCACTCGACAGCACTGGTAGATTTAGCTAAAGAAGGACAGGAGTCAGTGATGCAAGTTGTACCAGCCCAGATAGTCTCAAGCAAATGGAAAGAATCTTCAAATGAAAACTCCCTCCGACACTCAATCAAAACCATCCCAAAGAACAGCACAAAAGCATCTTCTTCGATGTTATCAAGGTACCGATAAAGATCAGGATCAAGAACTTCACAGAGATGACGTAAGCGTTCCAATTTGTGGAGGGTACCCGTACACCACTGTCCAAAATGGAGTTTTATCCGCTCCACCATAGCTGCGAAACAAATGTAAGCATCAGCTTCTTTTTTCATGGTGTAGAGAATTGGGCTAAGGATATCCGTCATTCCTTGTGTGTATGAGATGTCACCATGTTCCATAGTATAAATAACTATGATGTTGATGAGTTTCTGGATGTTGTTCTCCTCATCATCAGATTGATGGTAGTGCTGACTGATGTAGCTCTCCTCTGCACGTCGGTAATTGGCAAAGAAAGGGTTTCCTGGGTCAGTTCGAATGGCGTCTCTGTGGACAGCATCTACGAGTTGTCTTCTTTCATAGTAACTATCATTTTCTCCTACCAATTTTCCTGCAAAGGATACGACAGAGATAGCAGCATGTCAAACAACACAAGAAAGTCCACTGGATAGACATTGGGACAATTATACAGGGAAGGGCTGTTGGGGAACCCTAGAACTCCCTTCTTAGTTGAATGACTTTTAAAAAAAATGTGTTGACACTTTAGATTGCTTTCTTGAAAATAGCTGTGAAAACTTTACTCCTTCCAATGTGCTGTGTGTGCATGATGTAACTCGATTGCATAGGGATAAATCACAGAGCATGTACCTTTGAGATGATCATACACCATCCTCAGCTTTCCAATGTACTGTTCCCTCTCCTCTCGTGATCGGAGGCCCGGGTGAAACACACCCACCAAGTGCATCCACACACCCTTCCTAAGTTCTGGCTTGATTTTGACTCCATGTTCAAATATTTTTTGACAAAGACAAACTACCTGACTACTCTTGAGATTCTTGGTGGGAAGGAAGCCAGTAACATCAAGATACTTGAGTTCTCGATTAAAAAATTCTGGAAATACGAAAAATATACTGATTTGGTAATGAAACCAATGTGAAAACATTTTCATGAATGAAAACTGTGCTGGTGTATAGTAAAGGCAAGTCAGTTAGGTTGGCACTTAACAGCCACCATTCCTGTAGGCTGCAGCAATTGTTACTCTAAAGTATACACAAGTCTAATCTGGAGAGGCACTCAAAATAAGGAATTCCCCCACTATTAGCCAGATAACTGGAGGGGACACAGATAACAAGATCATCTACTAGTAGACACATGAAATGTTTGGAAACTGCTGTTTTTATACTTACAGATAGGTTGGTATTGGTATTTATACATGTGAAAATCAACAGGCTACATTGTTGATGGTAGTGGCACTCAAATCCGAAGGATACTTACTAGGCATGCAGCCAACTGTGTGTACTGGAATTTCAGGTACATACTGATTCACTAGAATCTCCAGGTGATGATGAGGGTACTTCATCAAGACCCCAGACCATATCTGATCACAGACTAATGGAATTAGCCCCGAGGGATTCCATGTTCTTTCAACAGCTGAAGAATGAGACTTATTCCTGGTTGGCTTGCTGTCACATACAGCTTTAAGCAAGAGCTGGTTTATACCATTGTTTCTGTATTATTCAATGCACATGAAATATATAATCAGCTCGAGAGATTTTCACTTACTCTCCCCTGAGATGTTGAAACAAATGTTCCAGTAAATCCTTCAGCCTGGCTGGAGCAGTTCTGTCCACTTCAAGATTAGCTATCTCAGGCTTCAGTAGTCCATACTATTATTATAATAATAATATTATAGTCTATTATATCTAGATAGACAGCCATAATAATTCGATTTTTTGCTAATATCTAAGTAACCTTTCTGTTGAAACGAATGTTAAACGTCAGGGTTAAAACACCTCTCCTCCGGGACTCTTCACAATCCGAAACAGACTCGTTAATGCTAGCCATGAGCTTTAAAAGGCCACCTCGCTCAGCTTTCCCGTCGATTTTCTATGCTCCGTCATGTGACTTTAGCCGACCACTCCCCCTCCCCGGCCCCCCACCCCCATGCAAATATTCCCATGGCAACGGCTCACACTGGGCTCTATTAAAGTTCTCTTTACATGGTTATTATGGCCGCAGTAGTAGCAGATTTACAAAGTACGCCATCTCTTGATTATGAAGAGGAAGAAGATTCTATTGATAAGACTCCTCTAGTACCCCGCAAACCACAAGAAGGGAGATCAATTCACCATCTCACACTCTTTGCTCCTCAATTAGACTGGACTGCAACCCTCAGTCCAAAGAAAAGAAGCTGTATTGATTTGGGCAATGTAGAACCATGTGTCCATAAGGCTGTAGCCAACTTGGGAGCTCTTAAAGAGGTTCTAAAACACGCAGACAGTATGAGTCAGCATTCCTCTTTTTTCAGAAGAGATTCACTGTCAAAAGTGCGCCTTCGGCCCATCTCAGTACAGATAAGTAGTTATAGTAGGAATATATTTAAAGATGAGAGTGAATTATCAGTGGAAGGAGTTCGTACAGGAATATCTATGGATAGACTGTCTTCTATTAATGTTAGTGGTTAAAAATTATGATTTTGTAACAAAAATTAGGTCATTTTTTAATGATAAGTTCTTTACACATTGCATAAAAATCAATGTAGGTAGAAGGATTGAGTGGTAATGAAGTAATTGCTAGTGTATTAAGGCTTGTGGCAAGACTAGAACATGATAGACAGGATACCTTAAACTCTCTCTCCAATGAAAAGGAAAGAGCTCAACAGTTGGAAGAGAAGTTGGATTCAGAGAGTGAAAGGAGACTTGATCTACTTGCTGAATTGGTTCAGGCTGGTGAGTTCTTATAATATCTGTGATATTACGAAAAAAAAATTTTTTTATCAGAGTATGAACAATGTATTCTTGATGTGAGAGATCTTAAGTGGCATATCAGCATTGAAAGTAGAAAATTATGCAGATTGTTGGAAACCCAAGAAACACTGAGTAAGTTCTCATGTATATACATACAGTGAATATTATAGAGTATTATTGCAGCAAAAAAGAATGATGAATTGAAAGAAAAAGTGGAACACTTTAAGGAAATGAGGTATATCTATTGAGGGGTAGAAGCAGGATTGATTTGGGGGGTGGGGGTGTAAGGGCAAAGTGCATGCAAAAACTAATGTATTTATTTCAGTCCTATGTTGGAAGAAAAGTTGTCTATTGAGAAGGAAAAGATTAGAAGCATGGTCAAAAGGCAGCGAGAAGTTTTTGATGATCTACAACAGGCTCAGCAAACTTTTGTGGAGCTGGAAGAAAAGTGCCATAAAACCCATTTACTGGCAGATATGGAAAGACAAAAAACTCAAGATAGACGGAATGCTTTGACAAATACAGTAGATGCTGCAAAGTGAGATGTACATAATTTAGTGGAGTTTATAGGTCATCATTAGATGTTTTGTAGACTGGAGCTCGGTAATGCTATTAAAGAACTTGATGAAGTGTCTTCTAAGCTTGAGAGCTCCAATGAAAAGATCCTCTCTCTACAGAAGCAGGCAACTGAAATAGGTAAGCAGACAGTAAGTACTTTTAAATTTTAAACACATTCATCTGCCAGTATTTATTTCTGTGTACAAGGACTAACTACTGGTAATAATTATTATCAAATATACGAGATAGTGTCTGTTTTATAGTCAATCCATTATCTCTGTCTAGAAAACCGGTACAATTTAAGCAAGGCTCTGCACTCTGCAACAGTATCTCGTATGCTAATCCTGAATGATAAGATGACCAAAATTACAAATGAACAGAGGGTGTTAGAACAAAAAGCAGAGCAACTAGCAAATATCAAAGAAGCTGAGGTTTACATTGTGTTGTCTCTTTAATTTAATGTTACAAAATTTTCGTGTCATGTCATTTATATTTTGTATAGAATATTATAGAGATTCCATCAGCAATTTTTTGTGTCCCATGTGAAAATTTTTTATAAAGACCCCACTAAAATTTTACAATAATAGGTTCTATGTTCCTATAACATGTTATGTTTCTATAGCATGTTATGGTTTATGGTTCTATAGCATTTCTATGGCATGTCATGGTTCTGTTATGGTTCTATAGCATAAGAAATTTGAAGAAGCCTATTCTAAGCAATTGAATAGCTTGAACGAGAAGGAGCAACAGTTAAGGAAAATCAGAATTGACCGAGATAATATGGAACATCAAATTGATGCTACTAAAGAGAACATCATTGTAACGTGAGTATGTGCTATTGTCCCATCATGCACTCTGTTATTTCATTGTCATACATACATATACTGTATACATATTACACTGTGTACATACATCCATGTACATATCATTCACAGAAAGAAGAAAATTGCAAGTGATAAGAAAACCATAGAGAGGTCTAGGAAAGAGTTAGTTCGGTTGGATAATCAACTAGAGGTGTCCATTGCAGAATTCAAAAAGGTAATTATGCATGTCTCACCTTAAAACTATATCATTATGTAAGGCTTATATACATATACATCAAACCTCCCTCATTAGCTCAAAATAGGATAAGAGAGTGACCCAAGCAATATAGCTATTGGCTAATGTATTTAGTTTCAAAAAATCATTTCCTATCACTAATTCCTATAATTGTATTTATATAATAGATACACGATGAACATTACATTGTGTCCGAAGAATTTCGTGATGAGAAGCTAAAGACTGAAATGGTGGAGTTAAAATTGAGAGATACAGTGGAGGACCTTAAGAAGAAACTAAGTGAAGAAAACAAATTCAGAATGGTCTATGAGGTAAATCAGTCAGTATCCATTAACTAGAGTTATTAAACATGTTATCTGTTATTGCAGAATGCAATTCAGGCTAATAATACAGAACTCCACGAGATGATGACTAACCATCAGCAACAACTGGAAGAACTACAGAAAATTGCATCAAAGTTTGAGAAGGAACGTCAAGGAAAAGAGGAAAAGGTGTACAAATCGTTTGGTCAATGATGAAGTGATAGTTAAATATTATTATAATAGATTAGTGAACTTGAAAAAAGTTATGCTAAGAAGACCAAGGATTTAGAGGTATTGAAATCAGAACTTACTATAGTGGAAGAGGAGCATGCCACCATTGACAAAGAGTTGGGAGGGAGAAAAGATGCACTCACAGTACAAGAACAGAAACTCAAGGTACTGTATAAAGTTATAGAATTTTTGTTATGCTGTGGATCCTATAATATCACCGAAGCTTCTCTCTTTATTTTGTATACATACCTTAGAAAGAAGTAGAACAGAAAGTAAACACTATGGAAACTCTTAACAACAAGATGGCACAGATGAAATCAAAAGTTGAGGTACTATAACAGCATGTGTCTTACCCACATCTTGGTATATAATAGTATATACACTTTACACAGGATTTAGTAAAGTCCCATGCAGGCCTTGTGAAACTAGAAGCAAGTACTAGTTCTGCCATTGACCAGCTCATGTATGTGGTGGACAGCTTCATCAAGTAGCAGATCTTTATTAGTCCCTGTTACTCTAGGTTAAAACTGAATGTACTTGAAGAGAAGTTTACTATTGAGGAAAAAGTTGAGCAGGGTTGGAAAGATGAATACAAAGAAATAGCAGGCATGTTATGACTAATTATGGGTACTAATTATATATATGTGGTTACACTATTTGGTGGGTAATAACATTGGTGGCTTGTGGCTTGGTGGGGTGACTTTGATTTTTGTTATTATTTTGGGGGGGGGGAGGGGGGGGAGGGGTGTGTGTGATAGTTTAACTAAAACATTTTTAGATCTACATATTGGATATTGAACTTAGAAATCACAGCTAAAATTAAGCTACTAGTGACCAATGATCCATACATTTTGTCTTATCCGATGAACAGACTTCTCATCAGATGCTAACAACAAGCATTGTAAGTATCTGAAGGAGCGGCATGAGCTACTACAGAAATGTGAGGTACATGTATATACACTATTAATGCATAACCTTAGGCTTTAATTTAAAGGTAGTGTTATTTGGACACTCACCCTAAAAATAGTATTTTCTCTCTAATGTGCCTATGCATTCTACAGGTAGGCAATAGTTATGTGCATGTGATTCTTTCCTATATCCAACCATAATAATATTTTGTCTTGTATGTAGACGGATCTGCATGATGGCATCACTAGTAACTCTAAACTGGCTGCTGATTACCGTCAACTTCAAAGTGAATATATAGATATTAAGATGCAGGCCCTTCAGGTCATTGAGAGGAAGTTAGAATTGGAGACATCCCTTAGAGATCATAAACAGGTAGTATTAATTCTTTAAACGATGCACAGATCTCCACCTAGACACTTTTCCCTCTTTTTTGCATACATGACAGCTCACGGCCTTCCAGTATTGCCTGTTTTTAGCACTGGAGAGACTTTATCGTGATAGAGGGTCTATAAGCAAGAAAAACCTATCCAAATTAACCATTCAATTCTGTAAAACCTCTGAAGAGATCCAGTCACTCAAGGAACAGTATGATACAGTAATTCAACTCCTACACAAATTTCTAGAAGAACATGTTACATAAACCAAAACTTGGGTTGTATACATTAAATACACTAGCTACTATTGTTGAGAAACCTTGAATAAGAAGTGGCTTTACTTCAGAGGGTGAAGGTCTCAGAACAAAGTATCTATATCATATTATAGCTAAAAGTGTCCTCATTTCAGAAGTTTGAAGCTAAATTGCCAAGTGGTTATGGATAAAACTTCAGACCTGTATTTGTAGCAATCACATGTCTGTGTAGTTATATACTGTGCTGTGCTGTGCTGTGCTGTGCTGTGCTGTGCTGTGCTGTGCTGTGCATAACAGACAGGTACTTATCCTGTTTGTACATTGGAAGGGAGTAACTATTAACTGTACATGACAAGATTATCCGGGGAAATAGCTGTAGGTTATAATGGGATAATGGGCTGATGTACACATGCAGACATTGAATTATGTTTTTTATGTAAGGGGAGTGATGTACATGTACAATCCTGCATTGTGGGGGGGGGGGATTTGGGGAGGAAATTCTTCTCAAAGATGTGAAGAATCATTGAAGAAGAAAGAGTAGACTGTTAGTTTTGTTGTAGCTACAATGCCACTCTATATATGTTCAAATTGCAAGAGCCGAAAAAGTAGCCATGGGATTTGGACTAACTTCAATCCATTTGCAGAAGTCACAGAATTCAAATGCCTTATGTGAGTCATATCTGTATTATGCTTTCAATACTAACTGCAGTTCAATGTTCCATATAGTTGCAAGGAGAAGGAAGAACAAAAGAAACTGTCTGTTGTAAAGTCAAGGGAAGAAGCAGCTAAAATCAAAGCAAATGAAGCTGCTGCAATCCGTCTTGCTAAAATCAAACAACAAGAAATAGAACTCCAAGCAGAAATTAAAAAGGAAGAAGTTCAAAAGCAGCTGGAGCTGAATAAGTACCAAGCTGATCAAAAAGTGAAGCTAGAAGCTGCTAAAATCAAATCAGATGTTGACGTTGAGGTTGCTAAGATTACTAGCAATGCCAAGAAGCACTTAGAAGAGAAAAAATTGGAAATTACAAAAATCCGAACCGAAGCCAATGTCGAGATTACTAAAATTAACGGCGATGCAAAAAAATACGAAGAAGAGAAAAAGATAGAAGCTAGAAGAGTAAGCATCAAATTGTCAGCACTGAAACTGGAGTATGATAAAACAAGATTACAGTATGAATTTGAAGAAAAATCGACAACGGAGAAGATGAAAAACATGTTGGAAGAGAAAAAGCATGGTATGGTGGAGAAGCTTCTATTTGAGAAAGAATATGATACTGACAAGGTGGTTGTGCTGCTAAATGCATTGCAGACTTCAACTTCCAAAGATACTAAGACAAAATCAGGTAGCTAATGTCCATGGATAAGCTAGTTGGAGACTGATATTTATCACTGTGGCTTAAATAATATTAATAATGTGTGATGAAATTCAGTTTTTACTCACTTTCACAGATTTTGATCCAGTTAACCGTTATCCATTACTTAATCTCCGAAGTCTAACTGTGTTAAAGTGGAAGGATAGTGAAGGGAAGCAACACAGGTTAAACCTCATCAATGCAATGAAAAACAAGTGGAAGTCCATGTGTGACCTTATGGAGATCCCCATGGATACAGTGGAGACCTTGGTACGTGACTGTAAAGGAGATGAGGAGAAATGTTGCCGTGCTATCCTGATGTACTGGTTGGAGAATGGCTCTCCTGCATTCAGTGCTACATGGGAAAACGTGTCCAAAATTCTGGAAGAATTAGAGTTGGATGAAGTCAGCATGGAACTAGAAAGAGTTCTAGCAACAATGATTTGAGTCAAAGTTTATTATTCTGTCATTGGTAGATTAATTTTAACGCTGGGATGGTGGGTCAAAGGTCAACTTAATGCGTATGCGCATGGATAGAAAGAAGATAGTATCCCTAGTGCAATGCCTTGGTGGTACATATGCACAGTTTGTAAATCTCGACAGAAAAGTCATGGATTTTGGACTTCAGCCAATCCTTTTGCAGAAGTCAGAGAATACACCTGCCCAAGGTCAGTAGTGTGACAGTTATTGCTAGCTAACTACAGTACACTAGCTAGAAACATTCAGTTGCATGGTAGCCACATGTATTACCGTTTCTATTTATTGTTCCAGTTGCATGGTGAGCGACAAGGAGAAGAGTTTAGCTGTAGTCCAATCCCAGAAAGAAATAGCAAAAATTGAAGCAGATAGAGATGTTGCAATTCATCTTGCAGAAGTAAAAAAATGTGAGCTGGAATTCCAGGCACAGCTGAAGAAAGAAGAAGTCAATAAAAATTTTGAACTCTCTAAGCACCAAGCTGACCAGAAAATGAAGGTAGAAACTACCAAGATCCAGTCAGATGCTAAAGTTGAAATTACTAAAATAGACAGCGAGGCCAGGAGATATGAAGAAGATAAAAAGATGGAAGCTAAAAAGGAAAATTTTAAATTGGCAGCACAGAAGCTGGAGTATGATAAGATGAAATTGCAGTGTGAACATGAAGAAATGGTTGCAAAAGATAAAATGAAGAAGACACTAGAAGAGAAAAAGCATGATATGGCAGAGAAGCTACTATTTGAGAAGGAATACGATTCCGAAAAGGTGGTTGTGCTGTTAAATGCACTGAGTGTTACATCTCCCAAGATGAAATCAGGTAAAGTATTCCCTCTGTTATTAATCCCAGAGTTTAATAATTTAACCAGGGTATGAGTTGGGTGGCACTTTATGTATGTTTTGGGTCAGTTATAGCTGTACCTTTGACAGTCTCCATGCAAAGAACACATGCCTTACAGTGCATAATGAATTTTTAGTTCATGTAAGGACACAAGACAGACATATATTCACATTTGACTGAATATTGTTACTCTGCATGGAAATTCATTGTTTCTATTATTGATGGATGTAGCTTAGCTAACAGGAGAAAGGTTTAATGTCTCACCAAATTTTATAAATTATAGTCTTGTGTTAATTTGCTTCTTGGCTAGAGCTAGCTATCTATACTACAATCAATTTATATATAATATTCCTGATGCCTTAGAACAAATTCAAATATCCTAATTTAGAGAATGTGTGGCCTCCCTCATCTCAGGGGTCTGAAATAGAGGGTTCCACTATAATAACTCATTTTCTAATTTTCAGCTACAACTGATCCACTTTATCATTATCAACCATTACTTAATATTCGAATACTAACTGTGTACAAGTGGAAAGATAATGAAGGGAAGCAACACAGGTTAAACCTCATCAATGCAATGAAGAACAAGTGGGAGTCTATGTGTGACCTTATGGAGATCCCCATGGATACAGTGGAAGCATTAGTACATGGCTATAAAGGAGATGAGGAGAAATGTTGCCGTGCTATCCTGACATACTGGGTGGAGAATGGCTCTCCTGCATTCAGTGCTACGTGGGAAAACATGTCCAAGATACTGGAAGAATTAGAGTTAGATGAAGTCAAAATTGAACTAGAAAAAGCTTTACAATCTTACTAATAATCATAAATGCATATCCTCTATCATTAATATTTTATTGTGTATATGTTAATTGCTCTTGACACCTTCATGCCATCTTCCTCTGCTCTGCTATGTAGTGTCCAGGAGCAATTGTATATATAGCTCCAGCAAAAGGTACTGTTATCAGATGGCTTAAATTCAGAGGGAATTTTGCTGTGTGGTGATAATTTGGGCACCAGGTTATAGATAACTGTAATGTATATATCACCATTTACAACTGGTCACATGATCTGACCATTATTGTAGCAAATGTCACCCAACAAAACCACCAATAGTGATGAACCCATGATCAGTATGAAGTAGTTTGGCATTCCAGATTTCTGGGTCTTCCATGTAATTGTTTACAAGTTTATAGCTAGCTAGCTACATATGCTGCCAGTTGGATCTTTATTATACACTAATTGGAAATAATATAACTATTCACAGACACATGTTCTCTCATAATTATACAGCCCAACCACATGTAGGCCTGGTCCACTTGAATGTACCTTTTGTCTTTATCCCTGCTATGTTTTGTTCTTAACACTGTGGGAGGTTAAGCAGCAAGCCTTTCATGATGATTTTAGGGAAGTAGCCAGTCTTTCATGTGGACATTGTAACACTGTGGGAGGTTTAGGAGAGCAACCAGTCTTTCATGTAACATTGTAACACTGAAAGCTTTAGTAGAGCAGTCTTTCATGTAACACTGAAAGGTTTAGGAGAGTAGCCAGTCTTTCATGTAACATTGTAACACTGAAAGGTTTAGGGAGCAGCCAGTCTTTCATGTAATTGTAACACTGTGGGAGGTTTAGCCTTTCAATACAATGGAGACCTATATAGAAGCGTCCCAGCACACTTTTTGGAGAATGCCTACACTATAGTAGTGCTAGAAAAAACTTTGCAGTAATTACATAGCGTATAATTATTATTATAAATAATGTACCAATATTATACTATTTACAATCACAAATGAATTGAGTAGGTTTGAACTGAGTTTTAGGCTGACTTTTATATGCTTTTACCATTAAGAATGGCTTCATCGAGTTTTGAAAATAAACTACTGAGTTGCAGGTCTTCCAGTAGAGCCAGTAACCCCTCCCACGTGGCACTATATGCAGGAGAACCATTCTCTAGCCAGTAGGTCAAGATTGCACGGCAACACTTTTCCTCATCTCTGCGACAGTTACGAACCAAGTACTCCACTGTAGCATTAGGGATCTCCATGATGTCACATAGAGACTGCCATTTGCTCTTCATTGCACCAGTGATACTTATCCTGTGCTGTCTCCCTTCCTTATCATTCCACCTCAGGACCATCAGATTTCTGATATTTAGAGGTGTTCCACTGCCACTGGCATCTGTTTGCATGGAGTAAATGTATAGATAGTTAGCTATTGCAAACTATAAATGGAAATTTCCTCATCCATTCAACAAGCAAATAGTTACAATAAAAAATATGTATATTTCAGTAGCTATAATTAATATGCAATCACAATAGATATTTGGTATAGGATAATTGAACCAAAAAACAGTGCAATATTATTAATTTTTTCTCCCTCATCATTAATTATTATGATTCTGTGTATTCCCTCATTCACATAATAAAGACTACTAGCTAGGACAAAATAGCTATGGTATATAGCTAGCCAGATTTTGATCAAGAATGCCATAACAATCAGGATAAAATATATAATATGGCCACCAGATTTGGACCAAATACAGCAGCCATGGCAATCAGATTATGTTAGTCAAATTTAGTCCAGGAGGACCACAAATATGGCATGACAGGCTCATGAAATTAGAGTAGCATTACATTTTAGGGTAATTATTTAGAAGTGGCTTGTGTGCAGACATACCTATCAGAATAATTTTTTTTGACTTAGTCTTTGGTGATGCATGCTTGGTGTTGTGAAGTATTTGTGGACTACTGTAGAGACCATCAAGCAACAGTGCCACATCTTCAGGATCGTATTTCTTCTCAAACAGGAGTTTATTTATCATTGAGAATTTCCTTTCTTCTTTGATCAGATCTTTCTCCTGCTTCTTCATCTCTTCATTATGCTCCATTATCAATTTCTCCTTGCACTGTTTGAGTTGTTCTTTCAACCTCCTCTCCCTGGAACGTTCTTCTGCCTTCTTTGAAGCCTTTTCAATTTCTATCTTCTTCTTTTCCAGCTCGATTCTCATTCTAATGGCCTCCAACTTTTCCTCTTCAAGCTGCTCTTCAGTTTTAGGCCTTGTAGCTGCTACTTTAGATTTTGTGGAACGTGCATTGACCATGATAGCCTTTTCTCCCCCCTTCTCGTCCCGGGGGGAAAGTTTGGCTCGCACTCGGGCTCGTACTTCTAATTCCAACTCCTGCTTCTTTAAAGCTGCAGAACGCAGAGCAATATTTCTAGCAGTCTCAGCAGATCTAGCTACCGCCTTCTCTACATCTAGTTTGAAAATCTTCGGGTCCGGTATTGTGGTCGAACGAGACATATCCTCACCACAGAGTGCACAGGTTCCCAAGCCCACAGGCGGTGGGATATAACGTTATTAGTATCTCCTCTAAGAATTAATACACGTGCCAAGTGTAGCGTATATATATAGCTACCTCTCTGAATGGGATCACCTAAAATAGACGTACCAACTGCCGAGTGTAGCTAGTATGAAGGTAGAGGTGACTTGTGTGAAGTGTGGGAGTAAAACTTGGTGGACGGGGGGATGGGGAGGAGGAACATATCGTGAAAGTGCAGATTTTGTCTGCAGGAGGTAGGTGACATTTAGTACAGTATTAAAACTACATTTTGTGCTCACCTAGCCTAGATTGTTGAATCTTTGTGACCCTAGGGTTGCTCTAATAATAGTTAGACTATCACTCACCTCAATTTTATCACCCTGCTATACCATTATAATTACTAATGCAGAATAAGGGTATAATCTGACGTAAGCATCATCTGACATTTTGAGTGGCCTTGGGTTAGATTCATCATGTTTGTTGTAGCTAATTATAAATAATGGTTTAGCTGTTAGTAACTATTAAACTAGAAAGTTGTTCTTGTCTCTCTAGATGACCTACCTGGAATATCATAATCTGGCCTTACACTATTTGTAGCAATTTAAATACATTGAAGGAATGACACACAACTCATGACAGAACACAAAACAGGAAATCTTCCTTTAGATCAGTCTATGGTACAAAAAGTAACAGTCAGCTAGGATTTAGCTATATGGTGTAATAGTAAAATTAGTGAGAGGAAAAAGAAATGAAGAGAATGTAGGGATGAATGAGGTCACAATGCAAAAAACTAATTATTAAAAGATGTCTTGTATAGTTTAGAGTTCAAGAAAACAAATTGAGTTAGTTGGTCAACATATTAATTATACATGTATGGGTAAAAAAGTGAGTGTGACAGATGATAGGATGGTGTATTTTGTCTATTCCTGTGAAACAGAAAGTTATTGTTTGTGTGATAATGAAGAGCTTGATAACAGAAGGAGTGTACGAAGGAGTATAGTGGTACCTCAAAATGTTTTAACAGGATGATATGTAGGGAGAGGAGTTGGTTTTGTTTTGGAGTATAAGAACTTCATTATTTATTACTGTTTATACTTACCCTTAGCTACTGGTAATTCATTAAGGTCCATCTCACTAAAGCAGGATATGTAATGGGAAGGCTTGTGTTGTGTAAGTATTAGTTTCTTTCACTTAGTTTCTCTCTTGTTTATGTACTTTTTGCATTGTGACTTCATCCATTCCTATATTTTGAAATGTTTACCCATAAAATTATTTTCCCAATTCTTGATGTTTTTCTAGCTGTGTAGAGAGGATTGAAAGTCAGGGATTGGCTGTAGTTCATCAATCTAAGACAGATATAGCTAAAATAGAAGCAAACAGAGATGTTGCTATTCGTGCTGCTGAAGTCAAACGACATGAAGTAGATGTCTTGGCACAAGTGAAGAAGGAAGAAATTAGTAAGCATGTGGAACTGGGAAAATACCAAGCTGAACAGCAAATGCTGGTACAAACTGCTGCAATCAAGTCAGAAACTGAAATGGCACTAGCTAAATCAAAGTTAGAAGATGCAAAAATTCAATCAGATACTGCCATTAAGATTGCCGAAATGGCTCAAGACACCAAAAAATATGAAGGAGAGAAAATGCTAGAGGCTACGAAAATTCAATTTGAAATTGCTAAAATAAATAGTGATGCTAAAAAATATGAAGAAAAAAAAAAGATTGAAGCTTATAAAGAAAAAATCAAATTGGAACGACAGAGATTGGAGTATGAGAAGATGAAGCTGCAGTTTGAACACGAAGAGAAATTTAAAAAGGAAGAAATGAAGTATAAAATAAAAGAGAAAAAGCATGACATGGTCGATAAACTATTACAGAAAGACTGTGATGCTGAACAGATGGTTATGTTGCTAAAAGCTTTAACTCCCAGCACTCCCAGCAATACCAAGCAAAAAACAAAAACAGGTAATTATGTGATACAAAGGGGAGGGTCCTACTGCATAAAATTTAGTATTAGTTTTCAGAGTTAGAGTCAACAAAAGCATTGACTGGCTGTGAAATTTGATATAGAGGGGATACAGGAGGGATATACAGGGGTTCCCCGTGCAATAGCCAAATTAGCCTTTAGCTAATTAAGCCAAACTGGCTATAGCCAGCTTGCAGCAATCTTGCAAACTCTAGTACCCTACCACCTAGTCCTGTACCACCTATGTAATCTTTCTGACCTCTACTGGTAGTAGGATAGCCTCATCCCCAGGCCTTCTGCTTTCCTCCCCTACCATAATGTGGGAGAAAAAAAATTGTGTAAGGGAGCAGAAGGCCTAGTAAAACTTATCACGTAAACAAAGTCACTAATATTTGCATTCGGGGGGGGGGGGGGGGGGGGTGGTGGAGTTCTATGACAGTTGACTGGACGTCATGGAACACCAATGCATCGCTCCTCGATGCTACTACATAGCTAGTTCATTGTTTATAGCTATCACCATAAGTAGTCAGCTAGCCTTAAGTGATGGTTTGCTAGCTAGTCAAAATCCCTAACTCTGGAGGTAAGATAAGAAATGCAGATCTCCAACCTCTATGTACATAATAGCTCAATAGCATACATTAGCTAGTGGTAAGTAGCTAGCTAGCTAATATATTTCCTACCAAAATCCCTGTAGCCCTGCCTGCAAGTAATAATATAGGAGACACAGCTCTATCTAGTCTCTGGACAGTGCCATGATTGTGTGGGCAGGACATTGTCCTTTCTTAAGTATGTCCACGTTGCAATTAAATCCTTTCTACCTCCTTTCTACCCTCATGTGATAAGTTTTACCAGGCCCTCTGCTCGCTTAACTTCACATTTTTTCTCCTGCATTATTTTAAGGGAACCAAGCAGAACAAGAGGATATGAATGATAACAATTGAAGCTACGTACTAAGTTACTCAGTACAAACCGCTTAGTTTAGCAAATTAATGTAGCTGAGCTGACAAATTCCTAGTAACCTCAAAGTGTATGTGTACTATAGTCTGATCATCCAAGGTCAGCTGAGTCAGCTCTTTCAAACAAATAAAGGAATGACAAATAAGTTAAAAATGCAGGACCAATTTCCCCATACCTTCTTACCTTTGCATGTGATATTACCAGTCTCCTCGGTAGATTGTGAAAGGGGATTTTAGTAATTAGCCATTTTGGCTACTATTTTTATTTCCTGTCAGGAACCTATGGATACAGGTGGAGGGATACAGGTGGTGGTGGTGGTGGTGGGGGAGGGGGGGTGTAGGAGGGATGTAGGTGGGGGTTGCAGAGGAGGGATGTAATAGGTAGAAAGTAGAAACCACATCTGGTGGATGATGAAAGTGCACTAAAGATAAAAGTGGTGACAACATAACAGTGGAGAAGTAATCCACAAAAGTGAGGAGTAACTTGTGGTAATTGCTACACACACACACACACACACACACACACACACACACACACACACACACACACACACACACACACACACACACACACACACACACACAAGGGGCCCAAGAATACCACTTTTATGTCAGTATAGTGAAGAATATAGGGTTAATTCTGACAACCCATCCGTGATCTGACTGACCAGAGCTATTAATATTGCCATGTCATGTAGTTGTGTTCATTGTGATATCATTTCTTGCCAGTTAACCACTACCCACTGCTTAATCTCAGAAGTCTGACAGTCTTAAAGTGGAAGGATAATGAAGAGAAGCAACACAGGCTAAACCTCATCAATGCAATGAAGAACAAATGGGAGTCTATGTGTGACCTTATGGAGATCCCCATGGATACAGTGGAAACATTGGTACGTGACTGTCAAGGAGATGAGGAGAAATGTTGCCGTGCTATCCTGATGTACTGGTTGGAGAATGGCAGTGCTACATGGGAAGACTTGATCAATTTATTGGATGAGTTAGAGTTGGATGAGATCAAAGTGAAACTAGAAGAAGCTCTACAGTGAAACTTGTATATTGTTGCTGCTTTTATGATTACTTTAAAATTATATTTTTAGTATTCATGAACACTGACTGCATTTTGTGTAATCTTGAATAAATAAATTTATAACCTATGCCTCAACCCCCTAACCACTGAGAGTGGATTATGCTCCAAATTTTACCCAAGATGCTATTTTCGATTCTCATGTGAGCTACCTATCTCTCAAAGTTACCTAAGATTCCCACGGGATCTTGACCTGCAATGTGGAAGCTCTTGCTCGTGCCTTTTCCACCAGCCAAGTTTGATGGCCATTTGCTAAGGCCATATAAGTAGTGTAGCTTACTCTTTAGCCCATCTAAGCTAGGAAGGAAAGTGCACTAAGGTTGTCAACTTCACCACTGGTAGGCTTAAGTTTTATGCCTGCACATATTTATCTAAGCCTACCTGAGAGACAGTAATTTAGATGTGTCCATCTAAATTCACAAAAGAAAATAAATGTGCATGGTTGGTAGAAGCAGTAATGAATAAATAAAATCTACCACTCTCCAGAGATTATTATAAAATAGTTTGGTAACTAGTGTATAATTGCAGAGCTAGTGGTTGTTAGCCAGCTTAATTACAGAATGAGTGTACAAAGGAGTATGGTGGTACCTCAAAATGTCTGAACAGGATGATACGTAGAGAGAGAAGTGGGTTTTGTTTTGGAGTATAAGAATTTCATTATTTGTTACTGTTTGTATTAACCATTAGCTAGCAGAAAAGATGAAGAAGTTGCAGTTTGAATGTGAAGAAAAATTAAAAGCTTGACGTGGTTGATAAACTATCACAGAAATCTCCTTAAGGTCACACATGGACTCCCACTAGCCATAGGTGTAGGAACTGGGGGGGGGGGGGGGCA